>CAUJNA010003683.1:770668-964661 GCA_963377175.1 Effrenium voratum | reverse complement strand
CGCGCACACCAATGACCAACATTTGGCTGCACCATGGTCCTCCGGATTGGCTCTTTGAGGATTTCCGCAGGACACAAAGGAATCAAAAAGCAATGATACCTGGCCGTCACTCCCATTCGCGCCAGCATTGAGACGAACTTTCCCTTGTGCTTCAGCAGGCCAACAACGTTCTCAAAAATGCCCCAACGCGCCCCAGTGTGAAGCAGTGCGCGGACCATCTTCTTCGGGACCCGAGCCCTTTTGTCTGCCCAGTTTTTGGCTTTTGCGTTCATTCTGCTGAACGGTTGGCATGGAAAACCTGTGATGTAGCCTTCGCAGGATGTAGGCAGCTTGTCCTCGGGGCGCGCAAGCATGTCGCTGAACAGCTCCCGGGGATTGAAATTGTCCTGTATCCACTGGACCGCAGGCTTGTAGATCTCGCTTGAAAACCTGGGGCCGACAAAACAAAGTTCAAAGATAGCATACGAGGGCAACACCTCTGCTAGGCTTACAAACGGGACAAAGCGTAGACCTCACTGGAAGCAGCCTACATGGTAATACATGCACAAACACATCATTGATGATGCAAACAACCGAATGAGGGAGGCGCATAACAGAACAAACAGAAACACGCTGAAAGCTATGAGCTGTCAACAATGCAAGATTGAACACCTGGTATGCCACACAAAAGGCTGACACACTAACTACCGATGAACAGTCACAGGTTGAAGTGTGGGCTCAAACCAAAGAGTCAAAAGGCGACGATCAATGCCAAACGATGCAAAACAGCAACACAAATACCGCATTAAATTGAATGTCCCATGGACACAAACAAAGCAAGTATGCTTCAGAAGCCCAGGCTACGTAAGGATGAAACAACAACAGCAAATCTTAGTAGGTTAAAAGTACTGAATCAGGAGCACAAAATGGAAATTAGCCCCAATTGTCATTGTCATGCCAGGCCAGGCAAAACGTCAAGCCAACCAAACATATCACCCCGGGCCTGGAGAACTGCCAACTGGTGATAATTCCCATCGGCAGCCAACGCCAACAGAGGAAGCAATTGCAAACCATGAAGCCAATGAAGCCTCAACCGGCCTAGCAGCAAACAAACAAAGCGCCAAGTCTGCAAATTTAAAACAAACTGCGCCATCCTGTGACTTCCCAACCCAACAGACCTAAGATCTTCCTTGAACATGCCATAAAGCACGACGGTGCCGCTATCATTGACAGCACGCTGGTCACAGAATCACGCATTTCGGAAACCCAAAAGCATCAACTAACACCCTGATTAGCTTTACCATTGGACTGCTTGCTTGGGGAAACTAGTAGAAGGCGAACAAATAAGGGACAGAGTCCAACTTTACCTGCTTTGAAGCTCGGGATGTGTGTTTGTGAACTTGTCATCTCAATGGATGCACACACCCGGAACGCTTAGCGCTTCCAATCCTTCATGGTGCTTGAGTCTTGGGCCCTTTGCTCCGGCTGCCAGACTGGCGTGTCTTCATGTGGTCGCTGGCTTGTTCACAACAAGGACATGTCCTGGCCCTGGTCATGTCAGCTTTGCTGTTTGCCATGTAGCTAGCGTGAATTGGTTGTTTTATTTGTTCGATGTTGTCCTGATAAGGTTGTCCGGCGTTTCTGCGCCAGGCAAACCTGGCACTAGCCATGGCCTTAAGGCCAATCAAAACCTATCCCCAGCATCGACTTCACCTTGAACGGTTGGGTGTGTCGCTGACCGTTTCTGTCCAAGGTATCATGCCTGCGTGATATGTCTGTGGGGCCCTTGCCAAACAAGAAAAATTACAACAAGCAAACCAGGCAGAATAAACAAAGGAATTGCGAGACTAATTTCAAGATTGAACCTAACAGCCTGTTTGTGCTGAGCTGTTATAACTGCACCAGCTCAGATGTCCCATGACCGACAAATTGAGTGACCCAGTAGTTCTCTGCTACCGACACCATGCTTCTAAGCTTGCTCTAGCGCAAGCAATCATTGTAAGTTCAGCGCATCATTAAACATTGCCAAGAACACATGCCACAGTGGCCAATATGGCATCACTCATCTGTTTTTATATTCATGCGCATGTCAAACTAGTCACCCAATGAGCCAGCTAACAAGCATCGGCAAAGCTAACACGCATTGCCACAAATTCAAACATCCCACCTGCGGCAAACCAAACCTGTGTTGGAAGTAACAAGGTCAAACGGGGCACCGTGGTCTGATTGAAACTGCCTGTCAGTGTGGCTTGTTCAAACTACGATTGAACACATTGAATAACTGTCAATCTTAGCCCGTCTTGTATCTGTGTTCCCAGCTAGCTGATTGGCAAGTTGCTGCACGCAGCCATATTGAAAGTTCAACTCTCAAATCAACAACAAATCAACACACGTTGCGGAGACCTGTTGACAACAAGCTCAAGACTGCCATCAACCCTTTGGTGACTAAGAAGGCCAAGATTCAAATGAGTGTGCTGCAGCCCGAGGTTTTGCAAGGCAATGACCGGAGTTTCCATCCCGCTGCAGTCTGTGCCTACGCGTTGGTGCACTTGCGAAAAGTCACCGCCCTCAAGCCCGTGATCTCGAAGCCACTTCCCACGTGTGCTCTTCATGGTGTCCATCATCGCCTGCTGCCGCTTTCGCAGCATCACACATTGCTTCGATAGTGCCATTGTGGCTGACTGGTGGCTGCTACGCGTTGCATGCGACCCGCTGCCCTGCTTGAACATACGCTGTCACATGTCTTGTCAGTCCAGTTGGCACGCAAGCTCCTCTGGCACATGTCGCAACCACACACTTGCACTCTTGGCCAAAAAAGGCTGGCAGCATCGGGGGCTCATGCAGACAAAGCGCTCCTTCAACCAACAGTACCTTCCACCTTCATGATAGTGCCTTGCTGCTCACTTCTCGAATGTGCTCTTCTCAGTTCTTGGCCCGAGCGCCAAACCGTGCAGCAGTATGAACGCCACCGACAAGACCTGGGCCCGGCAGGAAACATCAAATTACATTCAAAACTGGCCATGTCTTCCTGATTGCAATGTTTATCTCATCAAGGCTGGCTATCCAAACATCGGCGTTGCAAAGATCACAGGCAGCCCCTGTTTTTGACTGGGAATGATGGTGACACCTGCGCAAATCTGTACATGGCTTGGCTGAAGTTGTGTCAGCTCAAGAGTTCACTGCTGATGCCATTCCCACGATCAACCTGTTTCAACTTTCGCACCTCCAGTCAGGGAAGGTGTCCAGAAATAAATTAAACCAACAGGCAATCTGGAAAACAACAAATGAGAAATAACAGACACTAAGTTCCCAAGCAAGGGGCAAGTTTGAAGCAATCCTCGAACGCTTGCATCAGCAAAGGTGAGGGCGTCTCCTTGAGCTTCTTCATGTCACTGTGAGGCGGCTAGATTCAAGCTTGGACACCGCCTCCAAAAAGGCTGCAGCCTTGGGATGTCTCTTCATGAAGTACTCTGAAAGGACTATGCTTTGGTTCGCATGGCTGAAGGTGGCCTTGTGTGGCAAAGTGTGCAATCTGCGTGGCACCTGAGGGAGCGATGCACAATCCTTCCAGCCGTCAACGGTGACAAGGTGTAGGCCAAAAAACGCCAGCGCCAATGCCACCACAGCGAATGTCCTTGGAGCGGAGGCAGCACTTCAATGGCATAATGGTTCCATGTACGCATGAAAATAAAAGCAACACAAATTGCAGTAAACCGTAGTAGTACTGGCCAACTTCGAGCCTGACTTGTGATTACTCCAAACTGAGGGTCGTTTGTGTGTCACCAGATCCATGGTCAATGTCGGCAAGGCAGTCAACGATCACAATTCGCGATTTGCGCAAACGCTGCATGACAGTCGAAAGATTTGTTCCCTTCAGCCACTCCAACGACCGGACCGTAGCCCCAGTAATTGAAGGAAGCTCTGTGCAAGTCGAGGCATTGATGGCCTCAATTGATGCATTCCTCCCCGCACCCAAAGTCAGCTCATTCATAGGAGACGTGAGATTTCGAAAAATGTTGCCAAGCCTGCTGGTCCCAACTGGGTAAGGATCCTGGTTCTTTTTGAATTTGTCGTTTCTTGCAAGCTTAGCCTGGTGCCGCAACAAGGTTGTACGGCGGAATTGCACTAGGGAGTCATCCGCCTCGAACTGCGCACGCCGGTCAGAGGGCACAACTTTCAATTTCGTCTTTGAAATGTCAGGTCCTAGCAGGAAACGTTCTGTGCCCTTCCCTTTGGCAAGCAGGTCTCGCCCTTTCCTTTGAGAATGCAAGCACCATGCCTCTGAGCCTTTCCGGTGGCCCCTTGCTTGGCCCTTATCAGACCGAGTTTTGTACAGCTTGAATCTGCGGCCGTGACGTTCAAGCCATCTCTGAGCCAGCTTTTTGCCAAAGTCGCTGAAATCCAAAACAACATTGTCAGTCCCTGCTTCCCTCGTTGCAATGTCCTGTTCATGTTGGGGGCCATCCATCTTAACCTCATGCCAGCTGCTGACAAAGTCTGCTGTGATGCAGCTATCCAGGGTTCTCTGCTTGATCATGGCCAACTCTCGCTCTCGCCCAGTGCTGCCTGAGAGGCTTGCCAAATAGATGTGGATTATCCGTCCTGTGATGGCACAGGCGCAAAGGCAAATAAGGCACCCATTGGGCTTTGCAAAAGAACCAACTGCAGGATGCTCCCCAAACCGAAATTTAAAAGTGATAAGCACTGTGCTGACAAGGCTCTAAGCTCTGGCAGTGGGTCTCTAAAATTCTTTGTCTGAATCAAAAAGTCTCGCCAGACCGCCCGATTGTCCAGCTGCAAGCCCTGGGCCGTTTGTCTTTCACAGGCAGCAAGTACTGTGGGAAGAGCTTGTGAGAATTGGAGTAGCCCTTGGCTAGCATCGAGATTGGCAGCGTTGAACAAGCGTCGAAGACGGCAACGACAATTTGAGTCATAAACGTCCTTCTCCATTGCATTCCTTGCGCGCATCCTGTGCTCCATGTTGAACACCACCCAATCAGTGTGCACAGAGTCCCCGAGTTCAGCTTTTACTCTGCTAATAGTAGCTTCAATCATGTTGGAGACTTTCTGGGCAACCTGCTGGAAGACTTCCTTGTCGCCTCTGCTAGAACTCCAAAGGTGGAATACCTTCTGATTGACATATATGGGAGGGCACTGCATGGCATTCTTGACAATGTGCCACAAACAACTTTGCATCTCGTTCGGCCCATCCACTTCATCCATGATTCTGAGATCTTGAAACAAGGACCGTTGCCTATCAAACCACTCTGTGAGGTCAAGATGGAGGTTGGCCAGATCATAATCTTCTGGCTCTAGCCTCCGAATCAATCGCAAAAAGTCTTCACCCCAGTCTGCAGATAGACCCAGTTGCACAAAAAGATTTGGCCGAAACTGGTCCAAGTAGTGCATGCACCTCCAGGGAAAACAGAGTCTTGCCACAAATTCTAAACTGGGTAAACGACTTAAACCCAAGTTCAAGCCTCTCTCTCAGTGCGCGTGAGGTGCGGGCATCGGCCGCTGTAGTTGCCAAGAGCAATGCTGCCGGCACAATGAGATGGCACATGCGGCGGCGCGGAGTTGCTGATGACTCCCACCGAGGCTTCACATACTTGAAATGTTTGAGGGCAACTTGCAGAACGGACCCCAAAGGCCCTTCGTGCGCTTTCACCACCTCCTGCGCCCATAGCAGCTTGGACCTCCATTCATTCGAAAACATGATTGATGGTATAAGTGAATGCTTGTCTTGGAACAGTATCTCTTCGGCGTCCGTGAAAGTCTGTTCGAGCAGACCAGTAACTGTCCGAATCACATGGCACGGATCGCCATAAATGAAGTTCAAATTGGGGCAGTCCTTGCGCAAAAATCTGGCCGTCTTGAGGATTGCTGGGCATCGGTCTGAACTCCAAGCGACGATCGAAGTCAAAATGTGCTTGAAAAGGGCAGTGTCCTCGTCACAGCTTCTGGGGGTGCAAAACAGGCGCCACGCTTGCAAAATTGAATCGGCATAGGCTTTGCACTTGTCGTCATCCAGTGTATCGCGGGTCATTGCCTCGCCAATCTTGACAACCTGAGAGAGCCGCAAACAATCAAAGCCGCATGCTCCAACACGACAATGACAAGCTATGAAACACGTCACGGTGTCTTTGCAGAAAAGAAACAGTCTAAAGCGAATTTGAATGGGAACTTTTGTCTCACCCACAGCCCAAACCTCAAACATGGACTTGTCAACGGTCAACGACACTTAAATTCTCAGAGGCAATACTGGTCAACTCATGTTTGCTTGATGTGGAACAGGGTGAATTGGTTGGCAAACGTTGACATGCAGGCAAATGGCTCTCACCACACCCTGGCGGACTGACAAGTCTGCAAGGACGGCTCGATAGGAAATATCACGCCAAGGGCCTCCGCTTGACCAAATAACATCAACCAACTGTGCCCACGCTAAGCATGACATTGCAATAGCGCAGCATGGCCAAATCCAATAAAACTTGAACACCCCTTGCAACCAAATCACTTTTGTCATCAACACTGATGCAAATCGCAAGGCAACTGCGCAGTTCTTCTCGCTTGCGTTGCCTCACGATATCTGCGAGCATCTCAATCATGTCCTTGCCCTGGGACCGCGAAACTGCTTTCAAGTCTGCTCGAGCTGGGCTTCCCACAAAGGAGTCTGTAAAACTGATCTCCTCCAAAGACCGCATACTGATGCCTTGCCTGGCTGCTCTCCACAACTTCAGCCAATCTTCGGGCTGAGGAACAGCCCCGCGAGTCAAATAAACCTGCTCATCTGACGCAGCGAGAACCTGGGTGGCAGCTGCAGGGTCAGACCAGATCCGGAGCGCAGTTTGGTGCACATCTGATTCTGCATGGCGCCTGATGGCGCAGGATTGAAAGCTCGAAGCGCCAGAATCCTCGAACCGGCCCCATCTTGTGCAGTATCTGCGTGTCCTTGATGACTGCGCCTTTTTAGACGCATGGTGCACCCAAAACCAGCTGCACACAATGCACCCCAGCTTTCCATTCCTGCAATCCAGCCACACCATGCGATTGGAAACTCCACTGCCACTGCTTTTACTCCCTGTCTGGAAGGAGCCTGGGCCATTTTGCCACCGTTTCCCAAACGCCCTCCATCTAGCTAATGCAGAACTTGCAGTGGCAGCTATTGATGTCGCCGCTTTGTCCTTGCCCCTTGCTGGGTCATCTGAGTCACGTTTTCGCTTCTTTGACTTCTGACAAGGCTGTTGTTTCTGCGCACGTGGCTGCAACTTGGGAGCATTGTGGCCAAAAAGTTTTGCCAAAGGCGAGGGCATTACCAACCTGGACAGTCCCCGCTTGACTGAGGTAATGCTGCGGAGTTTCGCATGCCCATTATCCCGCTGGTTGATATCAACCAGACATGTACTTGGCTATAATTTGACTTATTATTAACTTTGCAAGTGTGCTGTTCCACAAAAAGGTAATTCCAACAACAAGTAAAGCAAGACTACAGGACTGGTTGAAGTCAACCAACTAGGAACTGACTGCTTCAGGCGCACCAAACACGGGAGTTACTGCTCACACCTGCCTGGCAGGCTGATGTCCTTTGGGCGCCCGACGCTTGCTTTGAAGTTGCAGCTTGACCTCGTGCGAACCTGGCTCAGGCTGATTACATTCAGATCTGGTTGATGTCGAACAGGAAATTACCTTGTTGCTGTTGGCCCTGAATGCACAAAAGGTAATCTTGTGTTCGACCTCAACCATGACGATTCAATGTCCGACTGGCCATTGACCATGCAAAACCCTCAAGAACTGCACTGATATGTCATACAATTTTCTGAAAGCAACCTGCCTGCTCTACCCCATGCAAGGCAACAATGCCGCATTGTACTTTCACTGGGGCGATGGCTGTTTGGATGCCTTCGTGCTCCCCTGCACCTGCGCTGGCTCACTGACAACATGCGGGTGTCATCTCATTGCTGGGGACAAGCGCTTATGCTCTGCACCTACACAAGCAACATTGGCTGCTCTTGGCTGCTTGCAGCCGTGTTCGAACTATTTTGTGCTCGCGTGCGTTGCTGGCTGCGAGCCGAGCTTTGGTACACAAAGCGTCCCCTCCCCTAGCCTAGTGATGATAGCCATCAGTGACCCCGTGACGCAGCGGACAGCCCATACGCAATGCTAGAAACAAACGGGCAGTCCGTGGTTTAGCGAGAACATAATTTAACTCGCACAAGTTGGAATGGGCAATACCGCTGATCGAACATTCATCGTCATGACATTAAATCAAAAAAGACATCAAGGGGAGTTCTGACCAGGCGTGGTAGCGCTGACAGTTCCAGCGGAATTCGCCGCGCTGGCACTATGATCGGGCCCGGAACCGGCATCACTCGCTCTGGTGGATGTGCTTTCCATATACTCAAGCTGCCCTTGCAAGTCATAGATCTTCCTCTTCAGGCTCATCCTTTTGAAGAGGTTGTCAGTGTCCTTTGCCCTTCGGACAGCCTCCTCAACCGAGATCGTTGGCCCAAGAGGTTCGGCTATCAACTGTGCTTGCATGTAGGTCACCCTTTCAGATCTGGCTCGAAGCAAGTTCAGCATGTGGTGCTCAAGAACTGGGCCTCTCTCCCCTTCATCTCGCAACATTGCCCAAAATGGCCATACACTGTCGCCACGACTGGCAGAATGCCAAATGACACCATCATCCTTCAAGTTCCAAGCCATGGGAACATGTGCCACCATAACCTCGCCGCTGACTGCGCCATTCTTGAAGTAGTGGTACTGAGCCGCGCTCAGTAGGTCGGTGAAGCACACCAGAGCCGTGCTGCAGCCCTGCAATGCCTTGCATGGAAGGGTGTTCAAAATGATGTGGTCCCATTCCGTCACTGGGTAGCGTTGGTTGGTCTCGTCCGGGCATGTGACCGGAATGTACCAGACCAAACAGCCATCTAGGATAGGAACGCTTGCACTCTGAACACCCCACTTGCACCGCTGCTGCGAAACGCTCCACACAGGGCTTGCGTCGGCGCAAGTCAAGTGGGGCATCTGGGTCATGTTGGCCTGGCCCAGGCGGAACTGCAATATGCCCGACCCAACTCAACCCGATCAATCAAACAAATCAATCGGCCAATGGCAGGTTTATGGCGGTTCTTATGCCCACTTCAATTTATTGTAAGCAGTTTGCTGACGGGCACATGTCTGCAGGCCCGCCCATGATGCGCCTGTCGAAGCTTGATTGGAAGCGCGGGTTTTAGAGTCCCTTGCTGCCATTCCAGCAGGCCCAGCTGAAAGGCTTCCTCAACACCGCCGCCGCTCTTGAACTTGAAGCGCAGGACCACAAACTCATCTGGAATGTGTCTTGGGCAGCGGGCCTTCTTGGCAACACGCAGGCCACCCCTGCCAGTTAAGTTGAACCCCATATGGCGAGCTTTGCTTTCCATCACAGCCTGAGGTGGCCAAAAAAATCAAGTTCAAGGCAACACTAAATACAAGCACACACAAAGAGCTCAATCAAGGGTATTGACCAATCAGGTTTCAATAAACTGATGCCCTTGTTGGTGCCAAATAGCCGCAATGGACTCAATGACAGTGTTGAACACATGGAAGCTGTTGCGAGGCATCTGTGGCTCATCACCCGCAAGGAGTTCATACCAATCAGGCTTTGCCATGGTCAAGTAGAGCGATTCCATCATGGCAACAGGAGAGCGTGGTGAAAAACTCTCTACTACAGTGAACCCTGTTGAACTGAGACATGGGCATCGGATGTGAACATAATGTGTGCACGTTTGTGTGTCTTTGCGTATGTCGGGGAGTGTGACTCAATCAACGTGGCAACTGCAAGATCTGTGCGAGGCGCATCAACAAACACAAACAACTGCCAACCTGGTCAGCCTTCCTGCTTGGCAAAACCCAGATTGAACTTCAGAGCCCGCCTGCAGCAACTTGCCCAACGAGCTGCCATCCTCGCGGCTGTTGACACACACACACAGGTTAAAACGTGTAAGGCAAAGCGTCAGACCTTGTTTGCCTGACAGCTGACCCAACCTAATCTGGCTGTACATGTCCAAAAACAACCTGCGCTCACAAACAGCTCAATGTTGGCCAATGACTGACGACAAGATTCATACTGTAAATGGAAGGCCATGGATGCAGTTGAAGTAAATAAACCAACTTAGACCGACCAAGAATTATTGATCTGTCTGGGAAGTGCGCCACTGACTGCATTGCGTTGCACCCAGCAACACAGTCACTCTCCTAAGGCAGCCTCTGCCTGTTGCAACATGCGATGAATCCTGCCACCAGAATCTGCATCCAAGAAGACAAGGGTACAACGATCCTGCCAGCTGATTACTCATTGACACGATCATGTGTGACTCACGGCCACAACCCATCAAGGCCCCAGCTGCGCCACTGCCCAGCATATGCAAGCCAGGCCTGCGCAGCAGCACTTCGATCGCACCAACCATGCTGAGTCTGATGGCTATCCTATTAAATAAACTCTGAGCAACGCTGCCTCAGCCACTGGCCCTGCCCCTAGTTTCAAGCAATTGAAATCAGACTCCAACTTGCAAGTTCTTATTATAACTTTAAATTAAAGATAGGTGGCTCTCACTTGCAAAGTGCAAAGAACACAGACGACCTGTAATACACCTCAAACACACCTCAAAGGGACCTCAAAGGCACCCCAACAGCACGTCCTCAAAAGTACCTCAAAGGTACCTCAAAGGTACCTCAAACGAACCTCTGCATGCATTGTTTCATTGTGCCTTTGCAAACACACCCATTAATCTGGCTGCTGTGTAGAGCCCACTAACTGACAATACTGAAAACTATCGTTGGGCCTGCAAACGTCGGCGCAAAGTGGTGGCGCCCAAGCTTGGTGTGCCTCAGTGGCCAGTGACTGGCTGCAGAGCGTCTGTCAACTTGCAGCGTCAACGATGCTGCAAAAACAAACTATAATAGAATCTGAGTCAACGTAGTTGAATGACACCAAATTGAGCCAAGGGTTCAATGCAATGACCTTGGGCTAATGAGGCGCTGGCAATGCCATCATCCTCCTATCACGAAGGCGCCTGACCAAAAAACAAAACATTCACGCCCAGCAGAATCCATAAATAAACAACCTGTCGCGTCACCGCTGACACGCTGATCAAAATTGCCTGCAAGGACCTTGGCACCAAAGCCAGCATGATAAGCCCTCACATCAAACACGTCTCAACATTTCTACTTACTGCCACAGCTGTTTGGGCCGACCCCCTTTATGTTCAATCTGAGCCGAACAGTGAACACCCGGAGAAACTTCACTGTCAAATCCAAATTTGCCTGAGCAAACAATCAGAAACTCAACAGGCCTGACGAAATGAACAGCGCCATGACCGATGCAGCACCACCTGGCAGTTCATTGTCAAACAAAGACAGTCTCATTGCATGCTTGGCCATTAGTGCACAATGTCAGGTCACATGAACATGTTGACAGTGATGACCTGGTAAGACAAACACATGTCGGAGCTACATAAAAACCTCAAACGAACCTCAAATGCACCTCAAACCTACCTCAGTAGACACCCCAAACGGCACCCTGCTTGCCAACCAGTGCCTGAAGATTCCAGAGAGCGCTGCCAGAGGAAGGAGAGGGCCAAGCCTTGTCCGGTCAAATGATTGGCTTGCAACCCAACTGCCGGAATATGCGAGATTACACACACCTGGCGTCAAGTTCAAAAGCTGTCAGACTCGTACCAATGAGGTACTGTCATGTCAACTAAGTCAAGGGGCTATTCGAGAAACATTGCCGCACAAGGCTGCCTTTCAGCTTCAGTCTCAAGAGGCACATTGGCATGACATGAATCACACACACACTACTCATTCCTACCTCACAGAGACTCCTGGCACAGCAAACAAGCAACGACTCAAACGAAGCCCGCAGCTAACCCGCGACCATGACCAAAGTAGCAGGCACACCCCAACCCACCATTTTCACCAGCTTTGGCTTCTTACCTAGACAACCGCATCACGCGTTGAGTGTCATGATTCTAGCCCAGCGCATTTGGCTGCAACCACCTCAGCCCATGCCCACATGTCCCGAAAACACTCGCAAACAAACTAATCAATGTCAACAATTAAACAACTTAGATCGTAAAGCAGGAGGACTGAGACTGCTAGAATCAACCAATGCAATGCACCAACTTCAGAAAAGACAACTTGCAACGCAGCGGACAAAGTTGAGGCCCGGGCCAAACCAGCATTGCGCCAAAGTCACCTGGCAAGGTAGTGCCATTGTGGTGCTGAGCGCCTGCACTCTTGCCACCACAGAGACGGTTGCCACATTTTCCCCTGCCAATGTGTCACGTCTGCCAACAAGCGAGGCCTGTAACAAAATGCATATTAACACATCAATGCAAATCCGCAGTGACAGGCTCAATTCGTTCTTTGCTGAGCCTGCACGTGACATTGACTAAACTTGCAATATGCACCATTGGCTACCCTCCACATCTGTACAAGCGAGATGCGCTGGCCCTCGGGCAACAAACTTTGTCGGATGAGCTGAGCCGCCTGCTGGTCTCGACAATGCCTGTTCACCCTTGCGTGCAGATAAGCTGACAAGCACTTCTGTGTCTGCGCCAGATCCTTCTTCACCAATGCTACAGGTGCATGGCATGTCCACAGTGCATAATGTCGCATGGTAAGCAGATCCCAAACGAGCACCCCGGCAGCCCACACATCTGCCAAGCTGGTCACGCTGACCTGCCACAGGTTGGGCTGAAGTTACTTTGTGTCTGTGAGAAAGTTATTCCTTGTCGGTTCCTGCGCCTCGCTGTTGACACACAAATTTTAAGAGACACAAAACACACCCATCGTCATGAGCGTAGAAGACAGGCACAAATATAAGTTCAAATCATTTATACAACTGAAAAAGTATGCATTCAAATTAACATCATCGTTGCTGCAGTTGCAGTCGCGAACGTCAACAACTTCAAGTGTTTTCAATCACGGGGCGCACTCATGCCACATATTCACACAGCCCACCAAACTCTTAGTCTTGAATGAACACGGCTTGCCACAAGTCTTGTCTAACTAAATGGGTGGCCACTGAGCTGTTCATACTATTATTGAATTGCAACTGCTCTCCGGAGATCGAGAAATCCAGTCAGCCCGTGGTAATTAGTCTAAAATGAGATCATCTGGCTTGGCTTCGTTTGCTTGAGCTTGGCGTCTTGCCTGCGGACTGCTTGCTAACAGGCTGGTCACCCTGCAAGAGTGAGGCCCGCAATTTGGTGCCAAAACAGTCAAGGCCATATGCCACACAGGCAACATCCTGAGAACCCATAGCCCGCCCCAGAAACCTCAGACTCACATCCTGCTGCCGAACATGTAAAACGCATTTGGGCACCCGCGCCGCACAACAAGTTGCAAACAAGCACACACCAATGCCAACAGCGTCAACAAGAAAAGTAGCTCTGTCCGCACCATGAATTGGTGCTTCCTACGGCCCTGGCCAATGAGGCGAATCTCCAAAACACACATATCCAAAAAAGGAACTTTAAACTATGCCTGAACTCAGCTCGCAAGAGTGACAGTGAGTAATTAGTTGATGCGGGTACGTACACACTAGCATCACGCATCGTCAGAAAGTGGAACATCACATCGTAGGACAGAGTCAGAACATGTGACGCAATGATGGGGCGCATGGCAACCAATGACAACGCCTGGCTGCCCACAACCCCCCTGTCCCACAATGAGAGGAAGATCACACCAAGCTTTGCAAACATGGCCAGCCGTCATTTCTCACAACATTGCTGAGCCCGGCCTTCTCCTTGCCAGCTTGCAAGCACTCCACGTTGCGATACCCAAGTGCAAACACTTCATTTCCTCGAACCATGGTTCGCCCACCTTGCAAAGCACGGGCCACTCCGAAGTCTGCAAGTTGCAAAGTATTGCTTTTCGACACAAGAATATTGTTGGGCTTCAGGTCGCCATGTAACACTCCCTTGCCATGGATGTGACCCAAACCCTGCAGGATTTGTGCCATCATCTTCCATCGATTCAAACTTGACTCTGTGCCATTCTTGCAGTTTGATTCCAACAGGTCATGAAGGCTGCACTGAGCCCTGTCAAGCACCAAACAGGGCAGGCCCGTGCCAGTTGTCAGCAAGCCAAACGAACGGATCAAATTCGGGTGGCACCCGATATGGCTCATGATGAGCGATTCATGTGACACGTCTTTCAACGCATACGACGGGTCCTCAATGTCCATGTGCTCCAGGGATCCACCTGAGCCTTGGTCCTTCTGTAAGCGTAATGGAACCTTCACAGCTACATCGTTGCCCGCGAACGATCCTGCCACCACAGCCCCATAAGTGCCCCTGCCCAGCAAAGTGTCGGATAATGTTATCTTGCAATCCAAGGTGTAGGTTAACTCGATGGAGAAACTGCGGTGACCATCAGGAAGGGCAGCAACACCAGGCTCAAGCGAACTCAACCTACCCTCCACGCCAGCAGCCCTGAATGCATCCCTGGCGGCCCTTACCCCATCGGACGCTTCTTTGGCGAGCTTCTTGTAGTGGATCTGCAAGTCGGGCCGCGACTTCCTGAGCATCCACACATGTTCACGCGCTTGTCTCGCAGCCTGCAACGCAATTCAGAAACCGGCTAGCAATTCTAACGAGTGCGCAAACTTCTCTAGACTGCTGCCTTGCAGAACTATCTTATAGGTCTGATTTCACCTGCTGGCAAACAAGTGTCTAATGAACAATGACAAAATTCTGGCAATGAAATACTGGGTGGAGAAGAAACCGTGGTAACATGTGAGCAACCGATCATGGGGATAAACATACGTTACACTCATGACGATGCGTTCCAGCATGTTCCATCATGGCTACTCGTGGCTCTTACTCTCCAAAGCTGCAAGTTGACTTTTTCTTCCAGCCATTGTAAAAAAAACAAACACTTCGAACTTTCACCCATGTAAATTAATTAGGCAGGGCCACTTTGACAAGTGCGATTAATTACCTGCAAGCTGAGTGAGTTCACTGAACATGCAACCTGGGCTCCACTTGTGAGCTGCCTGGGCCTTGCCATTCACTGCAGTCTTGCCGCGCAAACGCTTCAGATAGTCCTTGCAAACCCCGTGCCGCGACAAGTCTCTGCAAAACAGCGCGTAAGCACTGGCAGCCTTGGTGAGGCCAGCGTCGCGATTCGTGGTGCGGCCCATGGCTTGGACTACAGGAACAATACGCAAATAATTTTGAACTTAAATACAAATTATGGTTTCAACAAGGAACCTGCAACACCAACCTAATCTTGATGTTCCAGCTTGGCTTTGAGTTATGGCCTTCTTCATATCTGCTGTTGAACACAGGCACCATCGAACAACCCCTGCCAGGCATGCAATGCTATCTGCAGCACTCTTCCACAAAAAAAGCATGGACTACAACTGTGCCGGTTTGGCCGCTCGATGCTGGCGCCAGAGTCAACTCCTTGACCTCGACTCATCGGACACATCCAGCCAAATCTGAATGAAACAAACAGCACCAGTATTAACAGAAATTCCAACCTGCCAGGGCTGGGCAAATACGACTAATAGGATCAAACAAAGACACGCCTCACAGCTGCGCTTTGGCATTTTCGTCAAGGAAGCCAATGCTAGGCGACAGAAACCGTTAACTGAACTTACAGGTTGAAAGTCGTGACCCTGGCTGTCATGAGTGACTCTGGATTTCAACGCTAGGCGTCGGGCCTGAATCTCAGCCCTCCGTGTGGCCCAGCAGCATGATCGACCTCTGCTGAGCGCGACAAAAGATTGGGCCATTGCACCCAAAAAAGAAGCCGGACCAAAGAAGCCACTGCTGCGAACATCAGTCAGTCATATGTAAGATTCAATAGTTCGTGCAGCAGGTGCAATTCCAATTCGAGTAATTTAATAGCTACTAGTGGTCATAGCTACTTGTGGTCAGTTCTGACTTCCAGAATATATGGTTTGCCAGCTGCTGGAAACTCAGACACAAAAAAACACGACGAACTCCTGCAACTGATTGGACCATGTGTCACCGCAGCCCTGTTTTGGTCACGAACACACTGCTCCCCTTATTTAAGGTGTTTCACAGGTGGGCAACTTTCATACGAACCGCTTCAAGACAACAGTCACAACTCAATGCACAGCATCCTGAATCTGTGGTCCCTGCAAGCCCAAGTTGGCCAGCGCGCTGCCTGCAAAAATCCGGACTCCTTGTTTTAACACGGTATTCTGTTCAAGAACTCCCACAATTCCCTCTACAATAGGCTGCGCCCTCATGATGCGTGGAAACAATTAAATGAATTAAATAATGGCTGACTGAATTATTCCAACCGCCCCCAAATCTGCCACGGTAACGGCCCGCCTGGAACACCATCTTGGCAACCCAAGCTGCTCCTGCAACCAGCGCTGATCATTGCTTCAAGTCTTCAAACCGTCCTGCAACAGTCACCGTTGCACCGCGCTGCTCACGCTTTAACTTGTTTAGCCTGAACCAACCTACACTAGGGCAATCATGCAACGTTGAGAAGTTTGGGCTAACAATTGAGATGTGGCTCTGCCACTGTGGAATGTTTGCTCAATCAACTGCAGAAACATCGTCGTCGTGCGCCGCAAGCTCAAGCATGGGACCAAACTACACGCACCTGTGCATCCACCACATTTGCACCCAAATTTCCCCGGAGCAAATGACACGTCGATCATGTTACATTGAAAGAGCCCCCCCTCGAATTTGTCCTGCGGCCGCACCAGCCAAGGCGACAGCAGCAGCAGTAGTGGCGCCAAAGCCCAGGCCTCTACAGCGCTGGGCCAAGAGTAGCCACAACACAGCTTTCCCTCGAGACACAAAATCCTAGACTACTATTGTCATTTATTTAAATTTATGATTATTCAATCATCCTTCTTCGGAAGAGCCAATCAACCTGTCACAACCCCGCAAGCCAATCGAAGGAATTGCCTGGGAAACATGGCGCAGGCTGAGGTTCTGGCATTGCCAAACCACAAAGCTCGAGCACCTGGCAGGCAAGCAGGCTAAAAGCTCCAGCACCCCAAAATGCTTGAAAGGCCACTCATGCTCATGTACTTTAGTCTGACTACTGGATTCCACGTGAGCGGTTCAAAGAGGAGCAGGCTCAGATTCCTAAAGTCTACCACTCATGAGAGGCGAGGACCTCACAGGGGCACCGCCAACCAACCGTACCAGTTTTATAAAATGCTGACATAGAAACCAGTGAGCTAGCAGCACCGTTTAGATCTTGCCATCATGGCCGTGATACCGAGAATTTGAAATGAAAGATGTCAACCAGTCGAAAACATTGACATCGAATCACCTAAGCCCTCAAAAAGAGGGAACACCCGGTTCGACAGCTCGATTACTCGAAAGGAGGTGCCATCTTTGAAATCAAATTTTAGGGCCCATGTTGAAAGCCTACTATGCTTGATGAAAGCCCAGTCAAGGCTGCAAACAAATGCGGACCTTGTCAGCCTTCCTGCTTGTCAGTGTGTGTCATGTCAGTGTCAGGGAGGCCACCTGCCTGGGTCGCGCCTCGCCCATGCACGAGGAGGGCCACCTGTGGCGCAGGACCAACGGCTGATTGACTGCCACCGATTGAAGTCGCACACCAACAGCTGCCATCAAGGCGCGCAGCTTGTTCACCGATTTCGCTCAGGGAGCAAATCAACTACCCCAACAAAGGCCCAATTCGGACCAATTACGGGTTAGCAACCATCCAGCTTTCCTGCAGCACCCTTGGCTGGCCTGTCAGCTTTGGATGATTGAAATTCCGAGCACTGCTGGCCAGCATGCAAACCGCTGGCTCCTTCACTCTTGATGACACCTTTCTTTGACATTGCTGAGTGGCAATGTGGCCAGCAGAGCGATCCCCTAACACATGTCACAGCTTGCACTGATCATGTGCTCACACGCACCCTCTTTGCAGCATCTTTCAACTGCTGGTTCCCCACCGCCCTCTTCCCCTTGAAGGCATCTTCCTGTGCAGGGAATGAACGAAGCACCTTTCCTGCCTTTATGAATGACAGGATGCAACCTATTAATCATAGCTGGCTACGTCAGGGAACATTGGCTCATGTAAGTAGAAAACCTGAAATTGGCCAAACCCTCTCCGCAACATAAGTTGGTTTTGCACTGCTTTAAACCGTAGTGGGAGGAATTTGGGCGCAGGCCTCTACGCAGGCCTCTGCGCACAACGACATCACGTCGCTGTTGATCATCTTGGCGGACACAGGTGAGCACCCAGTCTGCGAGTTCCTGAGGCGCCGTTTCAAGATGCGAGTTTGCGATGGAATCACAACAACTAAGAACAAGAGCATGCCAGGGTTTAACACTACCCCCAAAAAGACTTCCCTGGAGAATTAACACATACAGTTACAGTAATACCCATCCAGCTAATGGTGTTAACATCCGCTCCAACTTAGAAGCTTGCCCCAACTGCAAAACAAGAGTCAGGCTTGTCTTGGTGGCCCTTGCCACAGAGCCCCTCATGACGCACACATCCTTGATCGCCTGCACCTGCTTCGGCGAGATCCATGTGCGCTGCGTGGCCACAAAGAGCATGTCAGACACATTGTCCATCAACTCCATCATCAACACCTTCCTCTGGCACTGAGTCTTGTCTTTGAAGTTGATGACGTCATTCTTCACCGCCATGTCCTTCTTCAGCGCCTTCTTGCCCGCCGTGGCTGCCAATTTCTGCTTCTCCGCTTCTATGATCTTCCTGCCCGGGATTTTTTGCAGCGCTGCCAAGTCCTTCTCGGCGGCCAAGATCGTCTCCACGAAATCCTTGTCCTGCTTGGCCACCCTGGCTGCCGAGTCCCCCTCAATGACAATGATCTCCTGCCGGACTTCCTTGTCCCGTTTGGCTGCCTCCTTCACCGCCTTCGTGCCCGTGTTGGCATCTTTGCCTTGTTTGGTGATGATGTCGGCCTTCACCACTTTCTTGTCCTTCTTGGCCACCAAGTCCGCCTTCGCCGGGATCACTTTCCTGTTCACCAGGTCCTCCTTCAGAACCTTTGTTTCCTTCTTGGCAAGCACCGCCGCCAAGTCCTCCTTCAGCACCATTTTCTTGTCCTTCCGGGCCACCCCGTCCTCCTTCACCACTTTCGCGTACGTCTTAGCCACTTCGTGCTCCTTCACTGCTTTCGATCCCTTGGCTGCCAACTCTGTCTTTGCCTTCTTCACCTCCCGCTTGGTCGCCAAGTTGTCGCTCTTCGCCTCCTTTATCTGCTTGGTCGCCGAGTCCTCCTTCGCTGCTTTCATGTCCTCCCTGGCCGCCACATCCTTCTTCAGCGCATTCATTTCCATCTTGGCCACCACTTCCCCCTTCGCCTCCTTCTTGCCCTCCTTTGTTTTCACTGCCTGCTTGCCTGCCAGGTTCAAAGTCAAGCCCTTGGCATCCTCCTGCGTGGCGTTGTCCTTCTTGCCCTGGCCAATCTCCTCATCGGTCGTTGCGCCTGTCTGCGGCGCATCCTTGGCCAGCTTCACCTGGTCAGCCTGCGGAGCCTTCATCGCATCAGCTGGAGTCACATCATTGGCTTTCACCTCCTGCTGATCATCCTTCTTTGCCACCACATGTGCGGCGGCCTTCTTCTCACTGGCGGGGGCTCTTTGAGGTTTGCCGCCCTCAACACTCGTCTCCTTCTCTTCCTGCGCCTCCTTCTTGGCCTCCTTCTTGGCCTCGCTCTTGGCCTCGCTCTTGGCCTCGCTCTTGGCCTCGCTCTTGGCTTCCTGCTTGTGTGCCAGCATTTTCGTGCTGGGCGCGTCCTTCCGCTCGCTGTTCTTGCTGGTCAAGCTGTCCATGTCGTTGAGCACCGGCTTCGTCTTCTGGCTGACCTTCTTCTTCTGCTCCTTTCCGTCTGGCTTCCCTTCGCTAGCATATCCCGTCGCCTTCTCATCAGTCTTCACTTTGCTTTCCTGCACCTCCAGCTTCACCTTGGCAACCTTCACCTCCGCCTTCTGGCTTCCAGCCTTCTCCACGAGATTCGCCGGCTTGATCGGGGCCTGCTCCTTCTTGCTGCCCTTCTTGTTGTCACTCTGGGCCGCGGTGGCTGCGTTGCTGTCCATCGCCCTGACCTTTGGAGGGGTCCAAAGTGGCCCTTGCCGTGGCAGGATCGTGTCGTGCTCCTCCAGTTCAACCGAACCCGGCCCCCTGATAGAAACAAGGATTGAAACCACAATGGCCCGTATTGAAATACTTTGAACATCAAACCACGAAAGGAAGCAGACTTAGACTTAGCCCCTGAAGAAAGCCAAGTGTCGAAAAGTTTGCTGCCAAACTTGGCGAGTTTGTCAAGAGTTCACGCAACTACACACATCTTGCGAGGCCAATGCAATTATAGCGGGTTGCGCGCCCCTGGCTGAAGATCTAAATTGACTTGAGCACATTTCATATCAAACAGGAGTCCTGAAAGGGAAGCGGCGTTGAGGTGTAATCTGAATCAGCGGCATCTAAGTCTTCTTCGCACTCCACCTCTTCATATTCCTCCTCTTCAATCGCAACTTCTTCATATTGCTGGTGGCCGTGGACCCCCTCTTCAACCCTCAAGCTCGCCGCGTATTCCTCCTTCGTCATCGCGATGGCGGTGAGCGAGTCCTGAAAGGGCATGGCCAATTGGAACCGTGGACTTTTGCCCGCCATTGCAAATCACAGCTGCCCTATCTCAACACCCTGAGCCTGGATGCATTGAAATAACCTCAGACATTTGCAAGTAAAATGTGACGTCTACAAATATGCATCTTCAGACTCAGAGCCAGCGTCTTCTATCCCCCATCTTGCCTTTAGTCTACAGTTTGGACCAACTTATGGCTGAATCATGTGTGGCATTTTGCACAGGGATGGGGAGAGGGCAGCCAGTCCTTTCTGCGCAAAGGCCTTTCCACATGCAGCTCCTCGAGCTCATTGCGGCAGTGACCCACGGTGGCTCCAATCCACAGCTCCTCCTCCTCCTTGGAGGCCATCGCGAAGCCCAAGGCCTTGCTCGCGAGGGACCCCGGCCCGCAGTACTCCAAGTCCTCCCACCCGCAGCGCCTCAAGTGGTCCAAGGTTTCAATGAGCCTGCCCAGCTTGTGGCCTTCAGGCAAGCACCTACGCGCAGGCACGCCACCAGGAATCACAGGCACCATGACAAAGCCTGAACCTGAGCTGTTGCAGCAAAATGCTACTGAGTCAGCCAAATGCTGCGGAAGGATTTGGCGATGTGGCCCAAACTGCCATGGTCCTTGAATCAGACAAAAGCGCATGATGACTAAAACTCAATTGTCAATGGATCAATCCGTGAAAGCGCATCTCACATCACAAAAAATAAATGCGTTTAAACTTCCATTGGAGTAATCTAGTTCAACAACTGCTGCCCAAAGAATTCCTCTAAGACAAGGGTGATGCCGAAACCGTTCGACCATGTCCGGCCTTGCCACGTGGCTGCAGGCGATGCTGCCATCAGCCCATGGCGCACGTCGCTGCGACTACCAGGCACAACCAACTAACCCTGAAACTGCACATAGATGAGTTAAACTGTATAATTATACTTTAGGAGCACATGTGCATGTAAAGGTGGCTTCGGGGCCGGGCGACTGTTGTAGAAAGAGGAAGCTGAAAGAGAATCAGTATTTAAAACACATCATGCCAGATCCTTCTAATCCTGAAACGTCACACCTCATGAATGAAATTAGACTGTAGCATGTTGGGTCCGGCTACGGTGCCGCGACTGACGTAGAAAGCGAACACTTGTACAGCAAAACAACCAAAACATCTGCAAACCATGCAAAAAATAAAAAATGTCCCAAAGCACCACCCAGTATATATATATATGTGTACATATACATATATATATATACTTATATATATATATATATACATATTGGGGAGGGGGGGAGGGGGGGGGAGATCACTTCAACCAAAAAAAAGGGCGACTCCCCAAGGGGGGGACTTCAAAAAAACATGTTTTTGCACCCTGGACCTCACATCAAGTGCTTTCCCAATGATGGTTTTGGGATGGGCAAAGGATGCTGCAGCAATGTGGCCTGTGAAGTTGGCTGAGGGGAAGAAACGTGGCCGCCTGTCAAGCCGGCGTTTCCGGGGCCAGCTCGCTTCTTTGAATCCCAAGCCTGCTTGACCTGCACATCTGCTGTTGGTCTATGGGCCTGGAAAACAGGTTGGGGGTCGAAAACATCGGGGCCCCCCCGAAGCCATTTGCAAAACCCGTAGCTGGTATTCAAGGAGTCTACCCAAAAAGAAATGGAAGGCCGCAGACATGGCGCCCGGACTTATTTCGGCAACACAGAAAGGATCCTAGAAACCTTCATGCCTGAGGACGAGAAGACCAGAAGACCAAACCTCTTTGCGAGGTCTTCTTTTGCTTTTTTCCGCATGACTTGGGGTGGACGATCTTCCACTTTGAGCTTTGCACCCGGGTCGGCTTTTTGGGCCAAAATAGGACCTACGCTCTACTCTGAACGTTGGCAAGCCCGGTAAATGGTCAGATTTGGCGCTGGTACATGGCAAAAGGTTGATTTGCTTGGCAGAACTTCGGCTCGCAGTCAAACACATGATTGTGTGAAAACAGCCTTCCCCATATGAGAGTGAGGCGGATTGCAGCAAGTGGCACAAACACCCAACGATCCACGACCTCTTTTGAAGACTGGCTCCCTGCGGCCTTTGTCAGCTACTGGATGTGCGCTGACGTGATGAAGCACGGGTGCTTTCGTCTGACACTTCTTATTTCCCCTCCGCTCAGGGATGCTTCTGCTTCAGTTCCCAGAAGCCCAAACTCAAAGCGGAAGGTTGATGCGGATGGACAACCACCTGTGCCGGTGAAAAGGGAGAACCACACAAAGAGTCACACAAACAGGCATAAACCACCTGACTGATGCAGTTGTCGAACGGGCTTTTGGGGGCAGGGATCAACCTGAACTGGGCTCGAGACTCCTGCACGCGCCCTTTGCAGCATGTGCTGACCTGAAGGTGCCACTAAAAGGCTTCCCATGAGCCATCAAATCTGATGTCAGGGTGATATGTAGGGTGGTTGTCAGGGTGGCGTTGTTTACCGCCAAACTGGTCTTCCCAAAAAGAAGTAAAGTCCCGGAACTCAGGGAGTGAGTCATAGCTGCGATTTTCTGACCCCAAGTGCCAAGCTGAATACAGGACTGGACATGGCCTTCGGGCCAGGACTGGACATGGCCTTCGGGCCCACCCATAGGCACTAGAGCCCGAGGTGTCTTTGAATCAAGAGGCCAGAAGGGCAAGGCAGCCAGCTTGCGACTTGAAAGAAACCAATGGACGGCCTCCAAATCAAATCCAATTCTCCCAGCCAGGGAAACAAATAAATAATACATATATATGTATATATGGAACACTTGTCTGAATGAACTTTGAAAGCCCCAGAGGGAACACGCGGTTGCTGCGAAACACTGAGTGGATGGGCAGAACCATCCAGCTTTGAATCGGCCGACTTGTTTGGCGTTGCAGCTTCTCTTGATTATCCATTGACGTGGAAAGTGCGACCACTCCCTTGAACATCTGCGTGTGCCCGAAAGGCTTTGACTCAGCCAACGCCTCCGCGGCTTTTTGGGCCCTTTTTGGGAATGCACTTGTGGGCAAAGCAGGTTGGCCGCCCCCCATGTGAAGTGCATAGTTCAGGAATGCAAAGGCCACGGGCTGTGAATTGGCGATTTACTAGATAACCTTTTCGGAGTGAATTTCCAGGAATTCCAGGCAAACCTGCCCAGTTTGGAGGCTCCCGACATGACAAACCCAGCAACTTAGACAATCGCATGAAGAACATTGGAGCCTGAGACCCCATTTTGTTGTTTGACCTAGTGTCATGTTTGTTGAAGATCCCGTGGGGGTTGCCAACATGAGCGGTGCTGTTTGGTACCACCTTTCAAGGGCGGCTGCGGGTTAAAAAGCCACCAGGACGAACACACTCACCAATCCCAGTTGAGTGATCACTCATCCCAGAAGAGGGGTTGCGGAAGGCTCGAGAACCTGCCCTTTCTCAGAGCCAGTTTGCTCCAAGTCTCAGGCCCCTCCCGATTGTACCAAGGGTTGGGTTTATCATGAGGGGTAGCACCTGAAAAGGTGAGCAAAACGACCACGGGTCCATGTGGCGGCGGTTTTGGTGGGGATTTACCCTCTCTCCCGCCCACATGGCAGCCAAAGGTGCCCTCCCTCAGGTGCCATGGCAACGTGGGAAGGGTATCACTGAGGGGAACGCCCCCCGGATTCACAAACAGGGGTTTACTCCGGGGTCAAAGGGAAAGCCAACAGGCCAAGGCGCCATTTTGGGGCTTCCCCGTTCAGATCTCCAACCTGAGGCTCCCTGGCGCGGTTGGTGGCCTGGTCTCTGAGAAGGCTCCTGGCAAACGTCACGTGCGTAAGAGGCGCCGCGCTCGCCTGGCAAAAAGAAAAGAAGAGTCCAGTGATAGATTCTTCTATTTGACACCAAAGGAACAAATCAAGCATCTGCAAATGGACGTACTCCGGCAAGTTCTAAGAGTTTCAAAGGGTTGGAGCAAGTAAAGGGTGAGATCCCAAAGTCCTCAATGACTCAAACCTGAAATAAGCGCTGGATTCCCGAGGATGGTGAGCGCATCCTACTTTTGACTCGGCGACGGGGGCCGAAATGCTTATTGGTTCGGGACGGTTTTGGGGTCAGGGGCACTCCGCTTCTGTAGGGAGCCTTTTTTGGACTAAAATGGAAGCCTGAAAAAGCAAGGAAGGAATCTTGTTTCGCGCAATTCCTTCAGGCAGTCAAATAAATGATGAGTTTTAATTGGGGAGGCCATCATTTAGGCGGGGATTCATGCCCGGTGGTTCCCTATTAACGTTCAGAACTCTGACCAGGTTCATCCGGACGCTCCAGGCACCAGTACAAGGACAACAAACGCCAATGCGTTGCTTTGCCCAAGAAGAAGCCAAGATCTCACGCTTGCCAGTAACCATTTCCTTGAAAACTGACAGGCCGACAGGCCCTGGAGCCACCGCGGAAACAGGGCACCGCGTTTTTTGGGGGTAGTGGATCTCAAAGCAACAACTCCTCCACAATGACAAACCAGGGGTCTGGGATCAAAAAGCCTCAGCAAATGATAAATGCTTGACTAGGCAAAAATGGCCCAACGGTCGAACATGCAACCGACATGTTTCAAGCTTGCCGAAAAACCATCGCAGCTTCATAGTTTCAATCGGTTTCAACCCTTGTTGAAAGCTTCCATGTCGCCTGCAAGATGTCCACAGGCGGCACCCATGCGAAGTCTGCCCGTTTCGCGCCTTGGCACGCACCAACTTCTCACCTGGCGGCCCGTCCAAAGAGGGGACCTTACTGTGGATGGACGAAATATTGGAAGCCATGGTTTGTATTTACAGGGGAGTCGGAATCATCCTTCCAGGGTGTAGGTGGTGCAGAAAATCGTCCATCAACAGCTATTGGGATGAAAGTTGGTGAGTGGTTTATGCTTCCCCCATCTGGTGCGAAGTAGATTTAGTGTATGCACAGGATGCCCGCCTCCCCCCTTCACTCACGACCTTATTTGGGTCTCCATTTTGGGAAACACGAGTGGGGGGGGGGGGTTGGCATCCTACTGGGCATCTTTGCTTTTCCGATCATGAAGTTTGCCAAGGTCAAAGACGCCATTCTGAGATGCAGGAGGCTGACTTCCTGTCCAGTTCTGCTTCATCGAATGGCTGACAACTCAACTTGAGCCAACTCGGCCCACGTACCAGCCATTCCCAACTAGGTCCTCCAGAAGAGAGGTTAGAAAGAGGGTACCCTTTTTTCTGTAGTCTATTTTAGTAGGGGAACCCTCCCCCAAAAAATAGGGTAAAAGGGCACCTAGCTGGGGGACCTAGACAATTCTTTTTCGCTGGATGTGCATTCGGGCGCACCTGCCAAGCCTTGCGGGAAATCAGAAACGCACTCTGCGCACGTGGCCCGTGCTTCAAACCGGGGCTGCCTCTCTGGGTTCGTCTCGGAAGCTCCCCAAACAAAGCCCCAAAGGGTGAACCAAACAAACGCACGCACTGAAATAAACACCTGTATATATATATACATATATATATATACACTCATATATAGATATATATATATACATGTATGTATGTATGTATGTATGTATGTATGTATGTATGCATGCATGCATGTATGTATGTATGTATTTATGTATTTATGTATGTATGTATGTCTGTCTGTCTGTCTGTATGTATGTATGTATGTATGCATGCAAGTATGTCTGTCTGACTAATGCATGGGCTTTACCCCTTGCTCACCTTGTGAAACAGCCCAAATATTTTTGCGGCCCGCCTCGCTCGTCCTCCCGTGGTGTGCCTGAAGTCGCGGGAATTTGCGGAAACGGCACGCGGGCAAGGAAAGAAACGGCTTCAAGGGAGTAGATCTATGTATCTTGGGTGGGTTAGAACATCACCCGTTGGGGCCAATTGCCACGTCCCTGGCCGGTGGATGGTGTGTTGCCCAAGCAGGGCAGCCAGCACTGTGCAACAGATTTGCAATCGGCTTGCGCTGCCTCCGCACTCAAATCTGACCACAAAACGCGCACTGGAACAAGCAAAGCAGTTTTGAGTTGTCACGCCAATCACCGGGCAGTCTTTTATAAGGGAAGCTGGAAATCCAACGTTTTGAGTTGTCGAGTCAGCGCGTACACCTCGCTGACAGCTTTCCAACGGTGCTCCACACCAGTGACTACGAATCCCTTCGACACTAGAGTTTCGTGCACCCCAACTTCCTGGTATGTTGGTGAGTATGCACAATGTAGTTCCTCTTTCTGTGGCTGGCCGTAAGTATTGCTTGCTCAGATTGCCTTCTGCAGCTTTCCAGCGGCTACCAGAAACCCTAAGGCGAGTTGCGTTTGGCTCTCAGCCCCAAGGCCCGACACTCTGGTTGGAGAGGTGTATGCTGAAGGGCTTGAAATGGGTCATACATGTTATGGTTGCAAATGCGCCTCCCGATGGGCGAAATTCTGGAGCAGTTGCTAGGTGGTTTGTATTGATTTGTCTTGTTTCTGGAGTTTCGTGTCTAGAAGCGCTGGGCTACCTATAGGGGTTACAAGGCATCATGGTTGGACAGACTCCTGCACCAAGTTGAGATGGATGACCCCCGTACAAAGTACTGGGCTAGTCCGGCTACCAACTGCGAAGCGGAATTTCTAGGTCCTCCAGTACAGAGGATAGAATAACGGGACCCTTTTTTCTGTAGTCAATTTTAGGGGAACCCTCCCAACCAAAAAAGTTGGTGAGAAAGGGACTAGTGGGGGACCTTGATTTGGTCCAACAGAACTCCTCCAAGCCTTCCCATAGCTTTCTGCTCGGTGCGATCGATTCGCCTTCGTGAGGAGACACCGTCATCTGGCTCTGGGGCGTGCCGGCGCCCTGGCGGGGGAAAAAACGCCGCTGATCCTCTGTCAGCTTCCCCAAAAGAGGTGGTTTGGAGCCGGAGACCTGTGGTTTGGTGGTCTTGTGGAGGGGGTTTCTGATGCAAATCCTCCACAAGAAGCAGGGGTTCAAATCCAAATCCCAACCACCAACTACGGGATACCTGATCTACGTTTGACTTGGTAGACTCTGAATGCGTTAGAACCAGTCGAGGAAGCTTCGGGGCGACTGTCACAGCTCGAATCAGGAGCTCAACGCCAGAGGCGCGAGCCAGATCAGCCCTATGCTATCACCCAGTTCTCGGCTGGGGAATCCCCCCGGTGATCATCCGTCCCATTGCGCTTTTTCGCTTGGTGCTCTTGGGGCAATCTTGACTGAAGCTGCAACTTTGTGCGGAAATGCCAAAGCCTAATGCCTGAAATACGAGATGCCATAAGTAGACGACCCACCTCCTAGTGAGCTCGTTTTAGCCCCCAACATCAGTGAACTCGCCAAATGGAGGTTTCCAAAAAATGGTGGTCTGCTTCTTGGATAGTCTTGAATGAAGCCAAGGGAATCACCATTTTTACCGGTCCACGCTTCTTTTCTCTCCGCTTTCTTGTTCAAAGCAAAACAAGAAAACGCTGAATGAGTTTCCTTCGGAGCCCTGACTTGGCGTTTTTCGACTTCGGCCTGCGGCTCCTCTTCCGGCACAGGGGATGGCCCTGCCGTGGAACCGCACTTCGATGGGGGCGTCGGGTGTGGAAACTCACTTTCCGTTGGGTGGGCTTCGCACAAGAAAAGGAACCACACTGTTGATTTACCACTAAAATGGCCCAAATTCAAACAGCGAGCAAAGTCCTGGAACTTGTATGGTCAAGATTGAACCACCATGGGACCGCAGGTTTTAGTCTTTCGTTATATTTACCAGGGCAAGCCATTTTGGGGTTACCCTATTTTTGACCCACAGCCATTTTCCGTTTAGCCGCGAGAAACCGTGTGCATGTGGATCAACCGCGGCGACGTGCAGAAATTCAACAAAAGGATGAGAGAAAAGCTGGCCCCAGTATTTGGCCCAGTGTGAAAAAGTCACCTCCAGATGGTAGGTAGGAAGCCACTTTGTCTGACTTTGACCCCAGTTTACAAGAACACCAGGCGTCGGTCCTTGTCAAGCAGCACAAATTTTCGCATTTCTCAAAGCCGGAATGAAGGGTCTCACGGCCTTCGGGGAAATTCAAGAAGCCTAGGCCAGCCTTTGGAACTCCCAGGCCCTTTTTGCTGGGTTCTCAGGGAAGGGAATGACTCCCATCTATCCCGTCGAGTTTCGTAGGGAATGCCCTTCTGGTTGATTCACACCCGGACTCGTTGTCATTCCTTATCCCACCAGCAAGTTCTCTCTCCCACTTTCTTTTCCGGCTGTCTTTTTTTAAGGGCCGAAAGAGAGCAGAGCAACCAGGTGCTTCATTTGGAGAATATCCCGAGTTGACGGCCGTGTCCCGCAGGTTCGATCAATTTGGCCGGTCCTTCAAAATGGTCAAAGCGTTCCGCAAGTTTGCCAGCTCAACAGGAACCCGGTACCCCAGGCAAGCTAATTTGACCTGGAACCCAACAAGGGGTCCTTTTCGAACTGTTCATTTGGAGTCCCTTGTTGGTTTGTGAGGTGTTGCAGTTCTTTGGAGTCTCTTTCCACGGGTCCTACCACATTTGCGGGAGTACCCCGAGTTGCTTTTTGTCCAATTGATGCGCTTGTTTGGTTTCATGTTCATCGGGCATCTCCGGCCTCTTGTCAAGACCTCCGTCGGCCGGCTGCTGGTGTCACTGAAGGTATCCGCATCTCGGCGTCAAAGCTTCCCGCTGAACGGCAAGGGAACCACCGGGGTTCTTTAACTTTCTCAGCTGCCCAAAGGACCCAGAAAGGACAGGTTCACCTTTGGGGCATGACAAAGAACGGACCAGCAGGGGGAAACCACAAAGGGTTGAAAAGGCCATCTGTGAACAACTGATTTGTGGGGGAAGCCACAGAGGCAAACCGACTTGGTGCCACCGACCCAACCGGCTTTTGGTTGCCCGTTTTTATGTCCAGGTGCAACCGATTTCCCGCGCGCGTTTTCCGAGCTTCGGGCCGGCGGCCGGCAGCACCTGGCGCAGAACCATGGGGGTGGATCAACAGGCCTGATGAACATGGAACGGTTGGGGGGAACCACCAAAAAATGATGCGGAACCACCCTGGAAAACCCCCAAATGACCCTGGCTAAAAATGATGGGGAACCACCCTGAAAAAAACCCCAAATGACCCTGGACCTAACTTTTTAGTTCTCTCCCACTCAACGGGAAAAAAGAAAGCCATGGTCAGTTGGGGGCCGAACGGAACATTGATGAACCCGTCTCTATCCGGTTTGGTTTCCCTTGCGGAAAAAAAAGAAGTGTGCGAACAAAAGCCATCCAGGTTCAATGCAACTTTGACAAGCCACATCTCAGGGCAAGGATCAAGAAGGGAACTATCTAAGGCACTCGACACTTTTTGAGTGGATTGGCGATAAAAACCAATCATTCTTTGTTCTTTGCCACTCTAATGATTTATTCCCCTACATTCTTCGCATGGAACCCCCCCAGCACCAAATGATCTATTCCCGTGATTCACGGAAGGAATCCCACACAACCCACCGATTTCTATCACCCGAAGCTCCAAAGTCGGGAACTCCAATCCCCTTGTGTTCCAGTGCCTCGTGCATGCGCCAGCCAGATCTATCCACCTGCGAGCCGCTGCCCAGATTCAGCGTTGCAACTCGGTAGTTCCGAAACATCGGTTGGCGAGACCCCTCTGCAACAAGTTGCTAACCTTTTGTGGGTTTGATGGAGAACCTTTGATCTCCGGAAAAGGTCAAGTTTAAAGATCCAACCCAATAGCAATCAAGGAAACTAGGATTTGCTTTTTTTCTCTCCCTTGCCAGTTTCACATTGGCTCCAGGTGATACTTGACAAAAACCATTTCGAACCGTTCAGAAACCCTGGTTCATGATTCGGAACCCTGTACATACCATGCAAAAATGGTTTCAACCATGGTTTCAAAGTGTGGAGATTAAGGATGTCCAAATGGGGAGGTTTTGGAAGGAGAAACGCCACTTTCCTATGCTGCCATATGCCGCCCACGGCTCCAAACGCCTGAAGATGCCCTTGTATTCCGCCGCGCACCCCTTTGGGGATGGTGCAAGCCCTCAGGTCAACAACGTAAGCAGCCTCAGGGTGATCGAGGCATTCGCGTGCGTTTTGGGACACACATCGAAAGGATCCCCTTTAGATGGTGAAAGGCGAGCTAACGGAGGGGTTCGAAAGGTACTTTGGAAGACACGCCTAAGGTTCCATAGTCGGAAGGGGCCGTGGCTGTGGTTGGTTTGCTTTGTTTTTCTTTCTTAGATGCTAGCTGGCTTTGGCCCCCAGTGGAAACTGGATGTTTCGGTTCTGGTCCGATAATCAAAGGCGGGGCTGACGTGGGTGCTTTTAAGTGGAGGGGGTGCCACGGAAATCTGGGCCGCGGGATGCAGGAAGCTAAAGTCTGCAGGTTACTTCCGCAAGTTTCCACATGGCTCCGAGATACAACACAAGCAAGCAAGCGTATGGGGTGTTTTCGGGAGCCTGAATTGCAAGAACGCAATTTTTCCAAATCGGCTTTATAAATTTGAGACTGATTTTGGACCCCTACTACACCTGGGTGAAATCAGATGGCAGGGGACAGGGGTAGCCAAACCAAAATGGGTTGGAATTGTGCGATCTGCTTTGAACATGTAACCCCAGGTGATTATGTGTCCAAAGGCGAATTTCAAGGTGTGTCTTCTTTTTTATGGAATCCCTCTTTGCGCGGTTCAAAACAGAAATGTGGGTGGGGGGGGGCAAAAAATCGCGAGCCGCCCATGTGCGGTTTCCATATTTTCCCTTGAACCACCTTCCGCCAAGTGCTTAGCTTGGATGCTTTGGGTCCGTTCCAAATCCCCATCGAAACCAAAGCGGCTGATGTCCTTCCAACCCGCGCACGGGGTACGCAGATTCGGCGTCGGCCGAACTTTTTTTGCCCGACTTCCCACGGAGTGACTCGCCAGTGCCGCGCCTTGACTGCGTTTGGGGTCGCCTGAAATGGCGCAGGCGCGCATCGCCTGCGAGTCAAAGCCGAGATCGGGGTCAAACGTCTTGAGCATTTTTCAGGTTGTTTGGAGCTGAGGTGAGAAATCCCCCGGAAGACCTTCACACCGAAATCCCTCGGATTAGCCACGATCTTTCACAGAGATTGAAACTTGGCCATTCCAAAATAATTTTCATCAACCCACCCAAGGTGTGATCTAAATGGTCGGGTTGCCAGAAAGGGGCGGTTGTCTTCGTTCTAAGCAAAGTCCCAGTGGCTGGAGGCCCTGAGTTGCATGGCGATCAACTCACTTGCCCCAAGCACCTGGTTCCATACAGAAGGAATCTCCTGAACCCATCCGGCAAAGCCGCGTGCGTAACATGAGAGGCTGGTTTGGCAGCTTGACGCCAAAGGGGCCAGTGCGCAAATCGCTGTGGTTAAAAGTCGTCCAGGGGAATTGTGGGAGACAGTGATGAAACCAACTTCCCGAGGCCTGATGACGATTTCAACACCTTCAAAGTGGCAATCCGAACTCGAACCCCCAAACCCGCCCCCTCCCTTTCCCCTTCCGCCGTTTAAGGCTGCATTTTCCCATGCTCCCAAGGCGGCTTTTCTTTTTATGTCAATACAAAGTTGGGAGACTCCCAGTGCCATCCAAACTGCAGCCCAAAAATGGGTCCCGATGGACCTGCCGCCGTGCTGCGCGAATCTCACTTTGTGAGTTGGGCCAAGGGATGCCTTGCCGTGTGCCCTGTGGACAGCGAACCGATCCAGGCAGACCGGCGGTTGCTTCACTTCGCAGCGCAAGGTGCGCACCAGGAGCTGAGGCCTCAGAGCGCCCCGTTCTTGCGAGTCTCCGAGTCTCCGGGTGACCGCTGAGGAAACCAAATGCCTGGCATTTGCCTGCTTCAGCCCGGTAAAGCATAGGAGACACAGACTTTGCCAGTAGTGAAATCGATTCCTTTGCCGCCATTCGTTTCCTTGTTTTGAATAATCGTGCCCCCTGAATAAAAAAGAGGAAACCACATTTTTCCCAGTGGTGAAATCTGAAATCGCTTCCTTTTGACATGGGAAAACAACACAATCTTCTGGAAGGCTGGACGCCGGGCCCCTTAGCCACACCCCAAATTCCAGTTGTGCACTTGGCAAACGAGGTCCCAGCCGTCAAAATGCTTCCGGAAACGGCCGTTCGATCGATGGTTCTGGTGGCTTCGATCGTGCAAGCCGCTTAGGCGCCCTTTGGAAGCCCTGGATTCCCGAGGTGTCTCATTCGCTTCCCGAGTTCATTTGAGAATCTGTTTGTTTGCCACTGAAATGGTCTTCCCAAAGAGTAGGTCCAGGAACTCAGGGAGTAAGATGTCAGGTTACTCCTAACAAAGAACTCCCTGTCTCCAAAAGTACGGAAAGCTCTTTTGTGGTTGTCGATAAAATTCGATTCGGCCAACCCAGACATTTGCGTTGACTAATCCCCACGGCATGTATGAAGCACGCAAATTTGGGCCGAATCGCAACGTCTCACCCATACAAACATCAGAACATCTTTCTATTGAAGCGGACCCCGCAACAGTCACAGGATTCTGACTTAGAAAAAACAAGATTCTACAAAAGCGTCCCCAACTAAAAAAGCAAATCTCACTTTACTTACTGGCACATGACCCGAGCCAGGGGTTTACGCCAGAGTTTCATATGACACGTAGAGGGGTTTTGCATTTGGAACCTTCGCCGGAGGGGAGGCTCGCAGCGACCCATAGGACTCCTCCCGTACGATCTTCATCGGTGAGCTTGTTGTGTGCGGCGATTCGTAATTAAGCTTGTGGACATTTGTTTGACTCATTTACTCGTTGGTTCCTGCTGAAATCCGGAAATGACACCTACAATTATTCTTAGCGGTTTCCTTTAAGGGGATCCCTTGGCAACTCTGGCCAAACAAACGTTTAGGGCAGCGCCTGGCTCCGCTCGACACACCGCGGGTTCGCTTGACGTCCCAGCAGAGAGAGCTGCTTCGCCTCCTCGTCCGTGAGTTCGCCCAGGGACTCGCAGCTGGGGTACCTCTCGGGTGCGAACTCCGGGCGCAGCCCACGCCGCCCGTGTCTGCCAAACCTGGAAAACTGCCACTGGTTCATCAAATGCGAGCGAGGATGCCAGGGCGATGGGGCGCTGTTGATGTGAAGGGTCTCAGATTTGCCGGCACTTCCGGGGTGGGCTCAGCGTGAAATCCCCATGAAATGTTGCCTGGCGTTCATGTGGATGATGCGGGCCAGTCTGGGCTTTGCTGGTTTCGGCGGACGTATCGGCCGATGCAAAAAAGATGCCAATGATGCAGGCGATGCTCAGGATGCAGGCTCAGTAGTTGGGTGCCGGGCATTCATGCATGCGAGCGGTCCGAAGGCGGCTGATGCTGCTGGTGCCAACGGGCGTTTCCTGAAGGACACCGACTTCAAGCTTGCCATTGCAAGGTTCAAAGCCGAGCCTGAAACACCTTCGTCTTATCTGACCAAGGGGTGCAAGATTCGGATTTTCATCTGAATCTCACCATGGCAACGAAAACCTGGATCGCTTTGACCAAGCAAAACTGTTGTTGGCTGAAAGGATGAAACAAGCCCAAATGGGTCTGTGCGTTTTTGAGGGTATCATTTTTTGGGGTTGGTTGCAAGGGAAATGTTTCCCAAATCATTGGCAATTCAATCCGATGAATTTGCCAAACAGGTGTTTCTCAGAATGCAGGTCCAACTGATTTGCTTTACCTCTTCGGCACCTAACAGAACCGAGCTTTTGGGGCCCAGGTTTCATTGACTTTGACCAAATTCTCCAGTGGACCGCGGAGTCTTGCTCAGTCACTCCCAAACTGACCAAACTGACCAAGGACTACTGAACCTCTCATGAGTGGATTAGGCCCTGTCAAAAAAAAGTATACATCTTTGCTTCGACTGTAGTCAGCAAATGCGACAACCGTTTTGACTACTCTACCCTAGTCATGCAAAAACAATCAAACATGTGCCAAGACCTCAATTTCGTACCACTACTCACTTCCTGAGTGGATTGGTCAAACAAGTCCAAACCTTAGTTGCTAAAATGAACTCCAGGAATTCGAGGAATAACCAGTCCCAAGTCCAGGAATTGGAGGAATGAGATGATACCAAACGTTTCTCGTTTTCGGGAGGCTTGGTTCGGCGCACTGGTGCAAGGCACACACGAAGGCTTCGGCCTCTTGCGAGGAGTAGCCCAACTGGTTTGACACCTCGCCGGGGCCAAGCGTGCAACTCCACACATGTGCCAGCTTGCACCTGTCTGCCGTAAGAAGGCTGGCCATTTCGCATCTCAGAACTCGGGGAAAAGGCACCTTTCCATTCTTGAGGAAGAACCCCTCCTAAAAAGCGGACCCCCACCCCTCCCCACCAAATCTTTTTGAGAAGTGACTTGATAGGCAAAACCACTCAAAAAGGTACCCCTTTTCTGTTGATTCGAGAGGAACTTCCAAACAGATCACTTTCCCAACCCCAAAAAGCGACTACACTCCCGCAAACTAACATGGGTTAGCTCCCCGAATGGCCTCAGTTAATGGAACCCAGTCTTCCAAAGGGTCCCGGAAGCTTCCATGGAATCGTCTGGGCTCTAACCACCATGAACACACTGGGGGTTAATCCGACCACCAATATTCAGCTTATGCTTCTCTTCATCCAAATTGGGCCCTTGCCATTCTTTAAATGGGGGTTGAACCTCAGGGCGAGCCCATGGACCATGGAGCGAGACCAAGGATTCCGCACATCTTACGACAATTCCAAAAGCTGAATTCAGAAAGAATTGGATCCCCGCATTTTTTGTACAATAATTCCAAATGCTGAAAGAATTGGATCCCCAAGTGAATGCCCTTTTCGTGGCTCTCGCTCTTTATGCTCTCGGATCGGTGGAGCCGCTCGCCAGAATTCTCGCGGCTCCTTGCGCTGGATGAGGCGCCCGCGCGATGTATGAGGAGCACCGCGGCCTCCTGAAGTCAGTGGGACCTTGAAATTCAGCCGAACAAATCGGTACTTTCTCTTTTTTCCCTTCCGAGGGGACCCCCTCGAATGGCGGTCTTCCTGTTGGTTTTCCCCTTGAAACCACAAAAGATGAGTGAGCTGCATCGGCCCAGATGGGCGAAAAGGGGTGGTTTGGGGCCGCTTTCAGGCAGGGTTCCGGACGTCTTTTCCTGGTTATAAAGGGAAGCCAACAGGAAACCCGCCAGATTTTGGTGGGTCCCCGTTCAAAAAAACAAAATATCCTGCAGATTCAAACCCCAAACGCAACCCTTAGTAGGTTTGGGTTTCCATGTTAATTTGCGGGGGAGTATATGTTGGGTTCTGGGATCCGGTTCCTCGTAAAACGATCTAAGTAGTGGTGGGTTCAGTCTGTAAGTGGGTTGTTCCTCCTATCAGATCCTTCCTTTGGAGCCTTGAAACAGAACTAACACACTATACTGAACAAGGGCGTGTGGCAATTCTGAAAGACACTGATGATGATGATGATGATGATGATGATGATGATGATGATGATGATGATGATGATGATGATGATGATGATGATGATGATGATGATGATGACGATGTGGGCACTGTTTCCGCGCACAAGCCGCCTGTAAACTTTCCGAAAGTCGGACGTTGGAATGGGCGGTCTTCACCCAAATAAGCACCGCTGGCTTAACCCAGTGCGGGCTTTTCGGAGCTTCACCCGAAAGTTGGTGGTTTGGTCTGGTGCTTTGGACGTTGCGTTGCCCTGGCGAAGGGAAGTGGGTTCATTTGTGAGCTTCCCCATCCAAGGGATGCTGCAACAACAGGTGCCGGATTCGCGAAGCAGCTGAATCAAACTCACGGGCTGGACAACTTGCAGCGTTTCAACCAGGTAAATCAACCATACGTGAGAGGTACACTCAGTATACTCCGCACACCTCTAAATTTTTAAACCCCTACGCTTACAAAGGCCCTTGATTAAAACAGTGCCAATCGAGGGGCAGGGTAATTACTTAGTAAGTGGTTGGTAAGACGGGCTATAACCCACTTAGGAGACTTATAATCATGATTCGTGGGCTAGAACTGCCCCCTTAAAGTGCACATACTCAGGACGGACCCCCCCCCCCCCCCTCTCCTCCCCCGATTTTTCTGACCCAGTCCTGCGACATCCCCGCGCGCCAAAATCAGCGTGGAGTTGTTTCGAACTAGACTAGGTCCTCCAGTAGAGAGGTTAGAATGAGGGTACCTGTTTTCCTGGTTTATTTTAGTAGGGGGACCCTCCCCCAAGAAAGGGTAAAAGGGCACTACTAACGGACCTGGTGAGCCGCTGTTTGCTTGCCCATTTTGTAGCTTTCTGAGTTCAGCAATTTGGAAGGGGCTTCAAGAACCATGTGCATGCAGAACTCCGATCGGTAGCTCCGCGCCTTGAAAAGGCAAACATGTTTCGACATTCCCAGCTCTGAAACTGCTCCCTTCCAACGAGAACTGCCTTTGGAGTGCGCGGGGATTGGCCGAGCTTAGCTTTGTTGCCTTCCCGGCTTTACGCTGCATGCCGACCGTGTTCCCTTTGAATGGCCTTAAGGAGAAGGCGCCGATTTTCGAACCCGCCACTCTCAGAGTCGTAGAAGGACGGCCCTCTCTGACTTTCGTGCCATGAATTCTGCCTTTGGACTCGAAGCTGCGCGGACATCGAGCACTTTCGCACACGCCACGGCTGGTTGGCTCGTGGTTTGTGAACGGGTCTCCGTAAGGGCCTGGGTGTTTTTTCGAAGAGGTGGTCTGGACAAATGTGACCTGGCAATTTGTTCGTGGCTTTGAGGAAAGCGAGAGACATGTTAGGCGAATTTTCGCACTCAACTACTTGTTTCTTGCGACATTCACGCAGTAGCATTCCAGACCCCAAGTGGCTATGGGAAAATGGCGCTCTTTTCTCTGCTCGATTCCCAAGGGACACCCACTCTAAACAAACGACAACAACTAAGGGGCTGGGACATGGGGGGTGGACAAAATGGTGGCCCTCTTTTGGAGTGTTTTGTCACTCCGGCGGGACAACCTGACACTGGGGCGGGTATCAAGGGTCACACAAGCCCAGCCATGGGTTTGGTATTGAGTTGCCCCATCCCCCAAAGAAGCGAAACGCTCAAGTTTGGACGACTTCGGATGAGCTCGGGCTCCGACCTTTTCTGCGCCGTGTTCGCAGAAGCGCTGGCATTCTCCCAGCGAATTGACTCATGCAGCGCTTGACTCCCGCAGTTTTCGGGTAGGGCTCGCTTGGCCCCTGTCTCGTGTCTGGGGGTCTCCGGGCCCTGCGAGGCATGTTTTTTTGTTTTTTAGATACACTTCCCCCACCCGGGAATCAAAAAGCGTTCATTTCTGGGTGTCCAAAGTTCCAAGTTCACCGGCCATGGTCAGTTCCTCCCTTTCAACTGCAGGGAGGTTAGCAAAAAGACGAGGGATGTGACTTAGACATGTGGGGAAGGGGCAAAATCAAAAGAACACGTCCCTGGTAAAAAACAAGGTATGCGTGACACACACACACACACACGCACAGCTGTGGAGGAATTTGAACCCAGGAGATTGCCCTAAGGTACAAACATCTCTTTTGGCTCTCCGCGAAACTCGCATGTCATGGTCATTTCCTGTTAAAACCAACGGGCAAACACCGAATCAAGAGATCCAAGCATGCAACAAAGAACACTGGGTGCGAAAGATTGGGTGGAGCAACTGAAACATGCGCATCCTGGGTTTCTTTTCCAAAGATTGGCTGTTTAGCACCCAATTATTAGTACAAACCGAGGCCTACAGAAAGCGCAGTGCAAGCGTGATTCGGCCGGCCAGCACTTGGGGCTGACTTCCGATGCTTTTCCGGGCCAAAATCCCAAGCCACGTCGCATTTCCGCCAAGGGTGTCCATGTGTTCGCCTAGAATTCCAGGGCGTCTCGAGCCCTAAAAATCCAGACGAAACGCCTCTGTTGGCAAACGCACTTGGGACCGTAGCTTTGGTGACCGGCGACCTAATGTGGATTCCTAAGGCAAATCCCGGGGATTTGTCTATTTGGGACCTTTGGTGACTGGCGACCTGTGGATTCCAAAAAAAAATCCCCGGGAGTTGTCTCAATAATTTTGCTTGACGTGTCTGAGTGATTTGGCGCCGGCCATCGGCTCACAGTGAGACATTGACCGGTGAGATGCTTTCTCAGTGCCTGGGCGCGAACGCTGGTCCCAGACATGCGCAAAGTATCTAAAAGCCGTCCTCACCGATATTGGGTGGACTGGCCAAACCACCAAAATGGTCAAAATGCAAAAAGTGACTCAAGGGCAAAAAAAACGCCGAAACTTACTTGCGACTAAAGTGGTCCAAATCCGAGAAGTGACTCAAGGGCAAAAGAAAGTCGAAACTGCTTTGCGACTAAAATGGTGCAAATCCAAAAAGTGACTCAAGGGCAAAACAAGCCGAAAACTTACTTGCGACTAAAATGGTCCAAATCCGAGAAGTGACTCAAGGGCAAAAGAAAGCCGAAACTGCTTTGCGACTAAAATGGTCCACATCCAAAAAGCGACTCAAGGGCAAAACAAGCCGAAACTTACTTGCGACTGAAATGGTCCAAATCCGAGAAGTGACTCAAGGGCAAAAGAAAGTTGAAACTGCTTTGCGACTAAACCAGTCCAAATCCAAAAAGTGACTCAAGGGCAAAACAAGTCGAAACTGTTTTGTGACTAAACTGGTCAAAATCCAAAAAGTGACTCAAGGGCAAAAGAAAGTCGAAACTGCTTTGCGACTAAACTGGTCCAAATCCAAAAAGTGACTCAAGGGCAAATCAAGTCGAAACTGTTTTGCGACTAAAGTGGTCCAAATCCGAGAAGTGACTCAAGGGCAAAAGAAAGCCGAAACTTACTTGCGACTAAAATGGTCCAAATCCAACAAGTTACTCAAGGGCAAAAGAAAGTCGAAACTGCTTTGCGACTAAAATGGTCCAAATCCGAGAAGTGACTCAAGGGCAAAAGCAAGCCGAAACTTACTTGCGACAAAAATGGTCCAAATCCAACAAGTTACTCAAGGGCAAAAGAAAGTCAAAACTGCTTTGCGACTAAAATGGTCCAAATCCGAGAAGTGACTCAAGGGCAAAAGAAAGCCGCAACTTACTTGCGACTAAAATGGTCCAAATCCAACAAGTTACTCAAGGGCAAAAGAAAGTCGAAACTGCTTTGCGACTAAAATGGTCCAAATCCGAGAAGTGACTCAAGGGCAAAAGAAAGCCGAAACTTACTTGCGACTAAAATGGTCCAAATCCAAAAGTTACTCAAGGGCAAAAGAAAGTCGAAACTGCTTTGCGACTAAAATGGAGAAGTGACTCTTACTTGCGACTAAAATGGTCCAAATCCAAAAAGTTACTCAAGGGCAAAAGAAAGTCGAAACTGCTTTGCGACTAAAATGGTCCAAATCCGAGAAGTGACTCAAGGGCAAAAGAAAGCCGAACTTACTTGCGACTAAAATGGTCCAAATCCAACAAGTTACTCAAGGGCAAAAGAAAGTCGAAACTGCTTTGCGACTAAAATGGTCCAAATCCGAGAAGTGACTCAAGGGCAAAAGAAAGCCGAAACTTACTTGCGACTCAAGTGGTCCAAATCCAAAAACTTACTCAAGGGCAAAAGAAAGTCGAAACTGCCTTGCGACTAAAATGGTCCAAATCCGAGAAGTGACTCAAGGGCAAAAGAAAGAAGGACACTTACTTGCGACTAAAATGGTCCAAATCCAAAAAGTTACTCAAGGGCAAAAGAAAGTCGAAACTGCTTTGCGACTAAAATGGTCCAAATCCAAGAAGTGACTCAAGGGCAAAAGAAAGCCGAAACTTACTTGCGACTAAAATGGTCCAAATCCAAAAAGTTACTCAAGAGCAAAAGAAAGTCGAAACTGCTTTGCGACTAAAATGGTCCAAATCCGAGAAGTGACTCAAGGGCAAAAGAAAGCCGAAACTTACTTGCGACTAAAATGGTCCAAATCCAACAAGTTACTCAAGGGCAAACTGCTTTGCGACTAAAATGGTCCAAATCCGAGAAGTGACTCAAGTCAACATGAGCTCAGGGAGTGGTTGAAAGTTGAGACATGGAAAGCGAAAAGGTCAGATCAAGGTCGATTCGTTTTCAGCGAATCCTCTGAAGCGAATCGCCCTTTGAACCGCGAACATCTCGTGCAAATCTCCATCCAACTGAAGTGGAGCCTGTAGGCCATGTTTTCGGGTGGGTGGGGGGTGGGTGGGGGGCTTTTTGAAATATATTTATTTGACAATGCGTGGTCCACCTCGAGTTTGATGTGCTACCTTGAAGGGAACACATACTTCCAATTGGCCTGTCCAGGGATGGACAAAAACGTCATGTTTCATTCAGCTTCGGCACAAGGAGAGTCATGACATCTTTGGGCTTGGGCATTGCGAGGCTAGAACCCCCTTTTGCATGGCTACTTTGATCGATCCTGGCACGGATGTCCCTGCCATGTGGATGGCCGAAATCCGAATCGACTTGGAAAGAGTGAAGCCCTATAAACAATTGGACATACCAACTGTCAATTGGTGGATTTCGTTCGTCGACAGTACTGCAAGTAAACCAACCACACTCAACCACAAAAAACATGGATTACTTTCGCACGGTAAAGGGGATTTCCTCCGTCCCTTTACATGCAATATTGAGTTGGCATGGGGGAGGTACCCGAAATATCCCGCACTTGGGTTGTGCATCCTCTTTTGGCTTCCTTTAGGGGAACTAAAAAGGGAAATGCTGCTTAGCACCCAGTGATTTGCTTGAGTGCACTGGACAAGACAATAGTCATAGGTGCCCTTTGGCATCAACAGGCGAAACCCTGAAAAGAAACAAAAACATATTCTTACGCCAATGGAAGTCAATGGGACAGAAACCCCCCCCTTTGGATCCAGTGCGGCTGTGTTGCTCCCGCCACCTGCCGAAAGGCGATGTTTGTTCGTCTCATTTGAACTAGGTCCTCCAGTGGCGAGGTGAAAATACGGGTACCCTTTTTTCCGTAGTCTATTTTAGTAATGGGGGGCCCTCCCCCCCAAAAAGGTGAAAGGGCACTACTGGGAGACCTAGATACGCGGCGTTTCCACGAGCACAGGACTCAGTTGGCCCAAGTTTGGGCCCAAAAACTTTCTAGCTGATCACCCGTCTGGGGCCACGAAAGATGGTTGCCACTCTTGCCACTGTTGCCACTGGAAAACCAAAAGGTCATTTCCGGATTTTCCGGTCGATTCCGCATCGGGCTGAAGGGGGGCGCTCTGAAACAGACTCGACAGCCCAGGGTGCCGGAGGCACGAAGCAGCGCAGTCAACAATCCAGATTCTTTCCCTGAAGCTAACAGGGAAAGCCAAACTCAACCCACATGGAGCAAACAACATGTGTTCACCGTGGCTCCCTGGCATTCGGTTTCGCTGTGGAAATGCCTAGTTCTCAGGGAACATTTGGTGTGCCCCATGTGATTAACCTGAAAATGCCCCCCCTACTTGCACAATGGCCCAGGCACAAGCACACCGGGGTATCCTGAATCAGGAGCCCTCAAAGGGATCAGGCCACCGGGCTCTCCCAAAATACCTAGCTGGCCATTCATTTCTCCCTTTTTTCAGGCGCGCACAGGTTCGCCTCTCCCTGTCTTGTTGAACTGGCCACTGTTTGGAATCCCTCAAAAAGCTGCATTCCCAGATTCGCACAACTTGCAAACACCTTGGGGCAAGGGCCCACGTCTCTTTGCAAAGGTGCAGTTGATGGCTGATCTGCTTGTGAGCGTGTTCCCTTTTTGGGAACCCCGTTTTGACTTGTTTGATCTAACTGGAACTTGATGGGCCCAGCAAAGTGCAAACGTTTGCTTGCCACTCAAACGGTCCAAACCCCAAAAGTGACTAAAGCCAACCAAGTGACTCGGAAACTTCATGTGTATTTTTGGATCTCCTTAGCAGACCAGCCCGTATTTCGGCTGGAGCTTTCGATGGGAGCTATTTTTCTCGGGGTTGATTCCCCGTTCTCTTCATCCATCGTTCTTTCCAAAAAAAACGCCGTTTCCCCTGGGTTTATGGAGGTTTTCTAGAAAGATTCGGATCCCTGGAAAGAATGGACATGGAAGGTACCCCAGGAATTTCTTGTCGATTTCGAGACCACCCCACCTCCCGGCCTCTCAATCATTGGCTTTGGGGGGCGCATTGGGTTCACCGTTCGCAAGCCCAAGGGTTTCTGCGAGTCGCCCACGGCGACTAACGAACGTTCTGGTTTCAAACATCGGTTTCCAAGTGGCGGAGCCCTTCCATCGGTGGTGGGTGTGCGCGCAGCCCCCAACACATCTTCTACGTTTGGGCTACAGAACCCGATCCAACCCAGCAATCAAGATCGCAAAGCACCGCCTACGTAACAAGAAACACGCTCTTTCGGGCATGGGGAACACCCCCAATTCATCCACCAGGCTGACAAATGGCTGTGGCTCAAAATTGAACTGGAGGGGCAAACCGCGGGTTTTGGTCCATGCTTCCACTTACCAGGGTTCCATTTTGGTACCGGTTTTGTGAGCCACAGACAAGTGTGAGATCGACATTCGTTCGAAGACCTTTTGAGCAGGGCTCACTGGACTTCCGCTTCACGCGCTGCAAGTTTCTGGTGGTTTCTGCTGAAACTGCCGCTTGTTTTTTGGAGTGGATGGGCAAAGAAACGTTCCAGCTTTGTTTTACCGCAGGAAAAACACGGAAGCGTAAACCAACCCCCCCAAACTTGTTGTTGGAGTGGATTGAAAAAAAAACGGTCCAGCTTCGTTTTGCTGCAACAAATTGGAAACGCGGAAGAATAAGACATGCCAAACCCTTTTGACGCTGAACGTCCATGAGCTCAGGGGAGTGAACCCCCGGTTGACGCCGCTCGGCCGAAGGACTTCGATTTCGGCCTCATGGGCACCGACACCATGTTCTGCTGAAAGCCTGGACCTGCGAGGCTGGACACCGTACGACCCGAAGGGTATGGCCTGGACAAAAAGAAAACGGGTTCTGGTGGTTGCAGAAACCGAAAAAGGGCCAGAACCAAAAAACACCCTTGGTATGGCAGCATCTTTGCAGCCCCCTGAACATCAACAGAACCAAAACACCAAAGAAGCGAAACACTTGCCAACAACGGTGAAGAAACACCCACGACCAGTCCGTTTGGTAGAAGAGAAGCGGTCTCGTTTTGGAGCTGACGATGCCCGTTGGGGCATTGGAGTTGGTTCCAGTGGGAAAGGCAGCAAGAAACAGGGGTGGCGCAAGTGGAACGGGGAAATGATGCGCTCAAGACAGTTTTTTGATGCTTCGCTGCGCATGTTTTCGTGAACCAACCGTATCTCACGGTTGACCCCTGGCACCAAGGCACATATTCTCGATACTCCACCGTATGGTTTCTTCCCCGCTAGCCCCAAGATGAAGTTAAGCACCTACGGCATGAGCTAGGTTGGAGATTTGATTAATTAACCATAGCGGAGAAAAGGCCACATTGTTTGCCTTGCTGGTTGACTCTTGCGGGAGGAAACCCACCCAAAAGTAAAGTAACACACACACATACACATGATGCCGCAATGCCAACCCCTGGCAAAACAACATGAGAAAACACCTGTTCACAAGCTCGATTGAATGCCCACGATCCAGCGCGTTTCTTGTCGATCTCGCTCCCCAAATTCGCCGTGGTGTTGGTGGTTAAGGAGGGTTTCCCGTTCACCCGCAAGCAAATCCCAAACCAATCCAAAGTGCTAAGGGGTGTTCTGGTAGGACAAGGGAACTCATTGTGGGGCTTGGGTTCCCATTTTTTAATTAGCAGGGAACCCGACTATCCAATCCAAATCACCACCAAAAGATTGCCTGCCGCCAAAAAGAAATCCGAGGTCCGTGCCGTACCCGACCGCATGGGTGCCGCCCATGACGTCAGGGCTCCACCTGAGTGAAACAGCGTTTGAAGGGTATGGGTGTGCCCTTTCCCCCCATTTTGCTGAAAGCTATAAGTTGCGGACTTTATGTAAATAGGGGAAGTGATTTGCGAGATTGACGGCTGGTAGTGGGTGTGCAGTTTGGGTTGCTGGTGCAGGTAGGGGCATGCAGTTTTGGGGTGCTGGTGACGGGCGCGGTCGCGTTGTTGCGAGATCGACGCTAGGGAGCATGAACAGGTGCTGTTTTTTGGGTGATGCTGACAGTGCGGGCACATTTTTGCGAGCCTGACAGCCGGGGTCTGGGGGTGCTGTTTGGAACGCTCTTCGGGAGGGGTGCTGCTAGATGTGCTGGTGTGCAATCCTCGGCCTGTTTTTCGCTATCTGGGGTCTAGGCTGGCGTAAATGGGTTCACGATTCTTAGTAGGGAAGGCCGCCAAGCCGCCAAGCAAAGGGGTAACCAGGTTTTGCTCGGGCCCAGGCTTTTCTGCAATTGGGTTCGAGGGAAGCCGCCAAGCGAAAAAAAGGACACAGTTGCACCCTCTGGACTGAAGTCGAACTTCCGAAGTTCCGGACCCAAAGAACACCAGTCCACATTGGTTCTATGGGTGGCCTCTGGCCCCGCCACACATTGGTAAGGAGCGGTACGGACCGGAGCATGAGGCGAAAAGGCCTTTAAAGGAACTCTGCCGCAACGAGACCTCCATTTATTATTATTATTTTTCGTATTTTTCTTATTCTTCTTCTTATTATTACTATTTATCTAATATATATTTCCAGTCGTGAAGTTGATTGCCTCTAAAGGGGACAACTAAGAAAGATTCCTTTCAGACTGGAAGGATTCCATCTTAGACTCCTGCAACATGGAGCCCCAAGGCCACCTTTTGTGGAACCCTTAGCAGCCTACACCAAATACCTTTGCTGCCAGGAGCTTTCTGGCAAAAACAGTACTAGTGCTTCACGTTTTGTCTAGGCCCTCCAGATTTGAGAGCTTAGAATAAGTTGGTACCAACTTTCTTTTTTCGGCTTTGTCTATTTTAGTACGGGCCGAAGCCTCCCAACCAAAAGAGGGGTGAGGAAAGGGCACTACTGGCGGACCTAGACCAATCCAAACCATCAAGGGCTACCTGAGTTATATGGGGGGACCTACTGGGCCTGAGTTATATGGGGGGACCTACTGGCAAACTACTGGGGGCACTACTGGGGGACCTAAAAGACACCGATTTCGCTTCGACTCGATGCGCCGAGGCTGGCGCTGCTTCTCCCGAGGCTCCCGAGAGCGAGGCCGCCTTGGGACGACGCGGTTTCCATCAGCTTCCCGGATGGTCCGGTGGCTGCCCGTTTGAAGGATCAAATCCTTCAAGTGCCTGAAACCCAAGGGCCCAAACCAGATTGGGGTTGGGGACCTTGAAGAAAACACCTCGCCATGATAGTTCCTGCACTTTATTTACTTGGGAATGAACACAAGTCTTTGTGTAAACAACTGGCCAGCCACTCAGGCTATCATGACCAAAAGTGAGTTTCAAGGTACCCCGGCCATTGGGTTCGTTGGCAATTGGGAGTTGGTCTTCTGGGCTGATTTGTCGCTTTCCCAACATCGACACGCGGGAAGCCCAAGAACTGGGAGCCACGAATCCGTGATGCCTTCAGAAAGTCCTGAGAATTGGATGGCGCTGGGCTTAACCTGAAGCAACATCGGTAGCCTGTGAGCCGATCCCAGCCGATAGGAAAATGGACCAACGCCCATGTGCACAATCGATAGGGGACCTTTCGTTCCTGCGTGCCTTGGCTAGGGGGGCATCTGAAAATTCCCCTTGATCCCGATGCAAGGATCGCTGTGGCGCAAGCCACTTCTGCGGCAAATGGCGTTCCCCAACACAAAGCACCGCCACTTCCAACGGAAACAGCACACATCACCAATGGGTTCTCAGCAGGGAATGAGCCAATGACCTGGAGCAAAAACATTGTAAGGGAATCCCTAAGTTGATTCCCAACACCCGGACTCAGTCATTTCCTACCAATCGCAACAGCAAGTTAAGAAAGCTTAGGTCTTTCGACAACCGCTTTTTTGGGAGCACATACTGGCTCTCTCGAAAAGCCTAGAGGACCGTCTCAACGCAGTCATTCGCGTTTCTTTCTGAATGGTTTGGACTTGGAGGAGTAGCACGAGCAGGTCGGCACCAAACGGGACTTTTGCGGGTGCTTTTGCTTGGGGAGTTGCGCTGTTCATCTTCAAATGCTTGGGATTTCAAGTCCTTACTCTTCCAAAAACAGTCATGGAACCTGAACAGGTGTATCGCAAAAAGGAGACACACCCGCATGCCATGATTTTCTTTTAGCTCGTGCAAACACCACCAGGGTCGCAACCTGACTGGATTGAATCGCCATCCATTGTTTTCCCCCTGACATGGTCCTTCCAAACAAGGAAACAACGTCCAGCAACTCTTCAAGTGAAGGGTACCAAATGCGTGCCATGACTTTGACAAGACAGACCAAAACAAACGTTTTTTTGGGAAGGATATCAGCCAGGTTTGGGGTTTAAGTCTCTGCCGGAGTGAGTTGGCCAAAACAAGTCCAGGAACTTTTCATTTACCATTAAAATGGTCCAAACCCCAAAAAAGTGACTACAGTCCATTACCCTGCCACCAACCAACCTGGAAGTGCATCAGGCCCTGTTACAAGAGGAACAAGTCGTCTTGCTACTTCTCTGTGCATTTCCTTGTTATAGTCGGTGTAACTCAGGGGTCTCGTCAAATCTGATCCCCCTGGAAACCAACCGGTGAAATCCATGGGATTCGCTGACTCCGAGCCGAGGCGCTCGTGCCTTGCCACAGCCTGGCCTGCGCCCACCGCGCCTGGACGAATTCGGTGCGCATGGAAACCGTGGCTGGGTTGCCCGAAAGGGAAACCAACGGGAAAACACAGGGGTATCCTCCAATTCGAGGTTACCCGAAAGCCGAAAGCAACACGTCCTTGGTTTGTATTTAGGTTGGGGAATCGAATCAGGGAAACCATCAGGTCCTTGGTTGGTATTTACGCTGGGAATCACAGACTCGAGGTAGAGGGGTTGCTGAAAGGTGTGAAATGGAGTTCGTGGATCTCAAGAATCAGCTGGCCTGGTTCTTTTGGCGACGGGCTATGCAATCTGGGCTGGATGTCACTCCCCAATCAAACGGGACCCGGTTGAAAGACCCTGAAACGGGCAAAGCGAGGAAGCCTTCCAGAACCGTCCTACACTCGAAATGACCCAATTCTCAGACTCTCGACATGGAGGTTTGAAGAGTCCGAAAAGCAAGTGTTGAGAACGAAAGGGTCTGATCCCGAAAGGTCAAAAGGCGACGGCTTCGGGTTGCAGCTGGACTTTGGCAGCAAGCCAAGGGAATGTTCAGGCGACACCCCAAGCATTTCGCCTCGTGAAGGGTCTCAAATAAGCAAGTCGCGACAGCCTGTCCCAGATCCTTTTGCAAGTTGTTAGGTTGAAGCTGGGGCCTCCTTCACAACAATGGGGTCCCAGTAGTGTCCAAAGCGGTGATAAAGCGAACGGTTGTTTTTTCACATCGCCACACCTGACAGGTGACTCTGCAAGGGATTTCACGGGCTCGCGCGGGTGTTTTTCGAAAAAGGGGACACACTAAACATAGGTTGTTTTCTTGTGGTTTGTTTTCAACTCAGTCCAAAAAGGGCTCGCCATTTTTGAGAAACCTCCAGGACCTGGTGGAAACTATAAGGGTGCTCCCCATGAATTAACACCCACAGCTCTTTGTTCTCCGCTAAGCAACAGTCTGGCCTTTACAGGGAAGTCGATGGCACAAGTTCCATTCCTTAGGGTGGCTTACACCCAAATGGCAGATGTCCAACTTTCACCGGCTGTTCTTTGATCCAAAACGGCCAATCCCAATCCATCCTTGGGAGACCCTTCCTAAAACTGGGACCCCGCAGATCGCCCCTTCAAGGTCAGGATAGCGCCAGGCCTCCGTAGCCCATAGAGCCCATGGGCCTGTCACATGCGACCGACCGGTCGTCCCGTGGATTTTTTGTTTTTTGCGCTCCTCAAAAATAAGATGCTTCGGATGTTGCGTCATTGTCTCACTTGCCAGCTCAGAGGAATAGTCCGAACTTCTTATTTACCAGTAAAGTGGTCCGAACCCAACAAGGACGTGGCCAAACCTCTTGTACCATGTTGATGTTTCTGTGGTTTAAACAACCTCCCTCTGGTTTCCCTTGCAAAGAGATCAGGGTCTGGTTGTGTAAGCAAACAATTGCCCAACCTCCTATAAGCGCCTCATTTCTTTAAGGGGTTAAGCAAATTGCCATGGAACACGGCCTGGAATGTCGGAGAAACAAAAATTGGCCTCCCATCCCTAGCAAGGCGGTCCGTTTGCCAAACCCCTCTTAAGATAATTAGGCGCCTCGCCTCCTCAACGTGATTTTTGTTTTTGTGTTCATCCTTTGAAACACGCGAAACAAGACTTGTCAGAAAACAAGTAACCTTAAAGAGACATGCTTTTCCTAACCGCACTTTTGCGTGCCGAATGTAATTTGAACAAGGTCCAACCATGTTTAGGAACACCCACCCAGTTGTCCACTGACCCTGGCAATTAGCAGGGTCAAAGCTCTTTGGGGTTGACAAGGCCTTTGGTTGAACCCAAAGGGGGTTGTCTCAAATTTGGGCTCCCCAAAATTGGTGTCCTTTTGGCATCCCTCGAATTCTCCAACCGAAAGGGAGACACACCTAAAGCGAGAGAACCCTCTGAGCCACTGGAGACGAACAATTCCGGCGAGCGGCGACAAGGAGCGCCGCTCTGATGGGGTCCTCGGTCGCACTTGGCATCGGAGACCAAAAGAGTTTAAAATCCAGGCATTTCATATTTTACGTGCTCAGAGGGTCCTAAGTACCCCATATTTACGTTTTTGGGTTTGGTTCAGGGGGATTTGGCAATTATAGATTCCTCAAATCCGCAAATAGCTTACAGAAGCTTCGTTCAACAAACCGAAGATTGGTTTGAGAACACCAACAGCTTCAATACACGACAAGAAACCATAACTGATACAAGGAACCACAAGAAAAGGCAACCCACCAGAAAGAAACAGGAAATAAGATACCACCAAAAACCAGAAGATTGCAACAGCTATGACAGTAACAGCACAGCACTTCACAAATTAAGCATAATGCAGGGGGCCAACTCTGGAGAGGCGGACACCCCAAGATTAGATCCCATCGCAACTCTCGGATTGGAGGAGTCTTGGCACCCAACGTCATGGTAACAATCATGTACCTGTTGAATGGGTTGATCAAATGGGCTCCGGAATCGGTGCGGAAGAACGAAACAAAACACATGTTTGGTCCTACGCAAGCGGTTGGAACCCGTTTAGAACCCGTGTAGACGGGGTCCCCTGAAAACGTGCCAGCCTGATCCAGGAATCACTCAAGACGTGGGCGGTGCAGCTACGTTCGCCGGCTTTAACTTATTGCAAGGCTTTCTTTGTCACACTCTGCAAACAAAGGTCTCTTGGACACTTTTTTCTTCCCCAACAGCTGGAAGCTTTGGGGTCTCAGCCCAGGCTCCGGAGTGGTCCGGGGCGGCCCTGAGGTAAGGTTCCACGAAGGTTCTACCAGGGTTCCACCAGGCGAGGTTCGGGGTGCGAGCACGAGAGCACATGCTGGGGATATCACCCGAGCTTATTCACATCCATGCCGGTTGGCTTTTCGGGTCTTGGGAAGCCTCCTTCATAACCGAACATGCCCAAGGATGAAGGCCCAGGGGCTCCACGAAAACCTAGGGCAACGGCAAAAACATCAACCAGGGCTTCAAATCCAACCACCAGTAAGCCGATGGGTGGGGGGGAGGCAACCTGAAATGACAAATCTTGGGGCATTTGAGCAGCTCTGCCAAGGACCTGCTCAGAGAGGGATTCCGTCGAGTTCGGGGCCACACACGGAAGAGTAAACTTGGGCACAAAACGGCGCGTTTGTTTGTTGAAACCCTCTGGTTAATCTTCATTAGTTGACACGCAAAGCCTTGCTTGGGTGGGCAAGAATAGGTACCCAACATGGAACCCTGGGAAATGGAAACATGGATTTAAAACTGCGGTCCAATTCCAGGTGGTTAATTTGGACCCGTACCCATTTCGTGGCAGTTGAAATGCAAGTTGCCTTTGTTGGTCAGGGGTCACAGGTGGTTTTCCTTGACACTGCCACTTTAGGTTCCCAAAGGGAAATGGAGGGTTGGTTGAGCTACCCCACCAGCTAACATGGAATCTGACAGGGAAATCCCTTCCTTCAAAAGGACAATGGTCCCTCTCCCCCTCCCCCCCGCCCCCCGAAACGTCGAATGGTTTCATGTGGCTGTGGTTCAAAAATAGGTACCCAAAACGGAACCCTGGTAAATAGAACCGATGACCAACACCTGCGGTCCATATCCTGGTTTAATTTTGACCCATACCCATGTGTTCATTGGGGAGGTGCGACTTGGCCATCCAATGTGACTCAGGCCAAAACGGCGCTTGTGAGCCACCACGCGAGGGCCTCAACTTCGGGCTGGCAACCCAAGGATCGATCCAGGCGCCGGAAGGGTGATTGGACGAAGCTTTCCATCAAACCAAAGTAACTTTGAACTAAAAATCAGTGAGAATTAGAAGGAACATTGAATAAAAGAAGACAACAAGCTCGTTTGTTTCTTCGTTTGAGGCCCAAGTCACCACATAGAACCTACATGGAACCTTTGGGCATCCTGTCAACCATCTTTCAAAAGGCGGTGTTCCCTTGTTTTTGGTGGTGTTCGAAAAGAAAGATCAGGATCCCTGGAAAGAATGGAGATGTGAGCGGTACAATTGCTTTCTCTCCACAAAAAAGCAAAAAAGAACAGGGACAAGCTGGGTTGGGAATTTTTCAGATCCTTCCCAGTGCTGCTTCATGTAAATTGCAAAGCACATGTTTGTCCGCAAGCAGGATCTCCTGTGCAGGAAAGACAACATGAGGTTGCTTAAAATTGGGTTAGTGTCCCCAAGCCCCAAAATTTCATTTAGGAAATGCGCATGCTCCAACACACAAACGCAAATGCAGGTCCAACCATCCCCCGCGTTGTCTGCAGGCCCGCTATCATTCAGCAAGAAAAGGTGGTTTGTGCATGCTTGTGTCTGATGGTTTCCTTTTAGTTTCTCTTGAACACCATCCCCTAAAACCCTCAAAACAACACATGAAAACACATGTGTTCAACTTGGGCTTAGCAACAACCAAGACCAGCAACCAAGATTTCCAACCTGGACTGAGGAATCGCGTGACATCCCCCTGTGTCTGAGACTTGGGCATCCATTGCCGATTCGGCGGCGGCATCTGGGCGCAGCGGGGTCACTTGGGAAGTCGGGCTGGTTGCGCCATGGCTCGTCAAGTTGGTTGGACGCCCCCATGGATTTCGGCTTGCCTTTTGGTTTACCGTTAAAGCCACCAGAAAAGGGGGTGCTCTCAAAAAGACGCAGCCGCCGGCGGATTCTTCGGGGGAGGCTGTCTGCTTCCTATGCCGGAGGAGTGCAACATGCGAAACGACGAGCTTGTAAGCTTTAAACATATTTTCAGGCGACGGCACAGCTGCTTCAGCGTACACTCAGGTACTGAACGAATGACTTTTAGCCAAACCAGCACTTCAGAGATGCCTATGAGGGTGTGGGTGGGTGTGGGTGTGGTGTGTAGGTGGGTGTGGGTGGGGGTCTTTTTCAGCACCCTTTGGGCACCTACGTGCATGCCAAGAGCTTTTGACGCAGAGGTGACGATGCGATGCCCCAGCACTCCAAAACGCTGCTACGGAAGGCCGATATCCGATATGAAAACCAAAAAACGCCAGACACATGTGCTTGCTATATACTGGGCGTCGGCTTGCAGTGGAACGCCTCAAAACTTGGTTGACGTTGGAAGGGGAGCAAAAAAAATAATTTTAGTAGTTAAGTGGGGATTTCCCACTAAACCACAATAAGCAAAAATGCAAAATGTTTCCCAACAACAACCATGAAAAGGGCACCCTCACAAACCACAGACACTCAGTCAAATGTTGGAGGTCAGCCGAAGGCCACGGTTCTCCAGTTGATCCTCTCTGGGGCATAAGTTGTTCTCCCTACAAGCTCCATGGCAAGTGGCAACCCACGGGTGGAAGGCACCGGTGGGCGACCACTGTGGCTTGCTCCACAAGCTTGTCATTTTTCTACAACCGCATTGTGCTTACATATGATTCGCTGTAAATACTTAGATCGATTAGATAGATAGAGATTAGATTGGACTAGCTTAGATTAGACTAGATTAGATTGTATTAGACTAGACAAAATAGAGACATATTATATATATATATATATATATATTTATGCTCACTGGCTGAGGGGATGGCCCAAAAAAAGTCCAAACTTATATTTGCCACTAAAATGGTCTTCCCAAAAAGTTGAAAGTTCATGAACTCAGGAAGTCAGTATGGGATATGGATATACATATATATATATATGTATACACATGTCTTTACTATCCGAAGACGCACCGCCCTGCTTCGGAGAAGCGACTTTCCTTCCGAGGTGCAGAGCCCGTCCTCGAGCTGGCGCCACAGGCGCCAGTGCTAGCCAGAGGTCCTGCGCCGTGTTCCTTTTTTTTTTTTTGGGGGGGGGGGGGGGCGTTTAAAGGGGCCAAACTTGGGGAGCTTGCCAGGGATTCTTGAAACATATCCTTGATTTGTTCTTTCCTTTTTTGGGTGCTGCTTTTGTTGTTTTGTTTTTTGTTTTTCGGTTTCTCCTCCTCATTTTTCCATGGGCTCGGAGGTTGTTCGGCTTTTCCTCCTCTTTTTGATTTCCTGGGAGTTTTTTCGTGGGCTTGGAGCTAAGCGGGATGATCTCTTCCAGAACCGACGTGGACAGACCATTTTCGCGAGTGGAGAAGAGGTAAAAGCTCCATGGAGCCGACACCGAGCGCTAAAAAGAGTGAAATCCAGATCCAAGTTGTTGCCAGACCTGTCATCCCTTTGGCCGCACTTCGCAAACTGAATCATGTGCTTGGGAAGCGAGCGACACACGCCCCTACCCCTTTTGACGAAACAAGCGAGTTACCTGCGTCGCCAAAAAGTAGCAAGGATTTGAAGATCCCCTTTGCCATTCCCCGTTGAACACACGGGAAAGCAGAAAAGTTCAACCGCCAGGTCTGGGTGTAGAAGGTTCCCAAAGTCAGCGCCACTGGAAAGCTGAACCTCCTTGCCGGCATGGTGAAGCGCTTTGCACTCGGAGGCAAATCGGCTGATGATGTGCACAAAACGATGCGCAACGTATGTCTGGCTCCACTGAGGTGGTCGCCCTTTTGTTGGGAATATTTGTTTCCACGTTTGTGGGTTTAAGACGGGTCCAGGGTTGGTTCAATTGAGGTTGGGGTGGATTTGGGGTGGGTTTAGCGGTTTCAGGGCGCTTGCTTGCTTTCTGTCTTGCTTGCTTTCTGTCTTGCTAGGGGGGTGGCTCGGTAGGTTTGGGTTTAGGCTAGGCTTAGGGTTCTTGATCCCGTGGGCCCATGTTTGGCTTGAATTTTGGCCGGTTGATTTTGCCCCTCTATGAACTTTACGTCTCTTTTTGCGGTACCCCAGTTGGTTGGCTTTAAGCGCGTTGCGCTTGCCCCCGCAAAGGGTCCAACCTTTGTAAGTTTGATGCAAAAGATCTAAGCGGCCTTTCCTGTTGGGCCTCTAAAGGAAGACATGGAGGGTAAGGTAAATGGACGACATCACCGGCTGGTGGTTGGAAGGGAGCCAAGGAGCCGGGGGTTTCCAAACTCGCCTTGAAGGAGGAGGCCTTTCGGAGCTACTGGGGTCACCGGATTTCCCCTTCAACAGTTGCAACTTGCGGTGTCCGTTAAAACTGCCACGGCTCCAAAAAAGGGAAATGGAGGAAATGCTGGGACATGGTAGGCCAAGCGCATCTTTCCAATGGTACTAAACTACTTCTTGGTTTCCAGCCCCCCTACAAAAAATGAAGAGAACCAACAAAACAAAGACGTCGAACCATGCCAGCAGACTCAACTACTTCTTGGCTTGCTTCAATTCCCTACTAAACATGAAAGAGAACCAACAGAAGACCACAAAAAAAAACCCGAAACATGCTCCACAGGCGGTGAACCGCAACAAAAAACCCGAAAACATGAAAGCCAGCCTGCTGCCTCTTCGGCGCCTAACTCGCGCGCTTTCCACCGAAAGCCGCGTCTTGGGCGCGTCTGGCGCGCGCGTCTGGGGCGCCGGGCGGACCAGGCTGTGGCGCCCGGTGGCCCTGGCCAGGAGCGCCAGCAGGCGCCGCGCCTGCGGCGCTTGGGACTTCGGGAGGCGAGTTGGCGGGGTGAGTCCTGGGTTTGAAGAAAAAGCTTAAGGTTTAATCTGGGGTCAACAGATTCAAGATCGGCTCTTTGCAGAAGCTTTTTGCAAGATCGGCTCTTATTGCAAAGTAATTGAACCTGTTTCATGTTCGTGTTCGGATTGGGCTTGGTTCAGAGTGGCCTTTGAAGGACATGGGCCTTTTGAAATTTTTGGGGCCATGACTAAGGATAGACCGACTAGGGGGCAAACCAGAAGGGTTCAGATGCGGGCGATTCGCTTTGGGCCGGTGAGGTGTAGACTTGGTTGTTCGAGGCTTTGAGTTCCGACTCTTCAAAGGTCGGGTAGGGCTAGCCAAAGTTTGCGGGGTAGGATCCAACTGCCCGACTAGAGAGCATTCCAGGCCAGGCGTTCTGGAATTTTTCGTCGGAGGACCGGGAAAACCCCTTGAGTTCTGGCTCCAAGTTCTGGTTTTCGTGACCCACTGGTAAAGTGGAATGGGGTCGTCACGTAGATCTCACCCCCTCCAAAATTGCGGGGGTTCCTCTGCTTGAAGTGGAATAGCAAAAGTGATAAGGGAATCGCTCGCTGCATGGCATGTTCATGCATGTTCTGAAAACCTTGGCTGTGCAGTCCGTGAGACCCAATTTACAGGCCCGCAGAGCTCCATGTTCTTTTTTGAATTGATCACCTTTTTAGCAGTGTTCAAAGGGAAACAAAAGAGAAACCGAGGCTTTACGTGAGACAGAGCCAGCACACTAGCGCGCAACGGGAAAGGCATCAAGGGTACCTTGAGTACACATCAAGGAATCCGTTGGTGGCTTGCAGCTGAAAGAATGACTGAGCCAACGTGGGGGCGAGTCGCGAGCCATGGTCATGGCCCTGAATAGGGCCGAACAGTCCCTACTGCGGATGGACGAAATCCTTCACAACCAAGAAACCTTGGAATGAGGATTCCCCTCTAAACACCAGGCAACAATGGTTTCAACCATGGCTTCCAAGTGGTGCGAACTGGATTTTGCTTGCGGCTTGACTCTGACTTCTGATTCAAGGGTGGGCCCCGTCAGCCGGAGCGATCGATGTAACGGCGAAGGTTCTCAAAATCACACCCACGGATTCCAACTAAATAACTCCTGTAAACATGTCGATACCGGAGTGCCCTTCAAAGACCTTGCAACGTAGAACGTAAGCAACGGTAGTTTTGAGGTCCAAAGCAACCCTGCGCCAGTTCCCTGTATTTTTTAGGAGGTAGTGGGTGTCAAACACCTCCGAGGGGTTTTTGGTTGGCATGTATGGATGGACAACTATCTCTGTCTCTCTCTCTCTGCCTGTGGGAAGAACGCCCCCACAAAGTGAAAGCTTTTGCTGTGCCACTAAAATGGGTGTGGTCAAACATAGGTACCCAAAACGGGTTGCCCTACCAAGGACTAAAACCTGCGATCCCTTGGTGGATTAATTTTGACCCATACCCAAATAATCTTTCCAACAAGTTCTGAGTCCAGGAACATCCAGAAACTCTGTGGGTGAGTTTTCCCGTTCGGTCCCGGAAAATCAGTCAAACGATGGCTATTGATCTCACTATCTGGACCAAACTGAACCGCAGGCCAAACTGAACCGCAGGCAGAATCATGCATTTGTTGGTTGGTGAGAAAGAAAACCAAGAAATCCCAAACAGTCAAACAAACTGCTTTGTAGGTGAATTACACCCTCAAGCCAACATGGATGCCCAGAAAACATGGATGGCCTTTGGGTGCCACGGAAAAGAATGGGAAGCTTGCCAATGGTACGGATGCCCGCCCAAACTTGCAAGGAGCAAAGAACACCCTCTAAGTTACCGCGCTTCGCCATGGTTTTGTGGTGTGTGGTTGGTTTGCTTGCAAAAAGGCAGCATCGACCGCATCTGGGTCCACATCTGCACCGAAAGCAAGATTTGCAGATTCTGTTTGATACTTAGCCTCACTTCCGGAGTGGACTGGTCCAAAAACAAACAACTTTTATGTGCCACAATGGTCTTTCCAAAAAAGTGTAAAGTCCATGAACTGCGGGAGTGAGCCGCCCGAATATACAAAATCGTTTTGGCATACTGCCATTTGGCTAAGACCCCTGGAAAAATAAACATATTTCCTGTAGTGACAACTTCCTTTTGAAACCAACAAGGGATAATAATAATAATAATGATAATAATAATAAACATAAACATATTCATTTCAGCAAATGGAAGGATAGAAGACAGTCTCCCCCCCCCCCCCGCAACCCGCTCCTGCAAGGTGGTGAGGTCGAGGTCGCAAATACCCCGCAGCTGTTGCACTGCGGCCGTGTAGGGCGGCCTTGGCGTCGGCTTTCCCTTTGGCTTCTCTTGAAACCAACCTTGAAGGGTACCTCCAAGCAATGACATGCCCATTTTGCAGCATGAACATGCCGCACGATGCCAGTGAAGCTGGGATTGCAGCGGTGTAAAAAGAGCCTTTAAGATGGTGCACCCAGACCAGGCAGGCAGGCTGTGGCCACCGTGCGGTCCACTGCATTATGCAAGTGCGCTCAAAAACACGGATCCTTCTGTCTAGAAAACCACCTACCAGCATGGGACACCAGCTGGCTAATGAAAATAACGATGGTTGAAAATAATGTGAAGCTTGGTTGCTGTTGACCTTCCTGCAAAAAGTTTTTTACATTTGGGGGGTTTAATTCGGAAAATGCTTTGAATTTGCGAAAAGTTCAAGTCCAAAGATCCCACCCAATAGCATTCACGGAAGGGCACCCAAAAAACACAACCCTTCATGTACCCTCAGACTAACTTGCAAGCAAAAGGCTCTTGGAGCTCGGCTGGAATCGTCTGGGAGTAACCCCCATGATGGATGTACCAGTTGGACGTACTCACTTCCCGAGCGGACTGGCAAAAACAAACTCCAAACTTTCTGGTTATTACTAAAACTGTCTTCCCAACGGTCCAGGAACTTGGGGAGTGTGTGGACGAAATCCAATTCGCACCAGTTGATAAACCGAGACGAAACTCAGTTTGGCCCATGTTGCATTTTCCAGAACTTTGAAAACGAGGTTGTGTGCCTGTTCCCAAACAAAAGGTCGATCACCTTTTCTCACCTCCGGATTGGGTCCAAAATGGTCCAAACTTGTTGTTTGCCACATGGACGAATCCTCAAGGTATAAATCTCTAATTGCTTTCTCGCCCCCTGAAAAGGGAGAACCATTTCTGGCAGTGAAACCGATTCCCTTTCAAACCAGGGAAAAAACAACACAGAAGTCATCCAAATGCGTTCCAGCTGCACGATTCGCAATCTTCGGAACGGGCATCAGTCGTTCTGAACAGAACAGGGATTCGGAACGGTTCCGCAATGACTTTCCCTCGAAGTCTGCTGAACACCGTAGCACCGGATCAAGGGGCGCCATGCACTGGATGTTTAAGTTGATTGGCTTTGGGGGGTGAAATTCGTTTGAGCTGCTTTGTTGCTTTCTCTGTTTCCGTTTCAACCAGAATCCCTGAAAACAACCTCAAACCATGTCAAAACCAAAGAGCATCAAGTTGAGGCTATGTTTCAGAATTGTGGCGAGCCCCTTTCTGTCATAGTGGGATTCCATCCTCGCTGCCTCACACACACACACACATCGCGCCGTTTCTAGGTCCTGGGCAGGCCCTTGAATCTAGAACTATGATTCCATCATATGATGCCTAGCGCCACGGCTAGTGGCTTTAAAGGACTCCATCCTCTTCGAAAATTCTTCAGGCCCTTCCGTGGTTGGCAGGGACTTGTGGTTTCTCAGGGTGGGTCTACCTTTAGATTGGCCAAGGAAGTACCCTTCCTCCAACTCACCTGGCACCCGTGGGAGGGCAATTGGATCAGTTTCCCTCGTCGACCCTCACCCCCTACGCGCGCCCGCGCGCAGCGAAAGCGACCTTTCCACTGCGCGACCTTCGTCTTCCGTGGCTATGCGCCAGACAGGGTGAGAAGGTCCGAGAAATCGAAGGAACGATCGGTGACCCTCTGGTTTTCTAGGGGTATGTGTCAAAAAAATCTCGGGGTCCCAGCAAACTCTGGCCCCTTGTTTTGGGTTTCCCGAAACAAACTGATACCCCTAACAAAATAGCACACACACACACCATTCTCCCATTCTCCACGCGTCAAACGCGCATGGAGCAACTTGCCTGGTCAGCACACAACAAGGACTTCGCAACCAGCAACAGTGTGGATGGCTCTCATAAAGTGGATGCCACGACACGGCTTTCATTGCCCCTCCCCTGCCTGGCGCATGCAAAGTTCCTTCGAAGCCCCAAATGGGCGTAGGAATGAAACTCTCTTGCTTCCGGTCGGCGGGATTTTGGACTTTCCGACTCAAATGGTCCAAAGCCAAACAATCTTTTTGCCACTAAAATGGTCTTCCCAAGTAGCTCAAGCCCAGGAACTCCGGGAGTGAGTTGAGATCTGCCCCATGCATCATTCACGATTTTGTTTTGTTCATGCTCATTCCAACTGGTGCGAAGTGCATTAGGCCCCACGTTGAGCCGCAGAGGGGCCCAGTCGGTAAACCCTCCCAGTTTCCTTCGGTCTGCTTGGTGGTCAGGGTTGGGCAAAACTAGAGTCTAACATGGAGATGAACTTGGTATGGTAGCAAAAAGCTTTGCTTTTTGGCAGCCCCCTACAAAAATGAACAGATAAAAACAAACCAACAACTAAACACATGCCAACAACAGTGAAGCGAACTTCTTTCTCCCTTTTGGCTGGCTGAAGAGGTATACTTTAATTTTGGTTTGCCCGAGGGGGAAGGGTACGTTATCTTGGCTGACTGACGTTGGGTTTGGGGAGCAAAAATTCTCAATTTTAGCAGTTAAGTGGATTTGGATTTCAACCACTAAACCCCAATGAGCAAAAATGGGAACAATGTGTCCCAACAACAACCACGACTTCGACGTACACGAAAAACTTCGAAGTATCCAAGGCAACTGGAAAGTGAGTGAAGTCGTCCCCGACCAGCAAACGAGACGCCCTTGAAAGACTACCGTCCTTTTCGCAGAAGGTTTTTGTACAGTTCCATTCTTGGTGGGTGGGTGCTATAAGGGCGAAAAATGGGGTTGGGGGGTGCTTGAGAACCAATTTCAGTTATTAATAACAGAATAGTGTGTTTGCGTGCAATTTTTTCGCTCCGTAGGCTGAAACAATTTAGCCCAACCCTGCGGCTGGCTCCTTGCCTCTACGCGAGCCTCATTTTTTCAGCCTCTTCCGAACACGGACTCGAGGAACTGTAGCTGGCGCTTGGCGTAGCCGACCTCAGCGATCCGTTTCGGCTGTTTGCCCTGTTTCCCTCTGGGCAACCAAAAAGCATGCGTAAATGAAGGCAACTACAGAGAACATAGACCAAAAAAGGGGCAACATTTGGCTGATTGCCCTGTTTCCCTCTGGGCAACCAATCCAAAAAGAACAAACAGAACGAATAGGGCGACCAAAGGCAGGCAACTAAAGGGAACATAGACAAAACACGGGGCAGCATGCTCGTAAGGTTAGCTAAGTCCACGCCGTCTCACTTTCCCTTCCTTTGTTTGAAGTGTTCGGGTCAAGGCAAAAGAGGGCTCTATGAAAACGATTCATGTTGGCCAATCCCAATCCATCCTCCCGATTGGAACACCAAAGGGCATCCGCTTCGTGACCCAAGGGGAAGGATCTGGAAAGAGCCTTTTGCCCAAAGAACCCAGAAGCACCAGGTCGACCTTTCGGGATGACTTAAACGATGGTCCAACATGGAAAACAAATGTCATTTCAAATCGATCCCTTTTGGACAAGTGAGGAAATACTGGGCAGTCTTCAGATTTGCGGCTAAAAATGACTAACTTTTCGTGGGCTAAATGCGAACACCCGACCACTCAACCAACCAAAATACAAAAGCAACCAGCCCAAGGAACCGGATGCCTGGGAGCCACCGAGAACAAAAAGGCAGCCGGCCCGTTGTAAGTACCCAGCAGATTTAGAGCAAGAATAAGAACAAGTGAGATTGAGATCTTCCCAAACAAGGCGATCCGTTCAGCCCAGCGTACGGGGTCCGTGATGGTGACGCGCTCCGAATGTCTCGGGTGCAGGCCTCAGTCAGCGGCTGACTCGCTGAAATTTCGACGAAGTGGGGCGGCCAAAGTGCCTAGACTTGCTCTTGATGTGGGGGGGGGTGGACACTTGGGTCTATTTTGCAACCTCCTTCTTTTAGGGTATTGGTTTTTTAGGGTATGGTTGCAAAATACTCTAGGTGTCCATGGCACGGGGGGGGGGGGGGGGTTGCTTTCTCTTTTTGTTTTGGTTGCAGTTGGGGGGTTTGGGGGGTTTGGCCGCTATGGCCGTATCGAAAACAAGTCAAGGTCCGGACCAGCTAGCCTTCACTTGCCTGGGTTTGGATTGTGGCTCAGGATGACTTGGCTAGCTGGGCAAAACCCTGCAGGTGGCCCATATTTACAACAGTTTGGATAGGCCATGTTAGAAACTCTACCAAAACAGGTACAAGGTTGCTCCAAACCTGCTACAGTAGAAGGTTAGCACTGGGACAACAAAGGGACCCTCACATTTCCTACCCAAAGGGGGTTTGATTATTCAGATACGGGGCAACCCTGCGGTCGTAGGACTCCCGGATTGAGCCTTCAGTTCTAAACATCTGACACGGTTGTTGGGTTAGGGGAGCCAACATTCTCTAATTTTAGCAGTGAAGTGCACATTTGGATTTTAGCAGTGAAGTGGATTTGGATTTCAACTACTAAACCACTAAATCAGCAAAACAGAAGTAAAATGCAAAACCCAAGAACCATGGCAAGCTTTGGAAGTTTGGAGTCTCAACAGGTGGGATCCTTATGAATGGGTCTCCTAGTTCCAGTACAGAGGTTAGAATAAGGCGACCGTTCCTTTTCTCTGCCTATTTTAGTTGGGTCTCGAAGCCTCACCAAAACAGAAACGGGAGAGACAGGGGCACTCAGCTGGGGACCTAGGAACATTGCCCAACATTGCCCAACTCCCAAACCAAACGGGCGGCTTCAGAACATCCCGGTAGCAACGAAAAGGGAAGGCATCTGAAGGTTCCGGCAAAATGAGCAACGGAAACGACGGAAACACGATCAACGTCATTCCTTAGGAAAACCAAAGCAAAGAACATGGGCAGCACCTTAGCTAAGAGAACCCTGCAGAAACTCACAAACTGACATTGGATGTCTTGCGCCTTCTAGCGCAACCGAACCTTCCATTTGCGTTTAGGGCCCCCTGGAAAAAATAAACATATTTCAGTAGTGATAGATTCCCTCTAAAATCAACAGGGGAACATAACACATATTCATTTCAGCAAGTGGATGACACTCTTTTCAAACGGCCGGCACTACCGGTGAGACTTCCCGGCGACCGATTTCTCGTCGTAGCGGCAGGTTCGCTTCAGAGCGCTCTCCGTGCGCTTCCGCACGTCCCAGTGCACCAAGAAGTCGATGATGCCCAGGCGGACCAGGTACTTCCTACCGGCTCGCGCCCGCCCGTTGAGTGTAGGACGGACGTGGGAACTGGGGACTAGGTCCTCCAGATTTGAGAGGCTGGAACAAGGGTACCCACTTCTTGCTTCTGTAGTCACTGTAGACTATTTTAGTAGGGGAACCCAAAAAAGAAACGGAAAAAGGGCACTGGGAGAGGACACCCGGAGTTTTCGGCCGCGTGTTCTAGAGTGTAGATTAGGTGATCCACCACAAAGGTGGGCTCTTTGCAGCCCAAAATGATGCCTTCAGCAAATTGGGGACTCTTCGGGTCCTTCACCTTGGTCAAGCGAGAGAAAGAGCAACGAGATATTTGTTTCGGCAGTTCGCATCAGCTTCCCTCGAATTGGCTTGGATTGGGTTGGGTTGCTTCGGAGTGGCCAGATCCAGCGGTTTCCGGGAAGGGGGGGGGGGTGGCAAGGGCATTCTTTCAACAGGCTTTTTGCCGAACTGGGCCCATCTTTGCGTTGCCTCTCCTTTTAGGGCAACCGACAGGAACGCCACGGATGTTTTTTTGGGGGGTGCTTTGAAACAAAGACCGGTCTTAATTGGACACCAAAAGGGACACCACAAACTTGTTTGGGGGCTTTGGATGCGCTATTCAATATCCACATCCCCACTGTTTCCCAGAAGCCACCCAGCATTCTCCACCTGGCTTTCCTTTAAAGGGCGCCCTTCAACACCCCGCGTGGATCCGGATCGGCCGGACGCCGAGACCGCGTCCTGTCTTCGCCTTGGATGATCCGGCCGGAGGAGAGGCCGCCCTGCGCCAGCTCCGGGCCTCGAGGGATGCCAAGAGGCCGAGGACGGCTCTCCCCCCACTCCCCTCCCCAATGGACGCTCCAAGAGGATAGGTTGCAGCCGAGAACCCCAGAAAAAAAAAAACAAAAAAAAAAACAAAAAAAACACAAAAACCAACAAAAAACAAAAAAAACAAAAAACAACAAAACACAACACAACACCTTTCATAGCATGGTCAGGCTACCGCGCAATTGGGCCTCGGCCACATAGATTGCGAGGGGTACCCTGTCTTCAATGCTTCATTTGCTGAAATGTTGTTTATTGTATTGTCGGAGAATCGACTTTTCTACTGGACATATTTTCTCATTTTTTCCAGGGGGCGAAAACGGACATGGAAGAAAGCCCCTGATTGAATTGGGTTCCATCTGGCTCCTTTCGCACTAACACCCAGCCTCGACGCATGACCTACCACGCTTGCTCGGGTTTGCTCAGGACATGTTTCACTCCTTGCGGACACCTTCGGTTGCAGCCAAATCGGTGGGACGGTTCCCATTGCCATGGAATGCTCTCAGCCTTGAGACCTGATAAGCACTCCATCCAACTGTGGATGATGCGAACACCACTTTCATGCGAGACCATTGTGGGTTGGGATCATTCCAGGGTTTCTTAGGTGGTGCAGGATTTTGTCCACCCACAGTATCATTGACTGTGCTGCACCGAGAGGAATTGTCATCTAGACTGAGTAAACTTTCAGTGCTATCCCTGGGTGTAATATAGAAACTCTCAAAGGTTGTACTAACTGACTCCTAGTTGAGAACCTTCATACAACCACTAAGGAACCGAACGCAACCAGCTAATGCAAACACATTCCAAGTAATTAAGGAATTCAATGATTAGGGGTAGGCTCTAACCATCTGCATGTCACTGTCTTGCACTTCCAAAGCTTCACTGCTAGTCAGTATGCTCCCCAACTCCAAGCCACCTAGATTGCCAAGTTGCTGCTTTTTCCAGTCCCTGTTGCTAATTTTTTGAGCTAAAGTGCATGGCAAAAAAGCGATCGCAACTGGCGATCCAGGCAGTCGGTGCTTTTCGGGGAGCCACACTAAATTCTGAAAGCCGCAGAAGTACAAGGCGTGGCCGAAAGTGGAACAAACCGCGCAACTCGACCGGAGGCGTTCTTTTGACCCCAACCTACTGTGGGTGGACAAAATCCATTTCGCATCGCTTTCAAACTAGCAATCATTGTTCGTTTCACAGGGGAATCATCAGAAACCAGGGTTTCTTAGGTGTTGCAGGATTTCGCAACCACCTCCCATAAACAGGCAAAGTGGAGCTTCAAAAGGGCGGCCAACGACAAGATCTCCAAAGCCGAAGGGGTGAAACACTCGCAAGCCACCCTCTGACGTTGAGCCGGGATCCCCCACAGTCAGAACTGATTTCCCAGACCGACAGCAGCAGCGAGTAGTCGATCACCCCAAGCCTCGGCGTGAAGCACGGAATCGGACATTTTGTCCCGGAATTTTACCCCCCAAGATGGATCTCGGCTTTCAACTTCCCAAGAAATAACCAAGCAAGAACAACTGGGGTAGCTCAAAGAAGCACACCCACATGAACATCCGATGTTGCGGATGGACAAACCCTGAACCACCTGAGATGAAAGCCGATGATACTGGCATAAACCACCAACTGCTGAGAAGCGGATTTTGTCCATCCCAAAAAACCGGCAACATATCCTCTAGCAGTGCAGTCCGCTCACCCGGGCGAACCAACCAAACTCCGGTCCAGTCCGTCACGGGAGCACCAAAACCCCGGTCAAAGAGCCCAAGGATTTCAAACCCGTCGTCTCCGAACCCTGCCATGGACAAGGTCCGCGAAACAACCCAAACCCCGCAAAAAAATGCCATGATCCTTAGTACCATTCATGACATGTCCAGGGCCATGGACCAGAAAAATCAACACCCGGCAAACTCGCATCCATCCATGAGATTTCCAGGGCTACATCTCTGCCTGGGGATGTTTCTTCTCGAGCCGCGGGCCTTCCTAAGCAAGCTGTGTTTTTTTCTTCCCCGAGCCGTGGGCCATCCAAAAATGAAGGCAACCAAAGAGGTGAGGGAAACTGTTGGACGTGAGCAGCCACATCCGGACAACCGTGTTCGACCTCGTCACGCGCAACACGGCGCAACTGTGACTCTGAAAACAGCACCTTGACGTGCAGAGCTTCTTAACACTTGGCAGATACGCCAGTCGAGGTTCTGATGGACTCTGCCTCCACACTCACATGGACGGCTGAAGCGCAAGGTGGATCTGGGGCCAAAGGACATGCTCAATTTGACTCTAAATATTCTAAATGGTGGCATGCATATAGGACAACCACCCCCAAAGGCAATCTGTGGAAACCCTGAACATGTTCACTTCAGGATATTCCAACATAGTCTTACACTAGTTTCAATGGTGACTATTTTCTTGGCGCAAATTCACTTCTTCAAGGGGCCTTTTTGGCCTCCATTGGATTGCTGGCTTGGATTTGACCTGGGCATCCCATCTCCAAACCACCAGGCCCCACTCAAAGGGAACATGTTCATCTTGGAGTCAGAAAGGTCTCAGAATAGAACACCCCATGCGGCTTTCCCTTTCGAGTACCTTCCAAAAAGGAAGCACACCTATTTGGGCGTGTTTCTTTTTTGGGGTACCCGTTCTTGGTGGCTTCAAAGGGAAGCCAACAGACCACTCACTTCCCGAGTGGATTGGCCGAAACAAGTCCATACCTTTCATCTACCACTCAAATGGTCTTCCAAAACAGTTCAAAGTGCGAAACGGAACTCAGGATGTGAGACCATTTTGGGAGGCCCCCCCCCCAAAAGAAACCAAAACGATTGCTCCCCCCCAAAAAAGAACCGAGGATCGGACCCCCCCTCAAAAAAAACAGGAAAAGAAAAGAAACAGAACATCCAAGGATCTCACCCCCCCCCCCCCCCATTTTTCCGCCCCAACGAACCACTTTCTCCCCACCAAAACCTCCGCGGCCGCGGGGCGAGGACAGGAACTCGAGGTCCGTCGCCACGGGGGGCTCCAGCCGCAAGCCCCGCGGGAAGCAGCGCCGGAACCCGCCGTCCTGGAACCTGCGGACGGATGGAGCTTGGGGGGCGCGAAACAAAAATCAAAAAACGCCCCAGACGCACGGGAAACCAACAGAAGTCACCAGGAATGACACTTTTTGTTCCTTCTTTTGAACTCATAAACATGACGCACGTCTGGGAAACCAGTAGAAGACACCAAGAATTGTAACTTTTTGTCCCTTCTTTTGAAGTCCATCATTTGTACCCAGAAAAATGATCCGAACTTCCAAGAAGTGACACTAAGTCTGAACTTTAGATTTCCCACTAACTTGGCCCGCATCTCCAAAAAGTGACGATCCAAGAACTCAGGCAGTGAGCCCACATCGGTGGGTTTCAATTGGGGCTGAGTTGCCCGAAGGATTTTTGATCCACAATGCCTGAGCCTCAAGACTTGGATTTGTTGATACGATGATAACAGGGAGCGGTCAAAAACAAGGCAACCCGAGAGGTTGCCAACTCAACCGACATGGTATTGGCGGCATAGGTCACTAATAACTCCAAACCTTGGCCGTCTCCGAATGCGCCAGTAGAACGGTGTCTTGCCCTCCTTTGGTACAGTTACCCATATAGTCGGTATCAAGCTATTTTCCTTTTGTTTTTTCAAGGGTGGCAAGCCCTTGGTTACCTATACAAGTAAATGGATTCGCTGGGGTATTCATGTGGAAAATGGTTGTATCCCATCCAATCACTTTACAAGGACCACGGGTATGCAAATCACAAGAGGCGATGGCCCTCAATGGCTCGAGATTTGGGCCCAAGCAACGTAATCGGAGCTAGGCTCATTCCATTGTCTGATCCGGATTCATCCGGATTGGTCCCCAAGCTGGGAAACGGAACCGCGCCCTGTCTCATTCTTCATAATCTCAAATAAATCAAACTTGGGCACCTGTACACGCAGCTCCAAAAAAAACAACATGAAAGTCCTGGCTCCGGCCAAGAATCCAAAGAGCCAAACCAAGGGACAAGCCCAAAATAAGCGCCGCAGGGCCTCCCTCAGCCATGGAAGCCCATAGCTCCACAGCTGCGCAGCTGTGCAGCTGAAGAGCAAAAATCAACCAAGTGGCTTTCATGTTTTGGAATAGATTCGATTCCCAGAAACCCCACCTGATTCTTCCGACTTCTCCAAGCTTTTGAACTTGGACACTCCGAAGAGTGCTCTACCCAGAAAAAAAAAAGCAATGCGGAACCCAAGGGGCCTCTTTTCCCGAAAGGCTCTCAACCAGATCTGCTTTTGGGATTCCATGTGGAAAATCTGCTGGTCGGAGATGGCAGGGGCTTTTCCTTTGTATGAAAGCTCACGACCAGGGCTGGTCAGCTGTAGCCATGTTCCTAACCAGAACTCCGATCGGTAGCTCCGAAAGGCTCCCCTGTTTAGAAGCAGACTTGGATACCGTTTTAACCAAATAGTTTTGGTTTTTCAAGGGTGGCAAGCCCTTGGTTACGTACAAAACCAGGCAAATGGAACCACTCAACGGGGGAGTGTCCAGCTCCGAGTGAGTCCGCCCCCGTCTTGGGGTCTCTGAGGCACTCAGATTTGATGTCGAAGACGCGGGCCGGGCCCAAGTCTTCGGTCACGCAGTCTGGCAGGCCTTGTCAAAACACTCGTCCCGGGGACGGACCTAGAACGGGTACTGCTCTAGGGGGAACTTCCATTTCCATTCTTTCCAGGGATCCGGCTCTCTACACAACCACCGAAAGCCCCGCGGAAACGGATCCGAACGATGGCTGAAAAGGATGGAATTGGAAGCAACCCCTAGAGCTGTGGATGTTGCGAAATCCTCTCCGGCATTACGCAAGAAACCCTGAATTCTGATGATTCACCTACGTAAAAACAAACCATGGTTTCAACCATGGATTCAAAGTGGTGCGAAATGGATTTCGTCCACCCACAGTAGTTATTGTGAGTAGATGAAACCCTATAGATAAACCTCCCAACTAGTGCAGGATTTCGTGCACCTAGAGTAAGGAGCATGAGTGTTCTTTTGGGATAGATGGCCCTGGTAGATTATGAACACCACCCAGGGCCATCTATTTTCTACCACAACCAAAAAGGACACCTATGACAAGGAGATTCTTAACCCTTTCAAAGGAGTCTAGGGAACCCCCCAAAGCACCCCCGTTGGCCATTTTTTTGGGGGCCCAACCCCATTGTGCTCACCGACGAGGTGTAGGGGGGATTGAATCCGAGGGCAGACTGGCGAGAGACTATGTCCTGATTCGAAAGCTCCGGCCGATCCTTGCAGCCATGGCCCTACCTTCAGATCCCATCTGCTCACTGTGGTGTCTTTGGACTGATGACACATCCAGCATGGGCGCCTCTTGGCCCCTTCCAGGTCTCGTGACCCGCGCCCTCTATTTCTGTGAGGAAATGCTGGCTTGCCAAGAGGAGTGCTTCCTAGACAGGAAGTGTTTTTGCTACCTCATTCTCCTTAACCCTGCAGCCGTTTGGCTCATTGATCTTGTTCTCCGACGCCACACGTGTTTGTGATCTCAAATATGCATTCCCCTACCTCGTTTTCGGAGTGTTCCTTGTGGGCCTAACCCAGGATGTTGCTCAAAAAACAAATCCGCTTGGAAACTTCTCTGTAGTCTTCTGTAAGGGGCAGTCGCTCATATAACCTCAAAGGGACAACCCTGGACTCGAGAAAAAGAAAAAACACTGGCTCCAAACATGGAGCCGACGCCCTCAAATCGCCTCAAGGCCGTAACACTAGTTGAAATTAGCGCAGCTCCGATCGGGCGAGATCCCCCAAAACCTACACTAGTCGGGATTAACTCACTTTGTCCCAAGAAACGTCTAAACTTTTGATTTGACATAACCCAAAAAGTTTAAAGTCCAACTCGGGAAGTGAGCTTTTCGGTTCTTTTGGATTTGATTCATTGCGGGCTCAAAGCGAAGGCGCCTGTGAGGCAGTCCATGAGCACGGCGTAGAGGTAGTAGCCCAAGGAGTTCCTCCCGAAATGAATCCGACGTCGCCGCTTTATCGCAGACCTCTAAAAGGAGCTATGGGGAGGGGGGGCTATCCCTTATTCACCCTTCGAGAAGGCCTTATGAAGGGCTTACCTTGGCTTGTCCTAGGCTTATCCAGGGATAGCCCCCCACCAGGGGTCCATGACTTTAGATGCACCGACCGAATGTCACCTTGAACCCTTTGATTGGGACTGAAGGCGGCAGGCGCAACTTTTTGCAGGCAGTGGAAATCAACAGAACGTATAAAGCCCCAACATACCGTGACTTGCGAATGAGGGAATGAAACTGGAGGGAGGGTCATTCCATTTGTCATTCCCAGCAAGTTACCTTCCCGTGTGAGGCCACCTGTGCCGAGCAAATCATGTACCGCGCTTTGCAGCCTTCAGAGTGCCCCGGGAAAAGAATATGACCCACCCTACATGGTCCGCGATGGTTATAATGCCACCTGCTATGACCACACACACACACACACACTAGTACATCAATAATGGCAACCCCGGATTAATAAACCAGTACTTGTCAATATGCTTGTGTCCCTGGTTTAGTGGGGATTCGTCACTATCCGAGGGGAATACCCCCCCCGGTAAAACATGGCCCCGTCTAGACCATGTAAAACAAGAGTTTGCAAGCGAGGGTAAAGGGTCATATAAAGTTAAACGACTTCTTCGACGTTGTCCAGAAGGGATCGATATCCAGCCGCTGGACGCTTGGGTTGTTTCGAACCCTGTCAACCTACAAATGCATGGCTGTTGAGAATGGGTCTAGTGTTGTGATAGAAAGTGGACCATCGACATACCACTAGTCACTACTTCGGCATTTGAGCAAGGGAACTGCTCATAGTGCAAGAAAGGGTCGCCAAATTTAAATAACCTAAAGTCATGTACGGTGATACCATTTGAGATCCATTTCAAGCCGCTGTCCGGGAAAACACGGACACAAGAGAAGAAATGACCAAGGCCAGCTGTTGTGTTCAGCTTGAGTTGGGGGCATTCCTCGATGAACCCAAAACATTCAGTGGGGTTCCCCAAGTTCCCACAATTTGAAACAGGAGGGATTCCCGTGGCACCGTTCAGAAACCCCTGTCAATACCATCGCAAATGATCTCAAAAGAACTCCCAAGCAAAGTGAGTCTTCAATCGCAAATCATCTCAAAAGAACTCCCAAGCATAAAGTGGAGGGGCGTGGCGCCCAGTCCTTCCCGTATCTCGTGTGAGAAGGGACGCTGGATGACAGCACCGGTGGTAATTGGGCGTCCCTACAAATGCTCGACTCACGAAGAGTGCGAAACAACAAACATAGCCCAGTGGATCCATTTACTTGTATAGTAACTTAGTAGGTAACCAAGGGCTTGCCGCCCCATAGAAAAAACAAACGGAGAAAATTGGGATCGACTATGTAGGTATTTCAGCCTTCCCACTGGAACCTTGCTAGGAAGAGAAACAAAAGATCCGGGAAGGAACCCACCTGTGGGAGTGTAAAAACCCAAGCCGATTGGCATGGATAAAGCCTTTCTGGGTGGCGCGTCTTTTTGTGGGTTGGATCCTCTCGGTGCTCTTTTCGGCTTGCCTTTGAAACCACCCAAAACAAGGGGTACCAGCTCCAAAAACGACACACCGTTGTGAATGGTTGACTAGCCAGATGCTGCGCCAAATACCTACCCAAATCCATGGTGCTTGCGGTGGCACTGAAGAATACCAGTCTTTGCTTCCTTCTTTCCCGTCCATCTCCCTAATTAACCTTTTGTTGCATGCTCCTTCGGGCATCATGGGTTGTTCCCTCCTGCCTTCCCTTGAAAGCACCCCCCCAAGACGCATGGGCGCTTTCAACTTTTGGTTTCACCCTCAAAACAAAACACCTCCGAACTGGGGGGGGGGTAGGGATTTGGTGTTTGCTCCATCTCCCGGATCCACCGTAACCCTCTCTCTTTCCCGCCTGAAGCTGAAACAACCGTAGATCCGGCACAGCAGGCTCTTCGGGTTCTCCTGATTCTTTCTTTTTTTTGGTCGGCAGCAAAAATTTAAACTTTAGCAGGTAAGTGGGGAATTCCCACTAAATCACAATAAGCAAAAATGTAAAATGTTTCCCAACAACAACCATGCCCCTGCCTTCTTCATATAAAGGGGGGAATGGCCTAATCTGTAGTCTGACCGCCCACCACACCACACCAGGCCACAAAACCCGTGGGTTTGCTTGGGATAGGATTATGTCTCACAGAGAGCCGCAAAACAAATATAAACATAATTCCAAGTGGTCAGCTCATGCCACCAGGTGTCGTTAGTGCAGAACGCAGCCAAAAGGACTGGTGTGTGTGTGTGTGGTTTTTTAAGGGTACCGTGACAGCAGTTTGATTCAAAGGAAGACCAAAAGGACAACCCACTCACTTTTATTTTTTGGGGAAGGACGCCAAACGGAAAACCATCGTCTCCGGATTTCTGGGGGTCCATTTTTTTCTCGACGCGCCCTACCTCCCTTTCTCTCCTCCAAATGTTTCCGCCACTCCGGCAGCATCTGTCGCACCTGCCGGACCTGGCGAGGTCCCAGGGGACCCCAGAATTCCATCCACCACTTTGGAAGTCGCGCTTCCCGATTTGTGTGGCTCAAGGAACAGGGAACCGTGCGGTTTAGCACTTGTAGGTTATAACGCTACTCGAGTAGGTTCGAAGTGAGCAGTTCCCTTTGAAACCGAAGAACTAACTCTCACCGACTCTCAGCAAAGACTCCTAAGTCCAACACCGTCGGTCAAAAGGAGCGGGACGGGGGATTTGGTCGTGTGTGCCCGGTTGAGCCCAAGGTTTGTAAAGGGAATCAGCCCATTGGCTTTATACAAGCTAAGGCTACGAGAATCATACCCGGGTGCATGCCTGGAGTTTGGGGGGCTTAAAACAAATCAGCAAGGGACATATAACTACTTGGTTGGAGCATTCCGCCCCCCAGGTTTTCTAAACCACCTCCAGCGGACCCGGGCTTCGGGCTTCATAGGTCCTCCAGTAGAGAGGTTAGAATAAGGGTGCCCTTTTTCTCTGGAGTCTATTTTAGGGTCCCGAACCCTCCCCCCAAAAAGAAACGGTGAGAAAGGGCGCCTAGCTGGGGAGACCTAGATTTCCAAGTTGGGGAGCCCGCAAGCCACCAGCGGCTTCGCTTCTTCTTGTTTCCGTAAAACCCGTGCCCATGGTTCCTGGATGCCTCGCTCCGGGACACGGTCTTCAGCACGAAGGTCCGGTTGTCCTGGGAGCCTCAGTGCTGCGGGGCGTTTTTTTTTTGAAGAAGTCCCTGAAGGTAGGAATTGCACCTATGGAGTTGCTCAAAATTGGAGGCCCCCAGGTAGGTGGTTTCTGTTGGGTGTCCCTTTGAAACCGTTTCCTTGTAAACCCCAGCCAGAAAGGCGATTTGGAGAGACACCCATGAAGGGTTATCCTTTCGGAACCTCTTGTTCAAAGCGGGAATGGCGGGACTCGTTTCGATGTTCCAATCTGTGGGATTGAACCGCCAGGGAGAAGGATTGTGGGTGTTCGGCCAAGTCAGTCAGTTGGCAACCGTTCGGTGGCCTGATCCAAGTGGAGTTATCCATGTTATTGTGTAGTCGGTTGCAACACAGGCGACCCACCACTTGCTTGGCAACGAACATCCAAGCCATTGGGCCAGCAGGCCTTGGGACAAGAGTCAAACAGGACCCCCAGAGAACAAACATTTTGCTTGAGGCACCTTAGGTTGGGTCTTTGGGGCCCTTTGACTTGGCTCAATTGCGCCTCTTGGGGTCAAAACACCAAACGTATACCCATCATTGAGCAGATGTTCCACCCGGATTTCAAGCCCCAAGGCTGGTAAAACAATCCATGGTGTGTGTGTGTGTGGCTTTTTCGGTGTCCCCCCCCTTTTGGCTCCGGTTTTTTCGAGAAACCCGTTGGGAACCCGCGAGCGACACCACCGGATGCCGCGATTGACTCCAGCGGGCCCGCCGAGGCGCAGAGCAGCGAGGAGCCGCTCTTCGCGGCCACCCGCAAGTCGCTGACGTTGGTGTGGAGCAGCTCCTGAGTTGTCAATCAAAGCACTGGATTAAGAAATTGGGTGGTGAATTCACTCAAATGGAATCACCTACCTACTTTGGGATCCCCTTTGGGACCAGGAAACAAAAGATCACCTCTTGGGACCAAAAGGCACGTCAAACGATTCGCTTTGGGCAAGTGGGTGCTGTAGATCCCCCAGCAAGTTTTTCACTTTTTGCTGGTTGAAAACCGAAATAGGAGCAGAATCCAAAGAGTTCAAGTGTAAAGATCCAAGCCAATAGCAGTACAGCGCCACTGAGATGGAAGCCGCTTGCCGCTCCCAAAGGCGTGGTCCACTCAAAAGGGATCTTTTCTTGTCGAAACCAAAAGGAACCACCCAAACACGGAAGGTTCCACGTGAAAAGGGTGGGAGGGTTTGGTCTTTTGTCTCAAAGGAGCATTTTGTCTAAGCCAAATGGGTCCACCGAAACGGCGAAACGGAAGGTTCTATGTGTGAATTGGTGGGAAGGTAGTCAGTCTTTTCTTGCTTCGAGAGATGCAGGGAATGAGACTTGGCTCATGACCCCGAGAAACACCATCCCCTGTGGTTTTCTTTAAGGGAATATGCAGGGGATGAGAGAATGGAATGACCCAGAGGAAAATATCATCCAACTGGTCCTTTCCGGAATCACAAAATGGTTCATTCCGAACTCCCGGACTAGTTGTCATTGCCTGACTGTCGCACCAGCAAGTGAAGTTCAAAGGTCCTTAGACCAGAGGGAATTCTATGGCACCGTTGGTTTCCAACAGGTCGTCTCACTTTCAATCACGTGGATGGCGTAACAAAAGTAACGAAATGCTTTGTGCACCACTGACATGGTCTTCTCAACAAGTATGAAGGCCACAGAACCCAGGAAGTGAGAAGATGTCTAAGGTGCCTTTGGGGTCACACCAAAGACCAGCCATGTGAGATCGAGTCGAGCGGCAAAACGCCCGAGCGAACCGAGATCGAGTCGTGCTTCAGCGGTAGAGGCAAAGGGCATTTCTCAACTTCTGACTTCCCCGCAAGCTGTCCAAAAAATGGAGCCAGTTGGAAACCATGGGCCGGGACGAACCGCAGGTACGCCAGTTACAGGCATGGTCGTAACCTACTACTGGGTACCTTTGAGTAAGACCGCTTCAACACAATTAAACACATACTGCAGTGTTTTCAAGGGAAATCCGCACAAGTGACTTTGATGGCTGTTGCAAGTTGAAGAACCTCGTTGTGTCGGGTTCCATATAACACCATGGAGCTTGTAGGACACCATGGAGGCTTGCATTGCTTGGGAACCCAAGAGCTACCTCAGTTTGGTCCCACAACCACAAACAAACATATGATTCTGGCACATATTTCATGAACCGCCCAAATTTGACACAATCTCAAAAACAAATGCCCAGTGGTAGTCATAGACTTCCAACCCCCTCCCCCAACCCCCGCACTCGTTTTCAACATCAGGAGCCTGGTAAGACATATGCCCCCGATTCCACTTCTCCAGTCTCAAGCCTTGCACAAGGTGGCAAGGGGGCATGGGAACGCGCATTACCAGTGGTACCCTAAGCTCAATTCTAGCCCTCACCCCCTTCAGGTGAGCATGTCGAAAACATGAACCGCATTCGAAGCCAAGAGATTTAGCCAGTTTTCAAGCATCGGGGTTTGCGCCAATACGAGACTCAAGTGTAGGCTTCCCATCCAGCCATAGAACAATATCTATTCTGGTTTGCGTTGCCGCAATCTCCAGCTTGAGCAAACGACCAACGGACCTTGCTGTGGGTGGATGCACCCAATCCATTTGCCACGAATGGAATCCATGCTTGAAACCATTGCTGTCTTGTATTTACAGGGGAATCGAATCATTTCAGGGTTTGTCAGGGTGCAAAATGGATTTCGTTCATCCGCACGGGAATAGCTGAGTTGACTCTCACCAGGAGTTTTATGCCAAGTGTTTGTCACATGTTGAAACACTTGGTTCTGAGTTTCCATAGTGGACTTTCACGGGGATTCATGTGAGGTGGTTCCTTATCAAGACTCACAGTTGGCGTTTTTTCTTTTTTAAGGGTGCCCTAACGACTAGATCGTTCCATTTTCCCTTTTATGAGGAAAGCTGGATAAATGAACTTAAGACACCCCCACCCCCCTCGCCCTTAGGAGGGAACTGCACGCGTATTCTTTTCTGCCGAAGGCTCAGACAGCAGCACCTCGGTTGCCCAAAGGACTCAGAATTACAAGCTTCACAAAAATGGGGCAAGCAACGCCAAAATGTTAAAAAGGTCCAAATTTTCTCACACGAAAAAGGCGATCGCCTATAGGAACCTTGAAAGTGGACCAACGCAGGAAAACTCTTAGTCAGATCAGATCCGGTCAACTTACTTAGGGCAACTCTACAACCATTTGCCTGCTGCAGCCCCCCACTGAACATGAACAGAACCCCCCGTCCCCCCGGGAAAAAAAAGAAGAGACAACAAACACTTAAACCATGATCCGACATCAGTGGCCCCACCAAAAACCTAAGACCGTAAACACCTGCCAAAAACAGTGAATTACTTCTCCGAAGCCCCCCCTTGACCAAAGGTCGATCGCCTATTGTAGGTTTGATCATTTCGAACAAACCTAAAAAGACAGCAAACCACCAACAAGACAAACACCACAACTGAACAAAAACAAGACAAACACAAACAACCATTGACAAAAAATACACTTAACCACCTAAAAAAAAGAAACCCAAACATCCCCAAAACACCCTGATCCGAGAACCATTTGAAGACCAGGGCGCCTGGGAATCCAAGCCGGCCAAGCGCCGGAGGTAGGTGAAGGACCTTGGGGCCATGACCGTCAACGCCGTCTCCGAGTTGGCGGAGCTGATAATCCAATCCCACCTCGGAGTCGGCAGCGAGACGCTCGGCTCGACGGTCGGCGCAGCGGTCGGCAGGTCGGGCACGGACAAAAATGGTGGCGGCCGGGGTCCATGAAAAGGGGCTCGGCTGGGCCTTTTTTGGCTTTTGAAGACCAGGAAAACCGAAATAGAGGTTGGGGGTCCAAATGCTAATGAGCCACCCACTTCTCACTTCACGTCCCGCGTAGAACAAATTGTGCTGCCACCTTTCAAGGAGCCCCCAAAGACAAGGTGAAGCTTTTCTGAAAATGGTCAGGTTTTGCGGAAGTGAGAGTTTTGAGTCACGTTGGATAAAGATGATTCACGTGGATTGAAGCTTTGAGAGTCGCACTGGCTCCGAAGTATTGGCTCGTCTGAAACCCGGAGGTGTTTAATCACATACTGTGAATGGTTGCGAAATCCGCTTTTCGCGTGGTTGAAGCTACTGTTGCTTGGTATCAGGGGGATCGATTCATTCGGCCCCTTAGGTGGTGCAGGATTTTCGTTCGCTTAAGGGGGAGCTTCCAAAATCGGGGCCGTGGTTTTTGAACTCAACCCGGGGTGAGGGGTCGGATTCCGGATCTTACCATGCCCGGGGTCACGTTGCTCCACTTGGTGTCAACCAAAACCCTGCGCACTGCTGCACCCCCCGCACAGTGGACCCTTTTACCAGTATAGTAGGTAACCCAGGGAACCACCCTTTCAGAACCAAAACTAGCTGTTGGTTGGAAGGGCCAAGGAGCTGGGGGTATTCAACTTTGCTACTATACAGGGAGCCTTTCAGAGCTAGCAAGGGGGTCTGCAAGGACATGGTAGAAAAGCAAAGCAATGCCTAACGTAATAATGGAGTCCCGAATTCAGGGTGGTCCATCGGGGCGAACTAAGGCTTCGTAAGGATTTGTACTGAAACCTAAGGCTTTCAACTACCCACCCATAACTTGGTTGATGTTGGAAGGGGAGCAAAAAATTAAATTTTAGCAGTTAAGACAGTTAAGTGGAGATTTCCCACTAAATCACAATAAGCAAAAATGTAACATGCTTCCCAACTACAACCATGATAAGGTCCCCCCCCCACGCCCGTATGGCTTTCCAGCTGGGATCCACTGGCCTGATGATTTAACCATGATCAAAGTCACCCCCCAAGTGGTGGCTTAAAGGGACACAACCCGACTTGGATAAGCCCCAGAAACCGCCAAACAAATGGGTGTGGCTCAAAATGAAACAGGAGGGGCAGACCGCAGGTTTGGTGCATGTTTCCACTTACCATGGCTCCATTTTGGCACCGGTTTTTTGAGCCACAGCCAAATGGCCCCAGCCAAAAAAAGCAAAACACAAAAATCCCGCCACGTCGCTGGGCGTCTGGGTTGTCGTCCAGGCGTGCAGAGGCGCGCAGCACAGCCATCTGCGCCTTCTCCGCTTGCTCCGGGGATCCTGCCGGCGACCCGAAGGAAGGGCTGTCCTGGACCTGGACCTTCTAGGAAACAGTTTGGATGCGGTTTTTGTGGATGCCACCCTTGTAGGATAGCAAAAGAGTACTAAAAGAGTATTAAAAGAGGAACAACTAGCCAAACAACATGGGGAAACCACAGAAAGCGCATCCAATCCGTTCGCCGGACTACTGTGGGTGGTTGCGAAATCCTCTTTGGCACCACCGTTCAGAAACCCTGGTGTCTGATGATCCCGCTGTAAATACCAAGCAACAATGGTTTCCTGTGGTTTCAAAGTGGTGCGAAGCGGATTTCGTCCATCCACAGTATGCCAACCAAAGGCAAGTGAGTTCTTAGGCAAATTCCTTCCCATGTTCCCAGGAACACCGCACCAGCCAAATTATCCAGTGAACGATTCGGCACTCGTGGTGCACTTGATTCGAAAAAGAAACCCTCCAAAGAAAGGAATCCAGAGGCAAGCTACGGTGGGGGATTAAATTCATATATAACATCTTTGTTTAAGTTCACATGCCAGTCCAATGCCATGAGAAGCATCACGGCGCAGTATGCAAGATGCGCAATCACTGTAAGCATACGGACACGCAAACAGAACATGACACAAAGACTGCGTGGTGAAACATGCAGCGCATTCAAGTGCGTATCCCAGGACGCGTGCAAAAGAAGGGATATATGAGAAAGAGAAGCAAGCGCGTCAGTGTTGGATGTGTGCGAGGTGGGTGCTGAACGTGCAGGACGTGCGGGACGTGCAGGACGTAGGGGACGTGGAGGACATGATCCGCGGAACGCGCGGGGCGTGAGAGGCGCGCGGGACGTGCGGGACGTGCGGGACGTCAGGGACGCGCGGGACGTGGGGGACGGGACGAGCGGGACGCGCAGGACGTGCGGGACGTGGAGGACGGGACGTGCGGGACGCGCGGGACGTGAGGGACGTGGGGGACGTGGGGACGGGACGCGCGGGACGCGCGGGACGTGCGGGACGTGGGGACGGGACGTGGGGGACGGGACGCGCGGGACGTGCGGGACGTGCGGGACGTGGGGGACGTGGGGGACGTGGCTGCGGCGCCCAAGGGTTAATAGTGCAAGCTACAGGTCTGCCAAGAAATCCTGGAAGGGAAACACGCATTTGATTCTTCGTCTTTGGTATAACACTCTGCTACATGTGAAGTAAATCAACGGTGATTTCCCCGAGGATTTAATCCCAAATAGAAAACCCCTTTCAATTTTTCATCCGCGACAAAAAGAAGCAACACACACCCTGAAAAGGGACACTTTGAAGGGACGTCCCAAGTCCGGAACTAACTCTTCCACGCGTAAACTTTGCCTTGTGCATTCCCCAAAGTAGCATGATGTTTCCTACAACCCCGGAAAACCCTACTGAGTTCCATTTTCCTGTACAGTGGGACGACCAAAGAGGGGAAAATCATCTGAATGTATCTAAGGACATGCGATTCAGCTTAGAGGCACCGTCCACGCCCTCAGACTAAAACCTGGAAGCTCCCAAAAAGCCCCTGCAATTTGAAGCAAGCCTGACATTTCGGGGTCCCTTCGGAACGGACCATGGAATGGTTGGGGGGGGGTCGTCCAGCCGTCCGGGCGTCCCTTTGGTCTCCTCCCGAGAGGTTCCGCTGCTGGGCCAACTGCAGCTCCTCATCCCGCAGGAATTGGATGAGCTGCTCCTGCCTGGGTCAGGCTCATGGAAGTTCTGTTTCTTCGGGTCAAAAGAAGAGAAAGTGGCACTCTTTGGCTCCAATACTTTTGCCGGTCTTTTCTTGGGGTTATCAAAGCCGGACACTGGCTGGTTGTTGCCAGTGAGGAGCTTCCTCAAACACGGAAAGTGGTTGGTTGGCGCCAATACTTTTTCCCACCTACCACGGCTGCAGGGGTTATCAAAGTCGGAAAGTGGTTGGTTGTTGCCAGTGAGGAATTTCCAGGTACTGCCACAAACAGTTTGGTTCTTGGGCCAGACGGGCTCGGGGTAGGCTCCTGGTTCGGTGCTTCCCTGGGGCGATTCCTGGAAAGCCGGCAGTTGAACACCTTGGACAGTTGGTTCCTGACTGGGCTGTCTGTTTTCAGATCCCCTGCCAAAAGTGACCAACTCTTACCGGGTGAAAAACAAAGGGAAACCCCCACTAAACCCTGAACACCTATGTAAAAACCTAAGGGCATCCCTGGGAAACGCCAAGACTTGGGGGGTTTGGACCCTTCAGCTGGCCCCGAGTACCCCCTTGGCACGCGATTTTCCAGGGGAAAGCCACCCTCAAAGCCGGGAGGATGCGGATATGCCCTGGCCTCCTTTTGCTTCTGCCAAGTTGACCCGACTTGGACCCTGCAACAAGTCAGCTTTTTGAGTTGCTTCTTGCCCCTGAATCAGTAAGATGTCCGGGCATGGTCGTTTCTTGCTGTTTGAAAGGCAGCATGATGGAGTACCAAAAAGGCCAAGACACAAAAAGGCAAGCTTCCGTGGGTGGACAAATCCCCTTCGTACCAATTGGGATGGATTTGTATCCCTATGAATACTTATTGATAAACCGCCAATCCCAACTGATGCCGAACGTTTGGGGTCCTTTGGGTGTGAGCAAAAGTGTGCCTTGAAGTCTTTGTTGCACATCGTTCAACTTGGGTATGTCCTTGTTGAGGACCCCCCCACCCCAAACAAAACAAACACATAAAACATAAAGCAAACTGAATGGTGGCGTTCCCTTTGGATTCCCTTAAAAAAACAACAACAACCAGGGGTACCAACTGCAAATTAGAAAGGCGTGGGCTGGATGCGCCAAGGCGCAGTGCTGAGAAGTCCAAGAGGCGGTACTCCTTGGCGGTTGAAACCAAGTTCCCGAGAAAAAAACACAACTCTGAGGACAAGTTTTGGTTTGGACCAAACTATTCTTTGTCCAGTTTTCCAATTCCACAACGTCCCTCTTTGCAGTTCTATGCCGTTCAATTCCCGCTTTGGTCCCACAACTGTCCCACATGGCTTTGCCAAACTTGGAGTGTACGGACTTCAAAAAGCCAGATTCAGCGAAACATCAACGCGGCCACGTGGAATTTCAGCCAAACATCCAACTTTCTGCTTTGCGGTTCCTTGAAACATGAAAACGACTGTGTTGGGTCAATACAGCATGGGATGCGTCCATGAGCCTTACCTTTGCAAACGATAGGGACACGATTCGCAACCTGTTACTTGAACACATAGCAGCGGCTGTGGACACCCCTCCCCCAACTCATGTTTCTAGTCTTCCCCAGAGGGAAAATGCAACCATAAATGGAGATCTCCAGGAGTCGCCTGGCGGCGCAACTGAAGCGGGCTTGGGGTCCTGTTGCCGTTCGGAAGGGCGGCCAACCTGTTAAGAATTCCCATGGTCAAAGCGCCTCCCCACAAACAGGGGACCCCCCAAAAAAGGAACCCGATCAGCCAGTTGCCATAAGCTCCTGGGGAAAACTCCTATTGCTTGGCAACCATAAGAGTATGACCAAACATGTGACGTTGCTCTCTCACCAAAAGGTCACTTCAGGAGGATTCGCTTTCGACAAGTGAGCAAACAAAAAGCCACAAAGAACACCCGAGGTCTGGGCTTCTTTGGATTCCAAGCTTCCCCCTTCCCCTAGCATCACCCAGGGGCTCAATGGGCATTGGTCAAGACCAGTGAAATCGAGGGAACCGAAAAGGGGCCGAAATTTGTTCAGAGAATGGGCCGGGCCGGTTTTTTGGGCCTTGTATAGGACACTGTTGGTATCTTAAGATGAGTTTGGCCGGGATTGAATCTTGGTTGACCTTGGAAGGGGAGAGCACAAAAATCAGATTTGTTGGCAGGGAAGTGGTTGGAATTCAACCACTAAACCACAATAAGCAAAGATGTAAGAAATGTTTCCCAACAACAACCATGGAATAGGGGCCTGGAAAATCAAACAATTGCCCGCCCCCCTCGAATGGAAAATTCCGGGGGGGGGCTGCTCACTCCAGGACAGGAATGCCCACTAAAAATGGACAGCCTGATACAGTGATAAGTGGGGGGCTCCCTTCCTCCAAGGTCAGCGTTAGCAATTCGCCAAGTGAGGGGCTCTCAAAAATCGGCAGTTCCCCGCTTGGTGGGCTCTGATTCCTTTTTTCGCTTTCAAGTCTCAACACGCGGGTCACGTGGGCTATTTGGCGATTTGAATTTTCACAGTGGAATAATCTAAGTGATTGGTGGATATAAGACCCCAACTGAATTTGATGCCAGCCAAGGGCTTCTATGGTGGCTACTGAGTGTTGACAATTCAGCTTGCTTTTATCCATGCTACCCTGAAAGCAGGATTGTTAGCTATTTTTTAAAGCTCGAAGCCTTTCGGGTGTGCCATTTTCGCATGTACCCTTTTGCGGTCTTAAAGGGAACACCCCCGAAAAACACATGACACACCCAAATGAGTGACCACTCATAAAATGGTTTCCACTTGGTTTCCCCTGTAAAACAGCACGCAAAAGACGAGCCGCCCATTTTTAGACCCCCCCCCCCAATCCCCCCGGCCGCGCGCATGTTGGGGCCAGAGCGCTGCGAAGTCTGTGCTCACCGGTCCGTCGTCCGGCACCGGCGGCGCCAGGGGGATGCTGGGGATGTTGCCTCGGCGTTTCGCAGCACTTCTAGGTCCTCCAGTAGAGAGGTTAGAATCAGTTGGTACTTTTTCTTTTTTTTTTTAATTATTTTTTTCTGTAGTCTATTTTAGTAGGGGAACCCTCCCAAACAAAAGGCTAACAGGGCACTATTGGGGAACCTAGACTTTGAAACCATGGATGAAGCCAATGTTGCTTGGTATTTACGTGGGGGAAGGCTATCATAAATGAAAATGTCAAACAGGGATCCTTACATTATACACCGGAACATTGCCTTGTAAATGGTGGTTTCCTTCTAGTTTGGTGGAAAAAGCCATGTTTCAAATGGGCACATGTATCTTTTAAGGAGCCCTGTCAAACACAACTTGGGGGAAATGTTGACCCCAGAAACAACATCAGCACACAGTTCATTTTCATAGGGGGGTGTCCCTGGGTGAAATGAGGGGAATCAGACTACTTTTGGAGGGGCCCCCACCCCCCTGCGAATAAACTGGGGTTGATTAAGATGGGGTTAACATTGTGTTCTTCGTGTTTGTTCCTTGGACGATCTTCCTTTCTTAATCACCCGCGGGCGTTGATCAGTCTACCAGAGTCTACCAGTCTACCCTCTATCGAGCCTCTATCAGTCAAAAAGAAAAAAGGGGGCTGTCCGTTTTCTGATGCCCTAAGGTTCCTTCCGAAGGTTCAGTTGGTCCAGGTCTTCTTGGAAACACATGGAGTGTTCAGGGAATCTGGGCGGCGACTTTCAGAAAGTGTTAGGGGTTCCATGCCAACTTTTACATGTTCCGCGTTGTGAAGCTCATGGAATGTTCAGGCACCTTCACGGATTCGGAACAGTTCTTGCCAGGGATCAGAATGTCAGGGAATGTTTGGAGAACATAAGCTGGGCGTCTTTTATACACAGAGGCTAGTCAAGCCAAAGAGCCACCAAGGTTCTTGTGTCCCTGATTTTCTGGCACCTCTGGAACAATAAAGCAAATAAAACTCACACAACGGACTGGGAAAACCAGCACTATTTGATTGAAACCATGGCCTCTGATGGACTGACCCGAATCGGTTTCAAAACGCTTTGTTGTTGCTCCCAGCTAAACATGAAGAAACACAACAACAGAGACAAGCAAACACATACCAAGAGCACTCGGACGCTTCCATGTTTGAATCCAAGAAGCAACAGCCAAACGAAATGGAGGTGTGGCCTCCAAACTTTATTCTAGAAATCCTTTTTTTCCCGCAAAGCTCCCTTCCGTATTGGCTGACGGCCAAACAGCTGCCAAGAGGGCATTTTGGAAACGAGTTCTGGGGCCAAGTGGAATCCAAGGTTCCCAGTACTGCGCTCAAAATCACCATAGGATGCAAAGATCCGCTGGCCGAACACTTTACTCTGGTCTCTTTTTGCCCTGGGAAGCGACTGCCCCAACAATCTGGAAGGAAGCCACTTGGAAAGCTGAAGGGTCAAAGGCGTCAGACTCAACTCCTGGCAATGCCCCAAGCCCTGAGAATTCGCACGGCAAATATCCGCAGGATTGGCACTCTCCCCCTTTTACCCGATTTGGATGGCCGCGAATGGTCGACTGCGAGTTCCCCTTCCCGGGTTCTTTTTTTGGTTTTCTGCAAACCCAAACCACAGGACGGAGCCCAAAGCTTTGGGTGGGGCCATGGTCAAACTACTTCTGGTTGTTAGGTCTGAGGATCGTAAGGGAAGTTTTCAGGAAGCAACGGCTTCCCACACAAAGAGGTGCGACCATGGCAAACCGCATCTGTTGGAAGAAGGAACACTTTTTCCAGTGAATGCACTGTAGCGAGGCCCCCACGCTCAACATCTACCGCTTAGCATGGTCCCAAACTTGTTTTGTCTCAAATGGTGGATCACGGAAAGTCAAACAGCCTTTCATGACTCAGAACAAAACATGTGTCCAAAGCGCAAGACCCTCAAAAAAAGGGTATCCTCAAAAGGGTCCGAAAAAAGGATGGGCAAAGTCGGAAAGCCCCAGCTTGGGAAACGTAGACCCTTCTGATCGGCCCATCAAGCTAAGCTAAAATATGGGACCCTCCAAATGGTGGTATGATCGAGAACAACATCTGTCCGAATCTTTTGGTTTCCCTCCAAGCTAATTTGCACAGGGGGGTACCTTATTTTCCTGAATGGTTAAGGGGAGTACCCAACAAATCTTGAGAACCACCCATTTGGATCCCACCCGCAAAAATGGAAGTGTTCAACCTTTCCTAGTAAAAGACAGAAGTTTTCTCCCTTTCTCTTTCAAGCAACCCATTGGAAGGGGGTACCCTCAAAAAAGACGGACCCATATTCTAGCGCTCCCCTAGTTTACCTCATCCTTTGGGGGTCACTCAAACTGCTGTTGCGAGTTGGGATTGGTTTGCTTTCGCTTCCAGAGGGGTTCAAGCCGCCAATCCAAACCGAAAAGACCGCTTGGCATTTCTCAACAGGCATCCTTCAGGTTGGTTTCCTTTTGCTTCCCCTGCACAACAACAAGGGACCCCCCATGTAATACTTCTGACCAAGTGGATTAGTTTAAAAAGAGTCCAGGAACTTTCTTGTAAAACCACTAAAAACATGTCGCCTTCTCATTCCTTCTTTAAAGTGCGGCACCTGCGTGCGGAGTACTCTGGCCCAAACCGTGACCACAGTCCCCAAAAAAACGCTTGAAGTCGAGGAACTCAGGAAAGGCGTTTGGAGAAACAATCTTTCCTACAGCACCCCTGGCTTACCATTGACGCACCGGCTTCTTCCCATTCAACCTGGCCCAGGGCCCTCAGGAAGTCGGCCCATAGCGACCCCCGAATGATGAGAAAGACCTATGTTTAGAGCATCCACCGAAGCTTAGCTCTTTAAGACCGCAAAAAAGGGGGGATGCTCAGAGGGTCACAAGGGATAGACTCGAAAAGGACAACCAACATCCATTTGGGTGGTCCAATGCCATTCATACGAAAAACCTCCTATTAAGATGGCCTAGCCATGTCGAATAGGCGGCACCTATGTCTGGGATTGTTTGGTCTACCCTTCGTTTGATGTCGGTGCCCGATTAATCGAAGCATAGAGAATACAATCATTGTTTCCAAAATTCCCGAGGCCCAGATATTTTTCTGAGAGGGGGGGTCCTTTATTATCTGTGGATGGGACAAAAACTGTCCAAACTTTTTGATTGCCACCAAAATGATCTGGCCAAAAAGTTAAAAGTCCAGAACTCGGGAAGTGAGTTAACGAGGCCCCAGCAATACTTGCTGGTACTCAGTAGGGAATGACCTTCCGGGTGTTGGGAATGAACCCTTTGGGGATTCCAACTTAAAGGACACCACCAGTTGGATGGTTTAGAGAGGTCATTCCGTTTCTCTTTGCCTGCATGTCGAACCAGCGAGATTACCTTCCGACCAAATAACATGGAACCAAACAGTTTGCGGGGTTTTGGTGTGGACCATCTTCCCTTTCAAGGGACCATTTCCCTGTCAGGTTCCAGGTTAATTGGTGGGAGGGTAGTCCTAGTTTGGGGTGTTCGCCAAAAGGTGTAGATTGCCACCAAACTGGTCTTCCCCAAAGGTTGAAAGTTGTAGGACCTCAGGAAGTGAGGCATTCCCCGAGGTTCTGCTTGCGACTAAAACGTCCAACGGCCCCTACGTTTTTTTTTGCTCGTTTTTCCCTACTCAAAATGCCCGCTTTTTTCAGGGTATTTTTGAAAAACACCTGGTTTTACAAGGTACACACCAAACCTTTTTTTAGTAGAGGGGAACTACATCATACCAACTGAAAAAAGGCCGGGTATTGGGTTTAGAGTAACCAAAAAATACATCATAATAATACAACATCTTTTAGTAGAGGTCGACTTATGGGGTACCAATACCCTCTACAAATACCCCGCAAAAGGAAGTAGGGTGTAATTAGGGGTCCACGGCATTTAACGCCAGGCCACCGCTGGACCCCAACTCCAGGCTCTCGCTGTTGCGGCGCAGGGGGCTGGCCTCCAGCAAGGACTCCTGGTGGGTCCTACGATCCGCGCGAGTCGGCGCGCATCGATGGCGTGGGCGGATCTTGGATGACGTTGGAAGGGGAGCAACAATTGTCGGATTTTAGCAGTTAAGTGGGGACCTCCCACTAAACCACAATAAGCAAAAATGCAAAACAAAATCAACAACAACCATGGGATGGGGGTGCCCGGCCTTGTAGGGAATGACAACGAGTCCGGGTTTTGGGAATGAACAGTTTAATGGGTTTTCAACTTGAAGAGGAAACTAGGGTTTATAGGGATCAAACCATTTCTCATTTCCTGAGAACCAGCAAGTTCTTGTGTGGGCCCTCTCCTTTTGTGGCTCTTGTTGGTAAGTGTTGTTCAGTCTTGTGAGTTTGGCTTGCTGGTTTTTTGGTGTGGGTTGGGTTTTGCTTAGCGTTGATTTTGGTATGGCTTTGGGTTTGGGATGGCTATGGTGGCTTTACTGCGCCTTGCACGCATGGGCTCGGCTGCTTTGCTCCATCCGGTGTTTGATTCCCGTTTTGCCTCTTGGCTGATGAAATCAGCAGGTCAGCTTCCTAAAATGATCGATTTCCTTTTGGTTTCCCTTTGGGATCCACCAGTGTGATAAGCGCCAATCTGCTTGCACTGTGTTGGCTTCCGAGTGGTCTGGAGGGCCGCCTCAATCAGTTTTTTTTGTTTTTCTCCTTGCGTAAGGCCATGAGCCATTTCCGGAGGCAACGCCCTCGCCCCAGAAAACCCGGTCGACCCCGCCGTTCGCGCGTTTTCCGAGCGCGCCGCGCGTGTCCTGCCCTTCTTGTAGATGGTGAGCAAGCGGTCCAGGCTCAGCAGCAGGCCGAAGCCTGCAAAGGCCACCGCGGTGATGTAGTTCCCCGCGTCGTCCTCCGGAAGAAAATGGCGGCGAAGGCCGGCAGCGGCTGGCTGGGCGAAACTGCGAGATCCCGGAGGGCCAGAAAATCTTCAGGAGACCACCAACCCCCCCCCCCCAACCACCCAAAAAAGGCGCCCTCCAAAAAATGAAGCCAACTAAGTCACTTGCTCAAAACCCGTTGTATTCAAATGGTCGTCCCAGAAGTATGCTTCAAGAATTAAGAAGGATCTCCTCAACTACTGCTGGCTGGGAGCCCCTTAGCCTTCATCTAACTGGGTTTTGATTGTGGCTCATGTGCGATCGGTGCGAGAGATGCAGGGAATGAGACATGGCTCATGACCCTTCATTATATAAACCATCGAGCTGGCGGTTTCGTTTAAGTTGGAATTTTCCGGGTTCCTTCCCAGATTCCCTACGTATCGCACCAGCAAGTAAAACAAGGGGTCTGCTTGTGGGTTCTTGGAGCTACAAACGCGATGGTTGCCCTAGGCCTGGTAAATTGAACGATTCCCTGGCTCCTTCACTTGCGATTTGTGCGGTTTCTCAAACTCGCAGACCTCTTGTGGTCGGTGTGCCCATTTTGGGGAAACATGGACCTCTATGTCAACCACCCAAGCCAACCAATTTTGGGAAACACGGACAACTATCCCCCCCCCCCCCCGAAAAAAAAAAAGGGCGTCCGCCGTGGTGAGCCGAATCGTTTGCCTCTTTGGCTCTCCGCTGGCCCTACCGCTCCTCGCAGGCGCGGCAGGTGTCGATGAAGATGAGCACGGAGCAGAGGCTGAGGCAGAAGAAGTGGAGCCCCTGCTTCCGGAGGTAGGCCCGCACCGCTAAGAGCAACCTACCAACCCGAGACTTTTTTTTCATGCTGGATGGTAACCCCCAGGAAGGCCATCAGGGAGAAAGGGGATATATCATATATCCCAAACGCTTACCCCCAAACCACATAACTCTCAGGGAGAAAGGGGGGAACACATATAAAAAATACCACCCTTTCTCAGGGAGGAATCGGGAGACAGGGGGGAACCGTATGGGTATGAATTCTAAGAGACCTTTGGTGAACATCATTTTAGGTGGGGATTCATGTCCACCAATCACTTTTGAGGCTCCCGGCAAGCCCCCCGAACGAGTGCAAAGGGTCGCTTCGTCGACCCAGGTTTCATGGAAAAGCCACTTGGCTTCCAAAAGGGCTAAGGCCCACTTTGCGTCCGGTGCGCTACTTAAACGTGAAGCCCGCATACTACGAAAGGTCACCTTGGGGCCTAAGCTTCCAAACAGAGGCATTGAGAGATGCCCATAGGACTTAAGATGATGGCCTTGACGAACCATTTTTTCTGTCCCGCGAATTTCAGGAAAATAACGGATTGAACTTTTGGAACCTCGTTCGTAGTCTTCGCATTGCCCCAAACCTTTCAAAAGCTGCGAGTTTGAAATGGGCTTTTGCACCCTTTTTTCAACTGACCCAAGGACTATATGGGTTTGCCTAAATGTGGAACCCCCACAATGAGTGCTTTCCCTTTTTCCGAGTAGAAAATCAAACATAACAAGCCCTAAAGAAAGCGGCAAACCCGTATGAGCGGTGAAAGTTGCTTGTTTCCCCTGCCGAGGAAATTGGACAAGTAGGGCGCGGCCTGCTTTGTTGAAACTTCGTGAGTTTCTCAAAGTCCCTTCCAAATGAACCGTTCACTACCGGGACGTTTTGCCCAAACCTCATAATCAGAAGCAAAAAACGTCTAAACCCTAAAACCCGTGGTCGTCCTCATTTGCCCAAATCTCACATTCAGAAAAAGACACACACACACACACGCTCGAACAAAGCGCTATTTCCTATGCTCAAGCCCGGGCTGTCGGCGGGTGTGTAATTTCACTCCGCTTCATGTCCTGGGCTCAGTGGCCGAGGCAATGGCCACATGGCTCATAGGCTGTTGCGCCATGAGCGTGATGGCACCCTTTCTTATGGTACCTAGTGCCATGCCTAGTGACAAAAACTGCGGCTCCATTCGGGCCTTGTCGTGCATTTGCGGTTTCCCGCTCACTGAAAAGCGTCTTGTTGTTGTCCGTCTGTGTGCTCGCAGTCGTCCGTGACGTTGAGCTTCCATGCGTCCAGGTCCAGAATGACTGTCTGGACCACTCCAGCATAAGGGTGATGGCGATCACACCCATCGTTGCGAGGATCATGAAGTACCCCATGATCCAGTCCTCTGTATCCTCTGTCTTATGGGCAGCTGTCTGCGTGAGCATTGAGGCGAAGAAAACCGCCCGTGCCAGTGGCTTCTTGTTGCTGAAGCCGAATGCAGTTGCTGCACATACCCAGCCGAAGTGCGCGTAGAGCTCCTTTATAGCCTTCTCGGTGTTCCTGATGATGGCGTTGTCACCCTCCAACAGGTCCTCCTCGGAGACTGATGTCTGCGGTGGCAAACGCTTCATCTCGATGGAGTGGCCGGTGTTGAAGAACTTCACCCGACCGGTCGTGAGGAGCTCCATCATGTTGGGACATTGCATCACCTTGGTGAGGCTGTCCGCCGTCATGCATTCCGTGGGCAGCAAGACAAACCATCGAAGTCGTCCAGCTGCTCGCGCTTCACGATGTGCCAGAATGTAGAGTCTCTGGCTCTTGTCCTGTGGAAGACTCCTATGGCCTGTTGTCAACTCGAAGACGTCCCTGCAGTCTGTGGCAGCGTCTACTGGGAAGTGACGTGCTCCATGTTCCTGAACTGCAAGTAGGTCGTGTATGCTCGGCTTGTTGCCTCCCGTAGTGATCTCGGAGAATCTAGCGGACAGGAGTGTCGCGTTCTCCAGTCCATTGATGGCCGCTAGTGTTTCTCCGTGGCTCGTGGAATAACTGATCCGCTTCGCCTTGTTGCTGCTAGCGTAGACCAGTTGAGCTCTTCCAGAGAGCTGATTCTGAGCGAAGCTGTCGTCCGCCACATAGTGCTCCTTCTCCATGTTGATGTTGTCTGCCATGAGCAAGATCACCACGCCTTCCTGTGCATAGTTCTTGGTTGAACTTGCCGCGGAAGCGTCATGTATGCAAAACAGCCGAAGGTGTCGCCGTGGTAGAGGTAGGTAGATAAGGCAAGCTTCTGCGTCAGCTTGTGCTCGCTTCACCAGGGCCTTGGCTTGATGTAGGTGACGTCCACATGCCCTTGTGACGATGCCCTGCAATTGCGCCAGCTCAGCCATGATGTCAGGGCGTGTCACACATGCCCACATCAATCCACCAACGACAGATCGCAGCTGTGTGACCTGCTGCGGGTTGAGAGGATGGTCGTCGGCGATCTCCTTCTCGATCTCTGGCGCCTTCAGCATCTTGACGTAGTCTGTTTGGTCGATCTTGTAGCCGTCAGCGATGCGCGAGTAGGTGCATCCACAATGAGCGAAAGGGAGAACTTGCCTTGAGAGCTTCCCGAACTTCGCCACCATGCGTGCATACATGGTGTCCAGCCACTTCTGACCTGCGGTCGCCGCCAGATCGTCCACGTGAGTCGTGATGCTAGCGACTGGCCATTGGATGATTGAGTCATCCCGTTGAGGCTGTCGCCAGACCCAGTAGTTCTCGTCGAAGACGCTCTGAACCGCGCCCATCTCCGCCAGGCACTGATGCAGGTAGAGTTGCCATGCCAGTGGGGCCTCTGAGAGTCCATAAACCGGTTTCAGGCAGATGAGAGCGTACTCGTCCTCCTCACCTGGCTTCAGGTAGAACTCCCGGTCCATCTCCCCGAGGTGTCTCCAAACATTTGCTGGCACCACAATGGCAACTACCCTTTCAACTGTCTTGATGCCCAGCTCCTTGAGGCGCTTGTAGAGCTTGTCGTAGGTCAGTCCCTTCAGAAACGCTCCAGCCACGTCCCAACTCTCGATGGGCTCCCGCTTGTTTGTGGCAGTGATAACCAGAAGCCGTTGCGAGAGTCGAGTGGCCGTCGTGCTCCTGTTCGACATCTCCTGCTTGAAGGGGTCGTGGCATCCTCGAGCACAAAGCCGTGACTTCACCACCCGAGAAGCCTCTTGCTTCTTCCATTTTCTCACCCATATCGCGTCGATCAGTATGGCGTCCTTGCCAAGATCTGAGCGCTTCACCTTCTTGAAGGCTTTCTCCTGAAGGAATTGCGAAACCTCTTTCTTGTCCGCGGCATCCACTTGATCCCAGATTCCGTACACCTGGTCTTCATGGATCGAGTCGGTGCTTGTGTCGACTCTGAAGATGCCGCCCTTGCGGATGTCCGCGTAGTACTTGTCGGCGTTCGTGCCGTGCATGGTGAAGAGGTTGGTGGCTGTCAAGGTGTGCTCGGTGGTGTAGTTAGGCGTCTCCTGTTGTTGTGGATTTGTGGTGGTAGTGCGAGGTGAGGCTTCAGCTCCTGATGGTTCTTCCGCAGGTAGCTGTGTTTCCCAGCGTCTCTGGTGCATAGATAGAAATACCTCTTGCGCTCGATCACCATAGTCAGCGTAGGCGTACTTCTGCTTCTTCGCCTCAAGTCCAAAAGTGACTGTCCTGGTGTCTGTGCCAGACCTCTTGTCAGCTCGCCCGGCACCTTGGTTGTCCACGTCCATGCTTGCTGGTGGTTGAGGTTGATATGGTGGTGGTTGACTGCGTGGTTCCTCCTCCAACTGCTTGTCGCCGTAGTGATACAGGTAGAGCATGCACACGTCGTCTCTATGCATGCTAGAGAGCTTCTTGACGATCATGGTCTTGCTGTTGGGGTTCTCAAGGAACGTGAGCCGATTTGTGTTCTTCGGCCAGCAGATCAACACGCCCTGGGTGTTGCCGGGCGTATTCAGCTTCTTCAACCCAACTCCTGCTCGCATCCCGTGACACTGGTCATCCATGACAAACTTGGACGCCGTCTGGATGTCGCTGAGAAGGTTCTCGCGTTCCGAGTTCACCATGTCGCGGGGCATCTGGATCCACTTGTTGTGGTGGTTGATGTAGCCGAGAGTGTGCTCCTTGTAGGGACTCAGGTTCTCCACGTACTTCATGATCCTCCTCAGCGCTCTCCAGGAGTCCATCTCTTTCTGCTGGTCCTCCAACTCGTCAACGAAGAAGACTCCACGGAAGTGCCGTAGACACCGAAGAGGAATGAGGTATGGTTTCCCCTGGTACTCGATAATCGCGTTGCCGTCCCCAATCTTGAGGAGCGTAGCAGGTCCTCGCCAGCCGAACTCATCCATGCCTTCGCGGTGGAACTCCACTTCGGAGATGCCTGGCTTCAGCTCTCCGACAGGTACCTGCTGAGGTCTCGTGCGTCCAGCCCGCACCAGTCGTGACTCCATGATGCTCTGCGTGGCTGCTGTGAGCGCTGCCTGCCTGAGTCGTAGTGCTTGCTCGTAGACGGAGATGGCCATCTGATCTGTGGTGCCGTGGACAGATTGCAGTCCCACAGAATCCACGTCGTAGAACGGAAAAGGCAGCGCGCCTGTGACGCACATGTGTGGAGTATATCCACCAAGGTTGAGGGTCAGGTTCTGCGCCATGGCGGCTTCCATGGCAATATCGCCGTAGTCCACCTCGGCAACCTGTCTCTCGAGCTCTGCCTTGGTCTTCAGCATGACCAGCTTCGTCAGGTCCACATGCTTCTCGACCAGTCCGGTTGCTGTCTTCTGAGATGAGGCTGGTTCCGGAAGGGTTCCGTCGGATGTTGAGTCGCTCCATCTCAGCGCCTGCCTCGTGGGTCCTTGGAGGTCCAAACCATCTGAACCAGTTGGTCATCAGCGTCCTCAAAGTAGGACGCAGCTCCCGGCTCGTGACTCTGACTGCTGTCTTGTACCGGGTGGCCACGTCGATGATCAGCATGAACGTGTTCTCCCAGAGAAAGAAGAAGTCCACCTGGATCTCCTGGTTGAACGTAGTCACGTGGCCCGTCTTGACCTGTGGTCGGTTGGGCAACCGTGTGAACCGGTTGCAGACCTTGCATTGTGCCACTGATTTGGTGATCATGCCGATCACTGACTTGGGCATGCCGGCTCTGATCAGCAGGTTCGTCATGTCGCCAACTCCCGCGTGCCAGAATCTTTCATGAAGGCCGAGTAGTAGCCTTTCGGCCTGTAGATGGTCATGCTCGGCAAGTCGCGGAAGCCGGTGAAGAACTCGCCTGAAGTCGTAGAGTGGCTTCATGGGTGCTCTGATGACGCCCTGGTCCGAGTCACCCTCTGCGATGTCCATGGTAGTATCTTCTTCCTCCTCCTGAGCCTGTTGCTTCTCGGATTCCCCCGCCAGGCGCTGTACCGGGTCCGTGATCTCCTCTTCATCGGCCTTCTCCTGGACTACCTTGAACTCGGTAACTCCGGTCCATCGGTCTTCGCCCATGAGGTGGCGATAGCTGTCCCTGCGTGTCCAGGTGTCGGAGATCACCAGCTTCGAGCCCGCCTTGTCGTAGGGGTCTGCAACAGTTCGTCTCTCTTCCGTGAGCTGCTCCGTGGGGATCGGGCAGGCAATGCTGGTGGGCACAAACATGTCTAGGCGCGCCTTGACGTGGTGCCTCCGTAGTATGCCAGCAGCCTCGTCGATCTCCCAGTGATCTTGATCATTCGGAGCAGATCCAAAGATGGCTATCAGCCAGCCATCGTGCATGATCTTGGTTCGCGGTTGGCTGAGCGTTCTGATGTCCTCCAAGGTGAGGGCAGTCCAGCACTTGACGTCGCCCTTGAAGACCAACCGCAGCGGTGCAGATGCCGTGCGAAGGTACGGCATTGGAACAGGGATCTTGTCGTCGTGAAGGGTGCAGCAGATGCCCTTCACATCCAGGACCTTCTTGAAGATCTTGCGAGCGATGGCCAAGTAGACCGGATCCTCCGTCCAGTGCCGGTACTTCTGCTTGTGGGCCTCTATGATGTTCACGCCTTCCTCCACTACCTTCAGGAAGAGCAGTTTCAGCATGAGCGTGTCGATCGCCGGCATCTCATAGTCCATGGTGAGCTTGATGTCATGGATCGTAGGATGCCGCATGGCTTCCCTCTTGAACTGCTCCATGAGGTCTGGAAGTGTAGTGGTGACATTCCTGGAGACCTTGGCCGATGAGGTCCCCGGTGTAGGCAGTGAAGATGCATGCCGGCACTCTCTGGGCACCAGACTGTGCTCGGTCCCTGGAGGAGCTTCTCTGCCCAGTCGGCACTTGTCGCACTTGTAGTAGATATGGTAGTCCTCATGTCCTCGACTGGGTTTGCCGATGAACTTCTTGATGTCGGCTATGATGGCCTTGCAGAAGCCCCGGGGGTAGACCGCCGCCATGATGGTGCGCTGCCGGCCGAGGTGGTCTGATCCTTGAAGTTGAGAGTGATCGCGATGTCTTCCTTGGCATCGCTTGCACGAGTTGCGCAGCGCCATGTTGGCTTGCAGTCCGGTCGGCTTCATGATGGGGATGCGGTTCTCATCGCAGGCTCCATGCATGCATTGGTCAACCCGCTGCCTTGACCGACATCCCTCAATGTCTCTCAACCTTGCCATAGGCGAGAGAGTCCACATAGCCGAAGAGAAGGGCTGCTCCAGGATGAAGGCTTTCCCCTTGTCTGCCTGCCGTTGGGCCATCCGAAGAAGAAAACACAGAGACTCAAATTCTTCTCCTCGATCTCGTTCACGGTCCTCTGGCTTCTTCCGATTGGCCGAGATAGACCAAGGCCTGCAGTTGGGCGACATAAGGATCACGTCGGGATCGATCAGGTCTTGAGCGTGTAGTAGCAGTTCCTGGTGGTGCTTGTTGCCAATGTCCCAGCCATATCTGAGGTCTACTGGGAACGCAACCATCAGCCCGCTGATGAGGGCCAACAAGGAGAGCCGCGAACTTCCTGAGCAGATCTCCCAGAAGTTGCACTTCTTGCGTGAGCGAGAGCTCGCCCACTGGTGGTAGTTGTCGGGCTTGATGACTCGCTTCCCGGTGTGCTGGTAGTACTCCTCTGGCATCAACTTGTACTGCCTCCGAAGTTGCTGCTGCTTCTGTGCTGGTAGTTCGTGAGGTATGTCGTCTCCGGGGTAGGCAGATGGCAAGTTGAAGTAGCACTCATCTGGGGCAGTGCGGTGGTAGTCCTTGTGGTTCTGGTCGTGCTGGTTGTCCTTGGGGTTGCTGTGGACTGCTTCCGGTGGAGAGTCAGGTGACTCCTGTTCCGGTGATGGTGCTGCATGAGTGGTGTCCTCTCGAAGTGTGAAGTGCGTGAAGCCGGTCCAAGTGAAGGGATTCACGGGATTGTTAGTGCGCCAGTTGTCGAAGACGTCGTGGGCTGGTTGACCGTCTCGTGGCTGCACTTCTGTGGATCTCCCATCTTGTAGTAGGTCGGCTTCTACGCCTGGAGGTAGCTCCACGTCCGTGGGCAAGAAGAATGCCATCCTCGGTCGTCGATGGACTCTTGTGACTCTGATCGGTCCGTCATCACCGAAGTCCACCGTCCAGTAGTCCTCGGGTTCCAGGTCCGTGCCGTCCACGATGGAGAGGTGCTCTTGCTTTCCAGATGGTAGTTCATGAGGTTCACTCCGCTTCCATCCTGGGCTCTTTCCATCAGAGTGCCAGACACTGTACTTCGTGTCCGACCATCTCTTCGCGGACTGCTCCTGGACTTTGGAGAGGAAGGTGGCTGCTTTGCGGTGCTCCTCATTCTCTGAATGCATCTTGCCGTCGACCGGCAGCAAATAGTGCTTGGAGTCCGTCAACAACAGCCTATAGAGACTGAAGGTCTTCATCTCCATGTCCGTGGGTAAGATGAGCAGGCCGTCGTTGTTCTGGAACCAGGCAGAGGCTATCACGGCTCTCATGCCTACCAAACCTGGGTTCCCCACCAGCGCAGGGCATAGTGAGGCGTTGCCCCCGATGACGTCCGCGGTGTAGGTTGCTTCGCGCAGTTCCTCGAACATCGGGAGTGGCATAGTGACCTGGCCCAAGATAGGGTCTGACTGGCCCGAGATGCCAGTGACCTCCGCTTGCTTCTCCTGCCACTGCATGCTTGTCTTGATGACGCTGGACTGGTCACAGTGGTCGACCAGATCCCTCAGAGTTTCCGTGCCAACCAGGCTGTTGGCTGCTCCAGGGTCGATGATGAGGTCCTCGTCGGCGATGGCCGCCGACTGTGTGGTAGACCTCATCGACGCTGTCGCCACCGGTCTTGTAGAGGCCAACGTGGAAGGAGAAGCTGAGGTTCTTGGCTCCTCTGTTTGCGGAATCGCTGGCATCGGCGTCTGTCGAGCTGGATGGTGGTTGTGGTCGCGGTCGAACGAAGAGGTCCTCCATGTGTTCTCCTTGGCCAACGCTTGAGGTCTTCTGGTTCTGCTGCAGATCACGTGCTGGTGGTGCGTGAGGTCTGAATGATGATGGCTGTGGTGGCCCGGAAGGGGAGGACGTGGTCAACGTAAGTCCTTCTCGGGCATGTCTCACCTGGTTCATCTCGTTGGTCTCGGTGTAGTATCGTGGGCCGCTATACTTGCCCTTGAACTTGCCCTTGGACTTCCCCTTGCCCTTGCCTTTGGGTCGGTAGCCACGTCCCTTGCCTTTCGGCCTCCATTTGCCTTTGTCCTTGCCCTTGTCCTTGCCCTTGCCGAAGGACCCTCTGGCCGGGCAATTTGCGGCGAGATGCCAACGGGATCCGCAGACAAAACAGCCTGCGTTGCCTTTGCCCTTGTTGAAGCCCTTGCCGTAGACCTCCGCATTCTCTGGGTCTTGGTTCTCCGAGTCGGGCTTGTCGAAGTCTGCCGTCCATGAGGTGGTTTGGTCCGCAGTTGCATCTCCCTGCCACTCAGACTCATCGTACCACCAGTCCTCGGTAGTGTAATCCTCGAAGTAGTCCTGGTAGTCCAGATCAGGACTCCACCAATCATCTCCATCGTACCAGTAGTACATCGAGTCAGCGGCCTGGTAATCGAAGTAGTCCTCGCTGTTGGGGTCCATCTCGTGCTCCTCGGTGCGGGAGTCCTCGCCATAGAAGATGTCCCCCTTGTGTCCATCTGCGTGTTGGTGAGCAAGCCGCAGTGCCAGGGTCCTGATGTCATTGAAACGGGACATGTCGCCCTGCACCTGCAGTTTGAGGTCATCGCAGAACTTCTGGCTCATGTTGCTCTGCTTCAGCCAGAGGTACGATCGACCCACCATGTTCATGTCCAGGCCTGCACGCGTCTGCGCCTCCTCAAACCGCAAGTCCCACTCCAGTGAGAACTCCTGCAACGTCATGGCGTTCTTCCTCTTGAAGTGCTTCCAGCGCCTTCGTGAGGAGCTGCTCATCCGTCTGGCCGAAAGCAGCTCGGAGCGCATTGCAAAGTGCTTGCACTCCGCTCGGGATTGCATGCTGGAGGATCTGCGTGGGGTCAGCCGGATCTCTGACTTCGTCCACGCTCAGGCGAACCAGTGCCGCGTCGCCCACGTCCACCTGGCCGTCAGGCCTGACAAGCCTGAGCTCAAGGGCCACTCTTTGAGCTCGTGGCCCGAGCCTCCCGGCCACGATGGGGCCCACGCACTCATCGGGCACCTCCGTCTGGCGATACCACAGTCGAAGTCGCTGGAAGTAGGTGGTCAGCGTGTAGTTCGGATCTCCTGGTTCCCATCCAGGAGGAAGGTCTCGCCGGAACTCTGTTAGTGGTATTCCTCCGCCGCCGGAGGGCATCGCCATGCCTGCCACGATGAGGCTGTAGAGCAAGAGGGCGAAGTGGATCAGCTTGGTTCTTCTTCCAGTGAGCGAAGGTTGTGGCTCGGTCCCCGGTCTCCGCCGCCTAGACCTCGCCAACCGCCACGTGCTCTTAGGCGGTGATACGAAGGCACCGTCCAGCTCCTTGAGAGCGAGGTGCCGATTCTCGTCGTAGGTGAAGATCACCTCCGAGATGCTCATGCACCAGCGGCGAAGCCGCCGAGGCTGCGAAATGGCGCAGCCGGCCGGATTGGCCTCGGTAGCCTAGACGGCGAAGCAAGGCGCTCCGCTACCAAACTCGAACAAAGCGCTATTTCCTATGCTCAAGCCCGGGCTGTCGGCGGGTGTGTAATTTCACTCACACACTCCTAAACTCCCAAACACTTGGTTTGCACCTAGCATGGTCCTCCTCACTTTGCAAAAAAACAACAACACCTAAAAAGAACCCCTTGGTTGTTTCACTGACATGGACCTTCCCAAAGACACCGAGTCCAGGACCTGCTTTCAACTTTTCTCGCCTCTCGCCTCGCTCCGTCGCTTCCGTCCCCTCGCGGCCGGCTCTCCCGTCGCCCCGCCTCTCGCGGCGCTGGGACCTGGCGCCGTTGCTCAAGAGCTGGCCCACGTCCATGTAGCGCATGGCCATGACCGCCACCGCCATGGCGATGACCTGGGCCGGGCCGCGCCGGGCGCTGCCCCATACGGCCCCCTTCCCGGAAGAAAACCGGGCGGTTTCAACTTTTGGGGAATCAACCCCATGTTTAAAACCACCCAACACGGGGTTCAAAATGAACTGATTGAACAAGTCGGTAAATGTCGTGGTATAGAATGCCTCATTCTGCGATACCGTCTCGAGTTTTGTGCTTCTCGACTTCAACTCAATAATATTAACTATCTGCATTTTCGACTTGAAAGGTGATAAGGTTTCGCGGAAAGCGGGGGGAACCCTAACATCTGCCAGGGTTGTGTTGCTACCGCTGCACTCAAAGCAGGACTGCGGAATGTCACCTGGGCCCGAAGACTCCGAACATCTTACAACATCCAAAACCTCAAGCAAGAATTGGCTCCATTTTCTTGTTTCAACGAATCGGTTCACACGCAAAAAACAACTTTCCCGTAAGCCAAGGTTGGCTCGCCCCAGACCCAATGGACGTCCGCGATCCCCCCGCAAAAAATGTTCGGTTTCCTTTCAATTTTTGAGTTTCCCTTTGAACCAAACCAAACAAGGGGCAGCAGCTAACAGAAAAAAATGAAACAACAACAAATTCTAAAACAAACAAAACATAAAATGATTTTTCAAACCCCACACGTCCGCGCTCCAACAAGCCCTGAGGTCCCTGCCACGGAGCCGGCGACTTGGAACCAGGGCAGGTCGCCGCCCATGGTCTGGCGCCGCAGCACGCAGGGCATCATCACGATCTTCGCCTCGGATTTGGTGCCCAACTTTGGGGTCGACTTTGGGGTCGATTTGGTCGGATTTGGTGTCTTGGGTTGACTTTGGTCGATTTGTCCGACTTCGGCCGGTTTTGGTCGACTTTGGGGTCGACTTGGTCGAATTGATTGGATTTGGGGGTTGATTTGGGGTCGACTTTGGGTTGAGTTCGGAGTTGGGTTGGGGAGGGTGGTGAGCCACTTGGGATCAAAAATCCGATTGGATCAAATCGATTTTTCTCGGGCCATCGGATCCAATCGATCAAAGAGTGGTCAGCCATACGGGGCTGGACAAAAACATGCGCGGATCGCATGGGAGCGGTCATACAAAGGGGCTGAAAAGCATCCAAGGGATGTGGACCAAGCGAAGTGCTCGGATGGGAGTGGTCAGCCACAAGGAAAACATAGACGAGAATGGGAAAGAGGGAAGTGGAAGGGAAGGGCCACTCTCTTCTATCTCTTTTGTCTCTCCTGCCTTCTCTTTGCTACGCGGCGTGGAGTCTCAGAGATAGGAGAGTGTATGTCTGTTCATCGGGGAATCATGTCGTGCCAATCCCCAAAGGCGGACGAACCCTACCACAGGGTTTAACTGGTCAGCCCACAATTAAAGCGAGGGCAGCTGTCAAACATAGAGCGACCTCGTTGAACCAACTCGCTTTAAAAGTTAGCACAACATACCGGGGTCCCAAAGGGTCTCTGTTGGTGCAAAAGGGGGGGGATCAGCTAACATGTCCACGTCCCTTTTCCCATTCCCTACGGCATATTTTACTGAGACAAGGTAGGAGGCGACGGAAAAGAAAAGCGCAACGGGTAAAACCCGCGCTTTTCCCAGACATAGCTGAACGGGCCACATGTACCATCACCTTTGCAGTTCAGGAACCCCTCCCCCCCTCAAAAACAACAACAAAGATAAACAAACAATGAACAAATAAACAAACAAATAAATATATACACAAATAAGTAAATAAATAAATGAATAAATAAATAAATAAAGGAAGGGAGTCCTACGTCCTGGGCTGGGCTCGCTCGAAATCGCTCAAACCTAACCCAAGCTGTTCGCTTGAACTGTGCCAGCTTGGGGTACATCTCAGCGGACAGCTCCATTGAGGTCATATAAGCTCAACAATCGGCTAGATGGCAAAGAACACGTTCAGCCACATTCACTCGGCTGAACTGAGTAAAACAATCTGGTACAGTGGTATTTAATCCAAAAGGAAAACATGAAGACATCCTCAAAATTACCGTTTAAACGTTGGTTTGTTGGTTTAAAGGAACACCACCGTCAAAAGGAATTTGGAGAACGCCTGAACATGCTTGCACACTCGAAGGAACCCAGTTCGACCTTCGCGAGTCACAAGTTGAAAGTCTAGGAATGAAGCCTTTCCCTTGCCACCATCCCCTATGTCTACCGGTTTTACCTCCAGCTCGCACATAGCTCGCACTTGGATGCGTCTTTAAATAAGGGAACCACACGATGGTGACTGTCCTTTTGCTTTCCTTTTAACCACCCCACAAGAGTCCCTCAAAAAATCGGCGTTCCCCGTTTACTCGACTCAAAACATTGCCCCTTGCAAGGAAAACTCACCTTTGGGCCAAAAGGTGCTTGCTAACTCCACAAGCAAAGATTAGAATCCCGGGAGTCTCTTGTCATCAAGCGCTGTCTAGCGCTAACCCTGTCTGTCAGACCAAAGGGAAATATAGGGCGCACTGTCAAAACAATTGCCAATTGCCATGACAATTGCCAATTGCCATGACCCCGCAACTCTCTTCCCGAGTGGATTGGCGAACAAGAGTCTTAACCTTTAAAGTTTGCCGCTGAAATGGTCATATCAAAAAGTACAAACTCCCAGGAACTCAGGAAGTGAGTTCCAAACAAAAGGAATTCCTGGCTTTCCTTTTGCTGGAAACCCTGCAAGCCCACTCAAAAACGCCGGGGGTTTTTCGGCCACTCCCCCCAATTCCGCCGGGCTTCCTCCCTGCAGGTGGAGGTGATCAGGCGGCTGCCGTCCGGATCCAGAGCGATCATGGCGGCACAGGGCCAGGTGAAGAGGTGGTAGTAGACCATCAGGGGAATTCCCAGCACCTTCTCCTCGGGCTTCGGGTTCGGCACGCCCGGTTTTTCTTGGGTGCGTTTTAGATGTGTGCGAATCCATTTGCTTCACAGGCAGGAATCGTATGAACCCGTGCGTGCAGCCAAAGTAGTGCTGACCCCATGTGAATCAACCCCAGTTTATTGATACGGGGATGTTCTCCTGCAAAAGTGATGATTCCCCCCTATAAATACTTCCCGACGAAACCCAGGGACACCCCCTATACTAATAATCTGGGGGTGGATGAAGATGAGGTCAACATTCGCCCGCTTTGCTCAAATGAGGCCAAAGTGGCACACACACCAACCTAAACTCGTTTGCTTTCTGCTCCCCTGCTAAAAGTGACTAACTTTTCGTGGTTTGATACGGAAAACCCCTTGGTTGGATCAAACAGTTATTCAGTCCTAACATCCCTTGGCAAAATGCACCAAAGTAAAATGGCATCTAACACAGCCCAACGAAGGCGACCACAGCCACCGCCGCCAGCCACCGCCCCTTTGCCGCCGTATCCGACGGCTCTCCCTCACTCGCCGAGAGGCGGGCGCCAGTGGCTGCTGCGTGAAACGCGCCAAGTCCAAGATCCTGAAGTGGCCATCGTTTTGTGGGGACGAAGCTGGGGTCCGTCTAGACCAAAAGTTCCAGCCAATGACTTGATTGCCCTCCATTTGCGTTTTCGCCCCCTGGAAAAAATGAGAGAAATGTGTCCGGTAATTAGAGAGAAAATTGCCTTTAACACCAACAGGGGAACATAAACAGTATTCTTAAGCAAATGGAAGAAAGTGGTTGAGTGCCACCCCACCCAACCATGACCTGATTACCAAGCAGTTTCCCTTAACAAGGCCCTAAGTTTTCCACACACCATCCCTGAAAAGGGACCCCCTTTGGGTAAGCCACCAGCGCCCCAAGTCCGCTGTTTTCGTTCGTCTGTCAACTCGAGGCGGCCGATCGGCCACCATGTCAAGCGCATACGATCGGAGGGGCCCGTGTTTGCGAGTAACATGTTGATTGGAGGTAAATGTAGGTATATGTATATAAATATATATACACCAACATTTGACCCATAGGGTAAATGTGGATACATATATATATATATATTACCTACATGGATTGTCCGGGCAGGTAAACCGACTACACGACACATCACAAGGCAAAAATTGGGGTAGCTTAGGGGTTCTTTGTTCAATCGGGCTGATTCCTCTTCCATTCTCCTTGCCCTTCCTCTTCTTTCGGTGGTGGCGTTGGAAGAGACGCATCTCCAGCACCTTCTGCTGAGAGGTGGGGCCGGGCTCCAAAAGCTTCCCCAAAACCGAGTCGAAACGAAGCGCAGACTCAAAATTCCTCAGGTCGAAACCCACCAATTCCATGGGAGGCGTGGGCGTTGTTCCGCCCCCGAATCTTTCACAGGCCATGTTCGTCAAATACACTTTCTATGATTTCTCTGGATTGCCTCGTTTTTAGCCGACCTAGATGGTACCATGTACCCCGCTTGTGAGAACACGATTCACGTTTCGTCCAACCTGGTGCTTCTCTGTGACGATATGGCGTTGTCTCGAAACAGGGGACACCCCCCCCAGGCTTCCTTTTAACCCCACCCTTAAAATCGAAGCAAAAGACGCACCTATTAACTGGGCAGCCCTCAGATCCCCTGCTGAAAATGAATAACTTTCAGTGGGTTAAATTCGGAAACTCAACCACTAAACCAAGTAAAACGATCTAAAAAGCGAAGTTGGACAGTTGGATGGTTCTCTGGGTCATTCCATTTCTCATTTCCTGCATCTCTCACACCAGCAAGTTGATTGTTGTCTTCCCACGTTTCCCCCCCTTTGAATTGCGTGGCTACACCATTTTGACCTAAACCGCTTGGGTTGGTTGAAGACCCGGAAATCAGATGAGTATGAATCTCAACAAGCGACCCGAAATGGTGGACATCAAAATTCGTTGGGGATTCATGTCCACCAACCACTTGGTTCCAACTCTCAAAAAAAACGATGGCCAAATGGTGCGACAAATCGTTCCGTCGAGGTGCCACATGACGTTCCAAATGTAGGAGGCGTAGCCCCAGAACTCCAACCAGGGCACCGCCACGATGCAGCAGTTCCTTGGGGCCGTGGCGAATATGGCGAAACATATTTTCGGCAAGTCGTGTTTTTGGTTGGCAAAAAGCAAACAAAAAGAAAGAACGGCCGTCCCCAAGGGAAAACATGGGTGGCTCCAACAATGTGTTTTTGGGAGTTGGCACCGCGTTTTTGGGTGGTTTCTGAAAGGAACACCAGAAGGCACCACCAGTTTGTCTTAAATTCCATTCGGATCCCCCCAAAAACAAAACAACAAGAACTAAATAAAAAAGCAAACAAATAAAAAGGCGCAACGGTGTTCCTTTGGTGTCCCCTTAAAACCGCCAAAGGGGTTCCAACTCCGACAAAAAAGACGAGCCACCAAATCCAAGCCTTTGGCTTTGGAGTACTCTTCACGCTTTTCACCTGAGGTAGGATCCGATCCATTTCCTTTTCAAGGGACCCAGGTGCCATGGCAACGTGGAGTCGCCTTCTGGGCGGGGGACTCGATGTTTTTGGGTTTGCTGCCGCACGCAGCCATGGAACCGTTCGAGGTTTCGGGGGCCTGGTTTGGAAGGGACCTCTGGTGGGTTCCATGTGGACAGGAGGGTAACCGCAAAAGGGACATTCGACTGAGTCTGCCTTTGCGGTTCGGACAAATACTCTGGCTGAGAATTTGGGATGCATTAGCTGCCTGGTGTTGCGTCAACATGGGAGCCAAGTGGCTAGATGCGGCTAGTGGGCCCTTTTTCGTTTTTGACAGTATGCAATGGCTTTTGCATGCTTGCAGAATATCCAGTCATGCAAGAGTCATTTATCACTGGCTAAAGATGCCCATGGATGCTTATGGAAAAACCGGTCATAAATCAAAAAGCAACAACGCACCCATCACACAGCGTCATTGACGAGCCATTGACAGCAATCAACTCACATCAATCATACCTGAGTCATCCCTGAAACCTGCTCAAAGCCATGATTTCCTCCCCTTCTCTCTTCCGTGCTCGGACCGCTTGACTCCAATTGTGAAGTCAACAAGCAGCTATCAGATTTTCAGCTGATTGCTCCGGAAAGGATGTATGTTAGATGAAGTGAGATGCCGGGTAAACGGCACCACCTACAAGACCCTGGAATGCTCATTTCCCCGTGAATATCAGCAAACCATGGTTTCAACCATGGCTTCAAAATGGTGCGAAATGGCTTTCATCTATCCACAGTAGGGGGATCATACTTGATCAGTACTTAGTGACTTCAGGTTCGCTGAAAGTGATCTTATTGATTCTTGCTCTGCGAAATCGGCGGTTCAACATCCATTGGCTCTTGGTTCCTTTCAGCCTGTTTGGACAGGTGGGTCTCATTGGGAGTCAAATCCTGAATCAACACGCGTTCTTTGGTAACCCCCCTTCAAGGTCACCAGGAAAGGGGAAGTCAATGAACATTGGCACCCCCCCAACGCCCTATTTAATATTGTGGATGGACAAAATCCTACACTACCCAAGACACCCTAGAATGGTGCTTCCCCTGCAAATACCAACGTGGTGCGAAATGGAAGTTGGCCATCCACAGTAGGAGGGACCCGTACTTAGATTCGTCCAGCAAGCCGGAGGTGTCCTGAAACCTCAAGTGCAAGGCTTCCCTTGGTTTGAACATGCGACGGACATGGAAGGTGAAGAATCTGAACTCAAACCATACCAAACAGCCACTTGGAAGTGAACCCAAGTCAAGTGAGTTTCCATTTGCTAAACCCCCTTGAATCAAAACCTTCGTCGATTTGGTGTTCCAATCCATGAGGGAAAAACACTCCCGCGGGTCAAGAGGCCAACTCCCGCAGGTTTCCTTTTGCCTCCTGTCAGTATGTTTTTTCAAGTGGGAACCGAGACCCATGGACCGGTTTGAGGGGTTTGAGGGTTCTTCACCGGACCTGGCTTCGGTGTTGCGGTTGGTTCCTCCAGTCTTGGTTTCTGACCCCCCTGCATAAAGTTTTCAACTTTTTGGGGGCTTAGTAGAAAACACCTTTATTTGCCAAAAAGTCAAAGTCTAAAGATCCAACCCAATAGCCGTCAAGCGGTAAACCAAGGCGAGCCTTCTGGCGGTGAATTCCGAGTCGCAAAAAGCACAAAGGAGACGCGTGTCTACAAAGAACACCGCCAAGGAGGTCCTGTGATCTGAGGGCCTGCGGACCTCTTTTTGTGAGAACCATGGAAATCTGTTTGCTACTCAAATTAAACATCAAAGGAACATCACTTGTAGAGGAATCTTGCCTTGAGGGATTCCGCTTTGTCAACCATTTGTGCAAGCCAGGCCTCATACTTGGGTGTGTTAGCTTTGAGGGGCCGCCCAAATAGTGGCTTTCCTTTGGCCTCCCGCCCAAAAATAACAACAACGGTTGCCTTTTAAAAAAAGGACATGCCAAGGTAGAGTTTGGGGACTGTTTCATCTCAAGTTGAAGGGTTCAGTGATGCAAAACGCCAGTGGCTATAGGAGAGAAGGGGAAGGAAAGCAGGACAACACAAAACACAGAGAAGAGCAAAAGAAGCAAAGCAAGCGTCCATTTGCTTAAGCCCCCTGCAAACAACATGGCAAACTAAAAAAACACATTCTTAAGCAAATGGAAGCAAGCAACTGCAAGCAACAACCATCCAAGGAGGAGTCAAGTCTCCATGCTTCGTGCTTGTCTCTATCGGTGGAGCAAAAAAAAACGCCTCGCCCATTGGGCATCCGGATCTTCGAGCAAAAGAGAGACGCATTCCATTTGCTTAAAGGCCTCTGGAAAAATAAACAATATTTCCAGTAATTAGTGATGGATTCCCTTTAAACCAAGAGATGAAAACACACACATTCTTAAGCACATGCAAGGAAGCATTCCAACAATAGAGTCAATTTGTGGAATCTGCAAGGCAAGCCAGGGATGAAAGCACCTAAACGCCTTCATTTGCTTAAGTCCACTGGAAAGAATGAGAACATTTCTCCAGGAGCGATGGATTCCCTTTAAGACCAACAGGGGAAAATACAAATTGTCTTCAGCAAATGGAAGTAAAATGAAGAGCGCCAAGCAAAACTGAAACTGATCCACTGGTAGGTTGGTCCACACAAGTAGGCCTTTCTGAACGGTTCTCAAGCGCTGACACTTCAGACTTATTCCAAAACCCGAATATCCACAACTTGCAGGTGCTGGTGCTCAGGGAATGAGAACTGGACCGGCCCCTTAGGGCCCTTTTCAACACCATCCCCCTATGGTTTCCGTTTGAGTTGGAATCCTGGAACGTTTCATTCCAACTCTTCCCGACCGACCGAGCACCAGCGAGCCTTGCTTACCCCTCTCGGGTCCTGCGAAGCCAAAGCTATGGCTCTGCCTTTTCAGCCGCAAAAAAAATGAGGACATCTTTTCCAGCGATAGATTCCCTTGAAAACTAAGGGGGCAAATCGCGGCGAAGGATGTTTGTAAAGCCCCTGCTTTTCCAGTAGAAAAATAATTCCCTGGGAAACTAAGGGGGCAAAACCCATCTTAAGCAATTCGCGGCGGAGGATGTTTGTGCCCCTGTGATCCCTCTTCGTAGGCTTCGGTTTTGCCGCTGCAAACGGAAGCTCATCATCTCTACTCTTGGTATGGGCTTGCAAAAAACTGTTTTTTTTCAGACCCCCAGTAAACATGAACAGAACCAACCAGCTAAGAAACCAAAAACCATGCCAAGAACAGTGAATAGTGCTACTCAACAAAAGGGAATCGCGTGCCTTTCGGCGACCTGCTCTTGGCACATGTGGGGGGGGGCGAGCGGCGAGCGGGGGTTGATACTCCACCTGGATTAGCAAATCTTAGTCTTAGCCCTTGGTCATCTCTCAAGAGGAATTTCCGGGCACGGTCTTGCTAGAAGGGCCCTAAAAAACAACGGTGTTAGCTTTTTTTTGGGACATGGCCATGGGTCAAAATCCCGTACCCCAGCAGGGATCCTTACATTCTACACCTGAACATTGCCTTGTAGATGGTGGTTTCCCTTTATTTTGGTGGGAAAAACATGTTTCAAATGGGCATATATTTTCTTGAAGGAGCCCTGCCCACATTCCAATCCCCACTAAAATAGGTTCTAACATGTGTGGTGAATTCACCTACCAACCAAAATGGGATCCCAAAACGGTTTTGACAACCACAGCCGCATGGGCCAAACGTAAAACCAACGCTGGGACCACCACGTCACTCGATTCGCTCGAGAAGCTTTGGTCCTGCATGCTGCAGGGACCATCCCACATGGGCGTCCAGGCATCCGACACCGCATAGCCGATGAAGTAAACGCCTCGTAGGGTTTCTGGGCTGTCCGTTTTCTGATCCGCGAAACGTGACGAACTTTTAGTGGGCTAAATGGTTAACTTCACTAAATTCGGAAAACCCCACTAAACACTGAAAGGATCTAAAAAGCTAAGGAACCGGATGGCTGGGGAATCGCCACCGAGGTTTCTAGAGATTTCTAGGGGTTAAAACTTCAGCTTCGTTGGTGGGCCGCAGCGAGCCCGGTTTGGACAGTTTTTTCTTCTTCCCCATTTGGCCGAAGCATCCTCTTCCAGCACTGCTCAGTGACATGGGCTTCCCCTTTTGGCCGGAGGAGATTCCTGTTCCAGTCATGAAAGTGGACAAGCCTTCCGAAGATGGTCTCACTTCCCATCTGCACACTTCCAATTGGAAAGCAATGACCAACCTGGGCTCCCATCGCCTTTGAACCGCTTGGTGATCCCAGTTTGAGGTTCCGTGTGAAAGCGCGTGCCAATTTCCAAGAGGCCGAACCCAAGCGACCAACAAAACACCTCACTCCATGACCAAAAGGCGATCAACCATCTCCGGGGTCTCTAAAAAGCCCCAGCGCACGACAGCGTCACCCCAGCAGCGAGGGGGAAACAGGGCACCAGTGCAACCCTGGATTCCGCGGCGTAGCCACGTCAACAACAGACGGCGTACACCCCCCCCGTTTTTGGTCACTGCCAAAAACATATCCGGCCCCCCAAAAGGCTTTGATTTTCTAGCTCCAAGAAAACCACAAACATGCCATGTTTTGATCCCGGGTCTGGTTGATATGGTTGGATGTTCACGTCCTAAAACTATGGCTCGCCTCAAGGGAACCCCTCCCAAAGCAACAGTTTCTCTCATTCGATGGGCCGAAAAAGGAAGTTGTTTACCATTAAAATGGGTTCAAACTCAAGAAGTGACCAAAATTCAGGAACTAAGCAAAGACATTTGGCCATGGGTCAAAAGCTCGTACCCCCAGTGAACATCCCCATCCCCACTAAAAGAGGTTCCAAAATGAGTGGTGAATTTACCTACCCACCAAAATGGGATCCCAAAACGGTTTTGACCACCACAGCCATTTTGCGAGACCAGCCATGAAAAAATGATGTGGGGCCCCCGGCTGTAGAGCAAGTTGCAGAAGTTGGACCAGCGCAGGCAGGCGCACTGCGCGGGGCTTCGCGTGCTCCGCGCCTTGCAGAGGTCCATCACCAGCACCAGCAAGCCTCGGAGGGCGCGTGGCATCGCGCGGCAGCGGCCGGGGCGGAAGGCGGAGCTTGGGAGCAGCTTGGCCCCACTTTTGGGGGGCAATAAGCATCGGGCTGTGGGCCAAAGAATGGTACCCAAAATGGGCCCTAATGGAACCAAAAACCAAACCCTGCGTAACCCTAGCTCTAAAATTTTGAGCCACACCCATATGGCTCTGGGTCCAAAACTAGGGTAACCCCAACATGGGTTGCCCAGGACTTCACTCACTTCTTGGATTTGGACCATTTCCGTGGTAAACATCAACAGTGCTGTGGGTGGACGAAATCCGTTCGCACCACCTAAGAAACCCGGATGATTGCCCAATACCCACACTGGTTTTGCATGGATTCAAAGCGGTGCGAAACGGAGTTCGCAACCACCCAACTCAAAGAGGTTAGACGTGAGCTGTGCCTGCTGTCAATTGAACATCCGGATGATCTCCAAAGCACAGCCCCCCGTCCCATACGGTGCTTGGTTTACCTTGACCTTTGGCTCTACCTGTGTTGGTTCGGCTTGATGCAGGCCTCCCCACGATCCCAGGTTGGGAAAGCGCAGCTGGGAGGGGACCGGCGAATCCCTTCAGCGGAGCTTCGTGGGTTTTCCCGTGTGCCGGGGCCGGCACCAGAAGGGAGCCCACGCCCCAAAAAACCTGGGGGTCCGGGTGACGTCCTCAGAAGAGCTGAGGGCTTCAATGACCAACCTTTTCTGCAGGCTCCTTGTGTGACCCCAGATTTCTGAATGAACTTTTCTGACCAAAAAACCCTAGCAGATTAGAACATGTAGGCTCAACCCCTGGCAATGGTTATGCCAATTCGACTCTGTTCGAATGGGCCCTGGCAAAGTGAACACTTAATGCGCTTAATGAACCCAGTACCACTACCTCATCCATTTTTGAGGGGCGTGGGGATGACCCAGTACACTTCTCAACAGATTCGAATCCAAGTGGTTCCGACTCCAAGCGGCACGCGCAGAAGGAAGCGCAGCCGAGGATGCCGATGACCAAATCCACGCTGCCGCGGTGCCTGATTTGCAAGCACGCGAGTCGTCAAACCTCACCCAAGCTGAGCCCCGAAAAACTTCGAAGGTCTTGAAGGTTTCAAGTGTGTGTAGAACCGTATACTTGGTTGACGTTGGAAGGGGAGCAAACATTTAAGCTTTACCAGGTAAGTGGGGAATTCCCACTAAACCACAATAAGCAAAAATGAAAAATGTTTCCCAACAACAACCATGTATAAAGTAGCGTTTCAGGCTTACTATGTGATATTGCTAGACTCATGAGAATGCTGGGATTCTTCCGGAGCCAGGGAATAGGGCTAAACCAAGCTCCAGTGACCTCTGAGAAAAACAACACCAAAACGCACCCTTTTGGAAAGGATCCGCCTTTTCCCGGGCGGAGCTTCCGCTGTCCGTTTTCTGATCCCAACCTAAAAGCAGGAACAACTGGGAGAAATACGGGGGACACCCAGCCACGAAGCCAATGAAAAACATCTCAACACCCTTTTGCAACGGATGGCAGTGGCTGCGATCCACCAAGCCATGTATCGACGTTCGCTGAAGTTTTCACCAGTAAGGATGCCCCACTAAACCAACTGATCTCAACTCCTCAGGAGCCGGATGGCAATTTCTCAGCGGCCCAAAGGACCTGTTTATAAAAGGTGATCACCTTTTGGGACCTCTACTAAACATAGACCAAAAAGGAGAAACCCAAAGGTCAAAAGGTCGGCTTTGGGCAACTCAGCAGTTTCGATCCCAGCTGAACGAACTGCTTCGGCTCCAAGGCGCCACGAGACGCAGTCACAAAGCTCCCCGCATCTCTCCAGGGTCACATCATCCACCTCCTTGCTGAGACAAATGTCGATACCTCCGGGCGGTGCTCTGACGGGGAAAACCAGACAGCAGTTGCTTGGGTTGGCAATCCAAATCCCTAGGTTGCCGAAAAGGGGTTCGCTTTGTAATCCTAGCATCATGGATTGGGATTGGCCAACACGTCCAGCTGAAAGGGGGCTTCTCCGAACGTCGACACCTCGGGAAACTCACTTCCTGATTGGCCAAAACAAGTTCACACTGTTTGTTTCCCTGTGACGTGGCCTCCCCACAAACTCAGGGCGTAAGGAAAGCTCTCATTTGCTTCAGCCCCTGGAAAAATGCAAATATTTCCAGAAGTGATAAATCCTCAAAAATTAAAACATAAGAATCATGCTTCAGCAAACGTAAGAAAACGGCCCCTTGACGCCGCCCCAGCGCCGAGAGGCAGAATGAGGTGGCGTTGAGGTGCTTGCCAGTGCAGGATGTGCCGGGTGGATACCGCCTCGGGCATCTAGGGCTGTCGCATGTTCCGAGTTTTCCAACACTGACTCACGTTGCCCAGTTTGGACCTCGCTTCTAAAAGTGGGGCCCACACCTGTGGACCAAACTTCTTGTTTTTCAGTATGAGTTTTCCCAGAAACCCCCAAGTAACCTTTGAGGGTGACCAAAATGAAGAACGTTGGAAACACCAAAAGGTCAGATCCGGATTACTTGATTGACGTTGGAAGGGAAGCAAACATTCAAATTTTAGCAGTTAAGTGGATTTGGATTTCCACCACTACACCACAATAAGCGGCGTCTTGAATGACAATCATTCGCTCGCAAAGCGAGCCATGGGACCTCAATCACTCCACTCTGAACCAGAAATCTCCAGGTCTTGGCCGCTTTGTGGCGTGTGTTTCTACATATGTGGTCAACACCCCGCCCATGAACTACATTTGTAGCTATTTTGTGGCCAACACAAATACATCTATGAGTGTATGGCGTCTCATGGTCTCATGTGTATATATGTGTATGTGTTTTCTTCATATGTATACATATGCATATATTCTTGAATACATAATATATCTATATACGTATATTCACATGGGGTATATGGTTTGGGGCCACACCCTCAACCCAAGAACTGTCAGGCAAAATTCAAAGGAATGTTCTCGTATCGCCAGTGGCCGCAATTGGAGAGTCTGACTTGCGTTGGCGCTGGGATTTTGGATGCCTCCCCAAACGGAGACTTCCATTTGCTCACCGATCCCCATTGAAACCAACAAGGGAACATATAGCATGATATCATGTAGGGGAGTAGCCGCCTGTCACTAAACTTTTCTCGATGGCGTCGTTCCCTTTCCCTTGGATTTCAAACTGCACCACCCCCAAACTACACTTTGTTTGGGAGAACTACCTTCCGCCAATTAACATGGAACTTGACAACGGGGTCCTTTAAAAGCAAAATTGTTTTCCACGACCCCGCTGTCAAGTTGCATGTTAATTGGTGGGAGGGTACCATAGACATGCTTTTGCCAGGTCCCACATTGACCCAGATGGTGGACTCCCTGGAAGGGTAAAGGGCGAAAGGAAGCAGGCAATGAAACCCTCCCAATTTGCCCGTGTCTCCTTCTTCGTGGGTTTACCTGAACAAAAGTGGAACGGGGACATCCACTGTCAAGGGAAACCGTCAGGATACCAAGCCCAGGGCTTTCTCGGTGAGCGGTTCGCCCCGCCTCGCCGCGAAAGCCCGGTCAAACAGCATGTCCAGCGCCATGGCGCTATTCAACCCGTGGGTTGCCCGTCCCGTTTTTGTCACCCCTTTGGGTGTGAACAGGCCAACTGGTTGACGCCAGCAGAGGGGCCGGGTGAAAAAAACCCTCGTGGGCCGTGAGAAAAGGCCAAGCAAGTGAAAAGGCTTCCCTTCTGAGGCTACTTCTTGACTCAAAAGCAGGCAAATGCAGGCAGTTTGGGGCTAAAAGGTTGTGAGAATATACGGCACGGGGAAACCACGGCGGATTCGCTGGCAGCATCGCGAGGGTAGCTTGCGAGTCAAGCTTGGATCGCTTGAAGTGCAACCCCCCCCGCAGGTCTCCTGTCAGGCCACTTTAAAGTTCACAATCCAAACGGTATGGTAGCAAACCGCTCTTTTTTGCAGCCCTCGAAACTAGAAAGGAACAGAACCAAAACAAAAAGCACAAAAGAAATCAGAGCAATTGATCCAAGACCAGTGAAGTGAACGTACGCTTTGACATGGGGCGAGGCTGCACGGCCAAGGCTGAGTTGGCCTTGCGGGCCAGGCTGCGCGGCTGAGCGGCGGCTTGCACCAAGAACCGCACTGAGCGAAGCAGAGGGGCTCCGCCAGTTGAGGGACCTACATGGCTGTGGTTGTCAACACCGTTTTGGGATCCCATTTTTGGTTGGTAGGTGAGTCTACCACCCATTTTAGAACCTATATTAATGGGGATTGGGATGCTCACTGGGGGGCAACCGGGCTTTTGACCCATGGCCACATCATGGCTTTAGCTTGTTTTGCCAGCAAGAAGTGAGCTCGCCATACAATACCCAGATTCATATTTGTTTCCATATGGGCTTGTGTCATGAGGAAATGCAACTGGTTTCAAGAGACACCACAACCGCAACCACACACACAAACACCAACACCAACACAAAGACCAACACCAATTTAAGACAAAGGCAAGGAACCCCAAACGCGCACTACTTATTTCCCCTCCCCCTTCTTTGTTCATCCCAAGGTGGTTTGGATCCCAGTGGTTGGGATGCGGGGGGGGACTCCTTCGGGTGTCACACAGGGAACTTGGCTGCGACATCTGCGGAGCCCTGCTCAAAGTGACCAACTTTTTGTGGCTTTACTACGGAAAACCCCTTAGTTGGATCAAAAAGCTCTTCAGTCCTAACATCCCTTGGCAAAATGCACCAAAGGGAAGTGGGGGTTCAATTACCCAAACCATCCAAACCGTTAGCTCATGGTTACCTGAGTCTTGGTTTGGCTCCTTTTGGAAGTGCCGAAAACAAATGCCCAGCTCATGTCCTGGTGGTTTTGCCTGAAACGTTTCAGCATGTATCAGCATAACTGACTTCGAAGATGATCTTCCAAATGAGCGGGGGGGACAGCGGATGTGTCACAACGGAGTCGGAAATAATGCCTGTCTGTGGCCTTGCGGCCTTAGGGATGGGGAGTTTACCTTCCTGTCCACTAACATGGAACCTGACGTTTTGGGATCCTGGAAGACACCTTTGCCTTAACATGGACGCTCTGGCGGGTTGCATCACGTGGACAAAAGGGTAAGGAAGGGTAAGATTCAGGTTTTTGCTGATTGGTGGTTTGGTGGTGAACAAGGGTGGTTTCCCATTGGCCAATCTAAACCAAGAAGTACCTAGAGTCTCCATGACCCCTAGAGGTAAAGGGAAGGGTTGGAGGCTAGATCCTATCGAACGCGACTTCTTTTCAGCGACCCTTTGAACCCTTCAGAAACGCCGCGAGCGCGCGCGCGGGGATCTTTTTGCTTTTTTTGCGCAGGTCCAGCCTGGCCAATGGATATTACCCGAGGGGTGGAGCCACAGTATGGATTTGACCCCTTGAAATCCGAAAAATGCCCAACCGATGTGCTCAAAACCCTCAAGTGGGGAAAACTCTCAACTGTGTAGGGTGGCTCGTCGTTCGAAGCCTCGCGGTTGAAGGGGTCCAGCGCCAAACACCCAAAGTTGGTGGCAGACTAGGTCCTCCCACTAAAGAGATTAGAATAAGTTGGTACCAACTTTTTCAGGACGTCTCTTTTAGTAGGGGGTTTCCCCTCCCAACCGAAAAAGAGGTTAAACAGGGCACCAATTGCTGGACCTAGTGGAGCAACAGGACGACTCTAGAGGCGAGCTGCAGATGTTCTGAAGTTTTTTTTTGTGTTATTAACTTTTGGTTCAATGGACGCTAATGTTAACCCGGATTAAGCAGAGCCCCGGGTTGATTTTAATCGGGGCCCCGGTGTCCAATTCCTTTTGGTGTGGATTCAGACCACTTTTGGAGGGAACACCCCCCTAATAATGGGACGGGTGTATTAATCCTGGGTCAAAATTACCTCACTTCCTGGGTGGATCGGACAAACAAGTCAATTTTTCCCATCTGTATACCACTAACATGACATGGTTCAACCCCAGAACTCAGGGAGTGAGCTACCACTAAACCAACCCAAAACATCTAAAACAGTAGGAACCGGGTGGCTGGTTTCGAACTGGAAAGCTTCCATTTGCTCAAGTCCACCGGGGAAAATGAAAAATCTGTCCAGTGATAGATTTTCCTTACAACCACCAGGGGGATAACCCGCAGAATCGTTATGGAAGAACGCCCCGGCTCGCGCATCCGCATGAAAACCTCCCGCCTATTTGTGGACCCAGTCCACATCGGTTTCCTCCTGGCCCGATGTGTCAATCCCCAATTTGGGGGCAGGGCTCCCGGAAATTTCCCCCTTGCGCATCCCGAAAAACCCGAATCTTTGGTCAGAAGTCGAGACTTTTGCTTGCCACACAGCTTCTCTTCCGAAGCTTTAGTTACCCAAACCCAGCCCCCGCACTAAACACAACCAGAACCAAACCGAAACAAAAAACAAACAACCTCAAAAACCCATGCCAGCCATGAAGTTCTAGGTCCAACCCCGGGGCGGAAGTTTCGGGCGGTCCCTTCCGCAGCTCCTGCGTGGAGACTTGCCTCGCCGGCCTCGGAAGACTTGGTCTCACCAAAGCGTTGGAGCGGAGCTTCCATTGACTTCTTCTCCCTGGAGAACTTGGTTGCCGTTGACCCCCCTGCAAAAAGTTTAACTTTTTGGGGGCTTAGTGGAAAACCCCTTGATTTCCCAAAAAGTTAAAGTCTAAAGATCCAACCCAATAGCAGGCAAGAACATGAACACCTACTTCCAGTAGTGAGGGAGCAAAGCTTCCATGGTTTCTCCCCGGGAAAACATGAACAAACAAGTGAAATCGAGTCCCTTTAAAACCAACAGGGGAACATACAAACATATTCATGAAATGCAAGTGGAAGGGACGCTCCCAAAAAGTCGCAACCTCTTACACTCGCACCCTTGTCACATGGAACCTCCTGTGGACCATCGTCCGAGGGACCGGGCCTCAAAGGTCAGGCTCCATGTTAATTGGTGGGGTCTTTTCAGGGCGCGGTTTTTTGGGTTGCCTAAAGCTTCGATCCACTGCTGCGGGGCCTCGAAACGGACGAAAGAAATCCGGCAGCTCGATGGGTGCGTTTTTTTCTGGTGTCCTTGCCCCAGAACAAAAGGCATGGACAAACCTTTGCGAGTCATGGTCATGCTTCCGGTGTGATTTGTTTCCTAGTTGTCTAAGGGGAAATTTTGGTTGACCCCAAGGTCGGGGTCACAGGTCCAGGATGCAAAGTCAAGCCGCAACACATCCACAGGATGCACCAAAAGGGATGTGGCCCACAGATGCTCTTTTGGACAAGCTGAAGCCAGTGCAATCTATCCAAACTGAGCTGGGTTCATCAAAGGATACATCCATAAACCACCTGCTTCACAAGGGGATCCTCAAATATCAAAGTGGCCCAAGTGCATCCTTTAAAGCACCCTATAAAAGGAACACCCATGCGGCTTGTGCCGAGCGCCTCTGAGTCAGGTGCTCTAGCCTTGCCAGCAAATACGCTACCTCCACCTGACGGCTCCGGTCTGGGGGCTGCCAAAACTGAAAGTAGACAAAGGAAACCAATCAACTTCTATTTGCTTAAGTCCCCTGGAAAAATACTTCCAGTAGTGATAAATTCCCTTTAAAAACCAACAGGGGAAAATAACAAAAAATAAGCAAATAGAAGTCAACAGGTGGGCTATCAGCAAAAGAGAGGCTGCCTAAGCACCGTGCTTGCAACAAACACCTGAACCTGTATGGACGATTGCCGGACAATTGGCCATGTTCCACGTCCAAACAGCCATGGAAGCTTAGGAATCTTACCCTTTCTAGTCTCAATGACTCAAGCCAGTTCTGTAGAATGGCACATGTGAGCGCTCAACACCATTGAGGCTTGGTTCAAAAAACCTGCCTGCCATAGCCCATGTGAACCCAGGCGGTTCAACCGCCTTCTTAGACTCATGCGAACTTCCAGGGGGCATGCAGGCCGGTCCTCAAGGGGGCTGTGCAAAATCTGATCCACTGGACTCCGTGGCAGTAACTTACGGGGAAATGGTGCTTTATCACACAGGTATCAATTGCACAAAAATCGTGTGAATTCGCGAATTCCAGTCGAAATCACGAGAACTCAAATTCTTAGCAGGCTTTCGAAAAGGATGCGTCCAACCATGCCCTACCAGAAAATATTGTGAAGATTTGTGAAGAAACATTGTAAATAAGCAAGTAAGTGGCTTTTTTCTTTTTTTACCTGGCCCCAGCCATCGCGAGATGCTTCGCGAGCATCTGCGAGCCTCCTTGGTGAGTGGCATGATGTACTCCTCGAAGAGTTGACCTAAAGCATACGGCCAACAAAATGTGTGGTTTGCATAATTTTCCGTCCCTTCACAGTACCTTCCGGTTTAGTTAAGCGTCCCAAATCTTCAAATCAGCAATACTTGGCTGCGATTGTTCATGCATCCATCTTCAACTGTTTGATGCACAAGCACAAGCGCACAAATTCGCGGGCCAACATTGGTAATGTTGGCCCCATATCAATCAACCGCAGTTTATCAGTGAGGGGGGTGCTTCTCCCTGGGTTTGGTGGGGAATCAGACCACTTTGGAGGGGCCAAAAACCACCCCCCACCTATTAATAAACTGGTTGGTTGATGAGCATACACTGGATGGACAAAATCCTGCACCACTTTGAAACCATGAGGAATCATGGTTTGTCGGTATTTACAGGTGAATCATCAGACACCAGGGTTTCTGAACGGTGGTGCCAAAGAGGATTTCGCAACCATCAACAGTATGGGGTCGACATTAAAAACTGGCTGGATGATGAACATATGGGTGTGGGTCAAAATTAAGCCACCAGGGGACCGCTGGTTTTAGTCTTTGCTTCCATTTGCCAGGGCAACCTATTTTGGGGTTGCCCCATGTTTGACTCACAGCCATATGGGGTCAGCATTAATTAATGTTGGATAGCGACTAGCATAATGGGAGTGAATACAGAAAGCACAATCTCACAATTATTCAATCTCCTGAAAAGCAGTTAGGAGAAAAGGGTGGGTATTACAGAAACAAGGTCGGCCCGAAATCCCGAAAATATGTTCCCTTCCAAGAATGGACTATTTTTGAGGGTTGAAACGTTTGAGTCCAACGCCACGCTCCAAGGGCAGCCTGCCAAGAAGAAAGCGACGCTGCTGTAGTCAGGTAAAGCCAGAAATGTCCCGAATCTCTGGATTGCGTCCTGTCCCAAACCAGCAAATTCCTTATCAATCCCTTTACTAGAAGACTCACCCTGACAAATGTTCAAGGGGGTGGCACACGGAACCCCAGAAGGCAATTAATGCAGTTTTTGTTTAAGGGTAGGGAATTGTGAAACACATGTGGCCAGGGCAGCCTGCCAAGAAGAAAGCCCCGCTGTTCTCAGGTAAAGCCAATACTAGACCAATACTAGCGAGTCAGCTCAAAGGAATACTGAACCAATACTAAACCAAATCTAAACTGTAGTGAGTCAACTGAAAAGAATACTGAACCAACACTAAACCAAGTCTAAACTGTAGTGAGTCAACTGAAAATAATACTGAACTAATGCTAAACCAATTCTAAACCGTAGTGAGCCAGCTCAAAGGAATACTAAACCAATACTAAACCAATTCTAAACAATACTTACTAGAAGACTACTCAGGCAGGTCCCAGTCTGACCCCCATTCGCTATTGACCCTCCCCAATTCGTTTTTTTTTTTGGGGGGGTCCTTTACTAATCACTCTCCAGCATGAATGCTATTCTGGCCACTTGCCAGCTCTTTTTGCACCCGGGGGGGGGGGTTGGCCACCTGCCCAGTTTCCCGGCGCAAGGTGTTCCTTGTGCTTCCATGTCTGGGTTTGTCCGGGTAGGTGCCCCTACTCACCCCTTTTTTGGTTGGGAGGGTTGATATCCTCGTTGAAACATGTTGAAATCGCTATTGCTTTTCAACAACCTCCGGCTTTGTTGCCAAGCCCTGGTTGGACTCCCCAGTCCTTCCTCGAACAGAACACGTGGTTCCGTTCCTTTCCTGCGCAGAAAGCAAGTACTGATGTGCCAACTTTGTTGCCATCAATCCGAGGCGCCGATGAAGTCGGGGTTCACCTTGTGGCTAAGTGGGGTCCTCACGTCCGGCGGGGCGAAGTGGGTGCAAGCCTAGCCCTTTGGTCATGCTCTCCGATCGAGTGGATGGGCCAAACAAACTAAACTAATCTTTACTGCTAAAATGCTCCAAGCATCTCCAAGCCCAAAAATGACTAAAGTCTAGGAACTAAATCCCCCCCCCCCCCAGAACCCCCAAAGGGTCAGGAAGCCAGGGAGTGAGCGAGCCGAAAGCACCGGAATGGGTGTATGGGGATGTACGGGGGATGCTCCGTTTGTCAGGGAGCCTTAAATAGTTTGAAGTTCCGGGGTGGGAAACGCCATTTACGCTCAAGGAGGGGTTCAAATCCAAACCAACTGAGGGTAAGGTTTGGGGGATGTTCCAGCCTTTACAAGTGCACTTTGTGTGGTTCGGACCAAATTTGAATTAGCCGGCACCAGATGCAGCCAGGCTTGGGCCAAGCTGATCAATGTGGTTCTCTTGACGGGTAGCCCAAACAGGAGCCTGAGAGTTCGGATTCATGATCAACTGAAGCCACCCTCATGAGCAACTAAAGGACCAAAGCTCATGGCGGTCGCTGTTGATTTTTTTTGAGACGCAAACATCGTGCTCCCCAAAACTCTGTGTTCCCCTTCTTCGAAGTTCAACTTGGCAACAAGAAGGTGCTGTTCAACATCACCAAAGGGAAGGGGATAAACACATATACATATATTGTATTGCATTATATCATGTTATGTTATAGTATGGTATGTTGTGATGTACATGATATTATAAACTATATCATACATCATATTAATGTTGACCCAGGAATAATAAACCCGTCCCATTATTAGGGGGAGTGTTCCCTCCAAAAGTGGTCTGAATCCCCACTAAAAGGATTTGGACACCGGGACCCCGATCAAAATCAACCAGGGGCTCTGCTTAGATCCGGGGTTCACATTAGGACAAATCGTAACTTTCATGGCACCCAACCACCCGGCCGAGGAACCTCTTTGTGAAGCCTTGTATGTGAGGCTACACTTCTTTGTTGACGTTGGAAGGGGAGCAAACATTTAAAATTTTGGCAGTTAAGTGGATTTGGATTTCACCCACTAAACCACAATAAGCAAAAATACGTAAAATGTGTCCCAACGACAACCATGCACTGGGGTTTCGATCAGTTGGTTTATCCCCGAACACTTTGCGGCTTGGTGTGGGACCACAGGCGCCCAAAGGGGGGCCCGCAGCTTTGGGACGCGGCCAAGTGGCTCGTCGGACTCCCCCCCCGCGATGTTCTGCGAGAACGTGCGCGCCTGGGACTTCCCGGGGACCCCTGGGACCCTCGTAGGCTTTGGGTCAGCAAGACTTCCATTGGGTTTGGGGTTTAGGGTTGTCCAGTGGTGGACAGATTCCCTTGAAAAGCAACAGGCAAAAATAACAGCTATTCTTAAGCTTGGGTTAAGCAACTGGCGAAAAACACCAAAAACATGTCCAGTCGTGAAATGGATTCCCTTGAAAGCCAACAGGCGAAAATGCAAAATGTTCATTTCAGCTAATGGAAGAAGAGGGTACCTTCAAGGAATCGACAATGGGATGGTCCATAGGGGCCTGTCCCTCATTTCATGAGGGGATTGTTAGTCAGTCCCTCATTTCCTGAGACGCACTCACGTCCCATCGAGTGCATGAGCCAAGACGAAGTGAGCATTTTTTGTTTGCGTGCCTCTAAAATGGCGATCAAAGCCAAGCTGTCTAAAGTTCAGGAACTCAGGGAGCGCGCTGACATGGCGCCTGACAGTTCCCTTCAAGAGGAAGCTGATCTTAGAGGTACCTTGATGTTCCAGACTCACTCAATGGTTGTTGGCTGGCTACAGGCCTTTCCAGACGTGTCATTGACGGCTAAGAAGCATCGGAGGAGCAACTCTCAAACTGGGGACCCTATTATGCTTGAGTGGATTGGCGAAACAAGCCCGACCTTGCTTCCCCAAAAAGTAGCCACAGTTGCACTCTGTGAGTAAGACTTTGGACAAACGAACAAGCGGGGATACGGAGGGAGCGGGGATATGGAGGTTCCCGCGCCATTTCCCATCTCTTCATGTCAGCTATCGATCACCGTTACTGAATGGAACTTGATGAATCATCAAACATGCTGATTCAAGCATATGTCACGCAGTGGATGACCATGCCTGGAAACCCTCCACCAAGCAAACCAACCCCGCAAACTAGCAACCCCCGAACAAACACAGATCCTGAGTAGTTTCCGCTTGATATCCCCTTCATACCCAATTAAACATCCAACAATAACAAGTTATACACACCACGCACTTCCATATCAGAAGCCCCGAAGCCCTCTCAAACTTTTTCCAGGTGCATCAAACGGGGGAATCCTCCCGTATCCAACTGGTTCCCCCTGTATCCCTGCCATAGGTGTCCTTTTCGGGTAAATAGATGGCCCCGGTAGATGATTGAACCACCAGGTAAGCCACGAATCGCCATCAATTTTCTGGCAAAACAACCAAAAGGACACCTATGATCCCTGCTAGTTGGTTTCCCTGAAGACTGCCCATCCCCTTTTGGCTCTAACATCTAAGACGTGCTGACGGCTACGCAATTGGATCGAACACAAGCGCCACGTGCTGCGAGCCGGACATATGGAGAACACGGTTCTGGTAGCCTCCTTGGCTTTTACGCCCCCTAGAACAAGTGAGAACAGATTTCTATAGTGAAATCGATTCCCTTTAACTACGAAAGGCAAAATCAAACATATTCTTTTCAGCAATGGAGGGTAGGGGGGGTCTACTTGCTGAGGACAACTTTCACCTGTTGCGGACACCTTTTTTTTCGCCCAGGTTTCACCCGCGCAAAAAAACAAACAAACAAACAAACAAACAAACAAACAAACAAACAAACAAACAAACAACAAAAACGTCTTAAAGCCAAAAAGGACACGGATCCCGACAGCCAAAAGCAACCTGCGAGGCGGAAGCCTTGAGAATGACCCGCTCCACGTTCCGCTTCTCCACCTCTGGCTTGGTGATGAAGGCTGTCAGGCCTTCCTGAGGTGAAACCGGGGCCCAAGGAAGGGCCGAAAAGGGCCAGAGAGGTTAGAAATGGTTAGAATAAGGGTGCCGTTTGGTTTTTCGGTTTTGTCTATTTTAGCAGGGTCCCGAACCCTCCCAACCAAAAAAGAAACGGAAGGGCACCTAGCTGGGGGACCTAGGAGAAGCGTTCCAAAGTCTGATCATTTCGCCACCAAAAATGGTCCGACAGTCCGAAAAGTGACATTAAAAGCCCAGGATCTCAGGCTGCAGGCCTCTGGAATTGAAACTCGCACAACTTCCGTCAGAACGCAACCTGCCTGCCCGCGTAGAAGAACCACCCAGTCGCGGGGTTCAACCCCCATTGAAAGAAAGGCAAGGACCCAATTTGGATGACAATCCTTAGGTAAACAATGGTGGTTATATGAGCCCCCATTGTTTTAATGGTGGATTGAATCCCAGGGCCAAGTCGCGTGGTTTGGGGCCGTTTGGTGAGAACTCTCAGCACCCATGCCGATTTGGCCCTATAAACTGAAACCCATCGACATGGGTCATGGGCAAACACCTGTGCCACTGGGTCCTAAACCCACCACAGGCTGCAACTCGACCAACACCGGAGCTTCGGCCGGGGAAAGGCACCCACTGGGCTCCGGACTGTGTCCCTCGCCTCAAGGCGAATTTTGGTGGAGGCAGTTTTCCAGATGCGGGCCACGGAAATGCTCTTGAGGCGTTGTGTGGCCATGGGTCAAAACCGAGTCCCGAGTCCCCAAAGGAAACTAGTCCCGAGTCCCCAAAGGAAACTGAACAAAGGGCTTGGGATGTCCACATGGCCGTGGGTCAAGAGCCCGGTTATCCCTCGTGAGCATCCCAATCCAACCACTAAAATAGGTTCTCAAATGGGTGGTGCACCTATCCCAATATGGTACCATTGGTTTTGACCCACAGCCATGCAGATCTTCGAAACTTTGGGGTTTGACCCTACAAACGGAAATGGAGCCCATTTTTTTTGGGGGGGGGGAGGGGGTTCCATGTCACTCTAGGGGACTTGGTTTCCCTCGAAAGTAGTAGGATCTCCGATGGGACACCCACGCCATTTTGAATTCAAGGCGGCATCAATCAGTGTTTGTGAATCCTGAGGCCAAGGCGAAGGCCGTCCATTGAGCTAGGCAAACCAAGTGGGAGTTTCTCCAAATCGGCCCCTTGTAGATGTTTCAAGGGAAACTAAGAAGCCAACCACTTTAAAGGGTTTACCAGACTTTTCTGGTAAATGGGGAACCTTGGGCCGAAGAATTGAATCGCATTTCCGGACCAGACAGCAACCATGCTCTTCCAAGATTATTTTTTGCACGACACGGGAGACAACACTTGAGGTAATGTCAACATGTCCACATAACCCCAACTTGCTTTCTAGTTTTGGGTTTTGATTTCCGGGCTGTCCAGTCTACCACCAGGCTGCAAATATGCCGGCCGCTGGGGCCCAACATCATTTCCTTTTGCTGGAGGCAACATGGAGATGAGACCTTTGGCTGGAGTGGAACGGCCACAGTCCAAACCGTTTAGTTACGATTTCAAAACGTGGTCTCCCGATCTTCTCCCCCCCAAAAAATGTAAGTCCAGAATGGGAACTGCGCTGCTGCAACAAGTTTCACATTTGGTGGGTTGAAAAGACCCCCCCCTAAACCAACTAAACCCGTAAACAACCAAGAAACCGGGACGGCCAAGAGAAGTGAGCCACACTGTCGCACGCATCGATCCCGGTCCGAAGTCCTTGCCTTGATCATGGCGCTGGCCTTGTCCTTTTCACTTCTGAACTTGGACTCCGCCACAAACCTCGGGCATTGGGTCGGTCAATCTTGGCTGACTTTGGGTTAGGGGAGCAAAAAAATGAATTTATTGTAGCAGTTCAGTGGATTTGGATTTCAACCGCTAAAATCCAATAAGCAATGCCCCCCGAGCTTCGAACGAGCAACATCACCTATTGCCTATTGCAGGTTGAGTGGAAAAGCCTTTGTGCTTGCAAAACGGTCTACGGGGCCTTTGGGGTCACACCATTGACCATCCCTTGGGGGGTATATGAAAGTGGCAACTTGCTTCGTCAATTTCCGTGACCTCGAGCCAACAAAACAAATGTAGGGAAGCTTTAATACTCCATGGGCAAATGGTTCTTCCTTTCTCGCTTAAGGACACCAACACCGTTCCTCCTGAGGAGAGTTGACATATACCCGGGTGCGGTGCCTTGGGCGTAATGGACATCCTCTGACGGTTTTCCTTTGCCAAAAATTAAATCTGATTTTCAGGGGGGACATGCAACTGCAAGGAGCCGTGCTCACGAATATGTTGAGGCACAACCTGAACTGCCAGAGCCTTGACTACAATGAGAAAGACGACTCGCGGCAGGGTCTTCCATTTGCTTAAGCCTCCTGGAATACATGGATAAATGTCTAGTAGTGCTAGATTGCCAGGGAAAACAAAGGCATATATTCTTAAGCAAATGGAGGAAATGCTGGCAGTGCGCTAGCTCGACAAGGGAATGGGAGGTGTACCCCTCCCATGTTGCCACATACGCGGGATACAGTATGTATTGAGGTGACATCTAGCGCTTGTGTATTTGGTACATCGCCAAGCCTAGAGATCCAACCATATAGCAACACAGAAAAGCACAGGGTCATAAAAGGGGATGGGATTGGGTCCGCAGTTTCATTCATCTAGCTTGTATTGCTCATCAAGCAGAACACACTACTGTGGATGGGCGAAAGCCATTTCGCGACATATTTGGGCAAACTTTCAACACAAACAAATCCAAACCCAACACAGGGCTTGAGGCTAACCAACACGAAGTCCTGCTTTTGTTCAGGAAAACCCTCTTTGGGCTTGGTTTAAAAGGGACACACAAAAATGGCGACCCATTCTGCGGTGCACCTCTAATTTCGTAGTACCAGCCCCCTTACCCCTATGAGAAGGGGTTCCCCAGTCTGGCCCTATGGCGAAGCCGCTTTGCCCATGGGCCCAGGTCTTCTTGAAGCGGTGGCGAAGCCCAGAGGGAGAAATCTGAGGCGAAGGGCAGTCCGTAATAAATCCGCGTCGCCATGGTCTGCAGGACATGCCTCAGCCGCAAAGGGCGACTTTTTGTCTTTGGGGGAAATCCAAGTGATCAACTTTCTGGGTGGGAACTTTAATCCAGTGGGGAAGACAAATCAAGGCGGGGTGCCCCAAAATTGTCAGGCCTGCAAAAATAAAAATCCACGGGGGTGCCCCAAAATTGAGGGAGGGGGGGAGCTTGACACAGGTCATCGAGCAGGTTTTTCGCCCCACCCCCAGCCCCCCGCCTCCCTCGGTTTGGGCTGGTTGGATCTGGCGATCGTCCGGACACTGGCTTCGGTGAGATGTTTTACAGGAAGATGTGGGTGTGTCTTTGGAGGCTAGCCCTTTTGGAGTGGTTCATTACAAGGGGAAGTTACAAGGAACAACGTATCTTCTCAGGTCCCCCCATATTACTAAGTATTTCTCTTGGGATCCCCCATGTTCAAGTCACACCCAGATCGAAAACCCTGTTTCTTGCTTCTCCAAAGGGGCCATCCACTTTTTCCCCACGCCCTCCGTTAAGCCTCGAAACACCCTCAGGTTCCCTGACAAAAAGAGACCCAATAGCACTGCTCACCATATTTCCCCTCAACACAGTCTTGCCAAGGGAAACTCACTTTGACATTCAAACCATCGAAATGGGGGCGGTATAGGCTTCATTTGCTTAGGCCTCCTGGGAAAAATAAGACAATATGTGTCAGTAGAGAGATATTTCCTTGAACATCGACAGTGGAAAATCAACACTACTGTGGATGGACGGAATCCGGCACCACCTACGAAACGGAGGAATGATGATTCACCTGTAAATTCCAGCAAACAATGGTTTCAAGCATGGTTTCTTAGGTGGTGCGATTTCCGGATTTCGCAACCATCCACCGTATTCCTTTCAGAACATGGAAGCAAACCCCCCACCACCCCACCCCCCCTTTTCGTAGGGAGTGGACCCGCCGCCTTCTTGGCCCCCAGGCACGTCCTGCAGGGCGGTGGATCCATAGTTGCCGTCGTCGCCCTCCATACACCTCCCGTGTCTCGGGCGCGCGGTGCGCGTCGTTCGCGAACGGGTTGAGGGTAGTCTGGTTCTAGGGGTTGATTCCTTGTCCATTCTTTGCAGCCATCGTTCCTTTTCAAAACTAGCTTTTTCCCTGGGTTTTTGATGGTTTCCTAAGAAAAGGATCCCTGGAAGGAATGGGGAAGGTAGCCCTAGTATGGTAGTATTCCCTTCAACTTGCTTGGGATTTCTTGCACCCACAGCCCCGACGAGCAGCTCACGGCTGATCGAGTGGACTGGCCCAACAACCTCCAAACTTGTTTTTTGCGAATCGGGGAGGGGCCAACCGCTTGAAGCATATGACATGCAAGCCTTCGTTTGGTATCCCTTCGCTGAGCTGCTCCCAGACTGCTAAAATATATTTTACTGGCTCAGGAAACTGCCGCCTTTCACCCACGAAACACCTCTAACCGGATGCCTGGCAACCGAACCACCAAGAAATCCAAAAAACACAAAACCCCCTTCATCAAATCCGGTTTCGACACATGGCCATGGGTCAAAATCCCGTACCCCCAGCGAACATCCCAATGCCAACAACAAAAGACAAACATGAGTGGTGCACCTACCCCAACATGGGATCCCAAAACGGTTTTGACAACCACAGCCACATGAACTTGCCCAACTTGAACTGGCGGCTGGGACTGTGGCAGCTCAGGGATCATGCTGCTGCGGTAGATCTCCAGAAGCTTCTTGTTCACAATCGCCTGGGACGCGGACCCGCGGCGAAAAAGAAAGAAAGAAACACAGGCGCGGGTGGCATGTTGACTTTTTGAGGGTCTCTCTCTTTTTTTGGACATGCAAAGGACCGAACACCAGTTTGGGGGGGGGGGGGGGCAATTTTGACACATACCCATGTGTTTTTTGGGTAAGGAGATCCCGAGGAACAATCACCAGTTTGGACGCCTACCCATATATGAGCCATGGTCAAAGTATGTCAAACTGGTTTGTTCCCCGAAGAGGCACCACCCATCCGGGGTTGCCCATCATAAGAATGACAAATCCACATCTTAATCTTTGTTCATTTCCCCTTCATCCTGATCATTTCCCCAAGTGCCAAAACAGCAAGATGAAGATCCAAATGAAGAAAGATCCCAGATATGATCAGCTTGACTTGGTTGACGTTGGAAGGGGAGCAACAATTGTCAGGTTTTAGCAGTTAAGTGGTGATTTCCCACTAAACCGATAAGCAAACATGTTGCTCATGTTTCCCAACAACAACCATGTTAACCTTTGTTCATCATTTTCCCTTCATCTTGTTCATTCCCCCAAAAACAGGGACCTACGGACCCGCCAAGCGCCAAGGAGTCCCCTTTTCTTAAGCCGCACCTCTGGTGGTACGGGCGCCAGCACGGGCTCCTCTAGGATGCCTGCGCCATGGGATCTTGCGGTGTCTTTCGGGCCTTGCCCGGGCCTGGGAAGAAAAACTGCTCACCTCTTCCAAATGTCATTTGCGTCTTGGGCCCTGGGAAAAATGGAGAACATATGTCCAGTAGATTCCCGGTTGAAACCAACGAGGAAAATACACACATGCTCAGGGGCGATGACCAACACTATCAGGGGTCACTGGAAGTAGCAATTTACTGGTGGGTGCCGCTGAAACTGCCACTTTTGAAGGGAACATTGGCCAACATTTCGAAAACACCAAAAGGTCAAAGGTCGATTCGGTGGGGACAACGGAGTTTCTTGGGGAACCCATTGCCTTTGGCTTCCAACCCTTGAGTATGTCCCAAATGGGAGGGTCGTTCTTTGTGGCTCAAAAGCCGCTTTGGGTTAACGTTCATGGCATCCAAATCCCATGTTGCATTTCGCGGGAAGTCAAGGGACCATTGGACTATGAAGCCAACAGCCCTGTTGGGGGGAAATATGGCATCCTTTGCTTTGTTGGGGGGAGATTTTGAAGCGAGATCCTCTCGACAAAAAAGAAGAAGCAAAGGGTCGTTGGACAACTTGGGTGTTCGATTTGCCAAGTCGTTGGCAACAGTGATAACCCATTCGTTTTGGTCCCCCGTTCAGTGGAGTTGATCCTGTCAGGAGTTCTCGGAGAAATTGATGACACATCTGCTCAAGCCTTGGTACGTCGGAACAAAGCAAAGTTGTTGCAGCCACCGACAAGCAGAACAATGAACAGAACCAACAAAACCAACAAATTAGCAACAAAACAAACACAACCAAAAACCCAAACACAGAAAACAACAAACTACAAACAAACAACACAGAACCAACAAAACAAACTATAGACGCAGCAGAAAACAAAACAACAATCAAACCTCAACAAACTACAAAAGCATGCGACTATGTGACCGTCCTGTCATAGACTCCATGTGTGCCATTGTCAAAAGACCGCGTTTCTTTACTTGGGATTCTCAGGGATGGTCTTCCACATGGTAGTAAAGATCCTAACCACAACGATTCCCAGCAAGGGAATGACCATAGGCCAACGAAAAGCCGAGTTTTGCCAATGGCACAAGCCAAAGGCGTCGGGGCCTGAACCCCCTGCGTTCTTCCCTAGGCTGGGCCTCGCTCCGATCGAAAGTTCGCAAAGGGACTTGGGGCGATGCTCGTTTCCGAGTAAGTGGTGGACCTACCTGGGCTTTAGGCCGACTAACAAGGTTAACTCCACCGAAGGGTGCCAAAATAGGTGGGTTATAACTTAAAACCCACTTGAACGTGGCTTATAACTTATGTCCGAATTGTTGCCAACAACTTATTGGGCAAATCGGACACGCAAGTAGGGCACATCCTTGAGACCAGCGAGGGTTTTTTGAGGACCCTGAACGATTTGGGTAAAAACAACAAACAGTCCTTTTGGCTTCCCTTGCCAAGGTGACACGAGTAGCCTGAAGCGGTGGATGCCCTAACTCTTGCAGATCGGAGAGCCAGGGACCCAAGATGATTTGCTCCAATCGGACCTTGTGGTTGGGCGGGTTTGGGGCGTCCGCCGTCCGCGGGCGAAAAAGGGAAGGACCCAACAGTTGCAACGCTCTGCGCCCAAGTAGCTGGGAACCCTTCTTTTCAAACATGGGCCTGCTCCTGGGGAAACGGATGGTTTCTCTTATGAGAACCATGAGTGCAGGGATTGGGGAACCCTTGGATACTCACCCATTTCCCCCCCCCCCCGCCCCCCACAAACATACTCCGGTGGGAATGAGGAATATCATTTGGATTGGTAGGGGAGTATGTGCCCATTTTGTTTTTACCCCTTATATGGCTGGGTTCTTAGATGGCTTCCACCCCCTGCTACAAACCACTATCCTGGGGTTCATGGAATATTCAGCCATTCTGTAGCCACTAGGGTATCTGCTACACGCCTTATGGGCCCCCTAACAAAACACAAAGATCACTCCACAAAAGGGCCTACGGCCATGGTTCCCTCCTGAATGGTTGAGGATCCTTACTTACCAGGTCGATTTCACCATCCCAACATTACCCCCAAGTAAAGGAACCGATCTTTTGAGACCACGGCAAAATATATATACACATATACACACATATATATATATATACATAGATACACATACATATATACATATACATATATACATATACATATATACATATATATATACATATTATAGAGATACCACGTGAGTGACAATCAACACCTGGTCTCGTATTGGTCTAGAGCCATATAAGGAATGAAGCAGGCGGATTTCCACGCCCATTTTTTTGGGGATTCTCCTTCATCCTTCATCTACCCGGGTGTTTCAGGACGTGGCTCCTTCGAGAATGTCTTATAAAGAACCGTGGCCGTGGCTTTTCCTGTTGGCTTTCCCTGAAAACCACAAAACTGACCTAGCCTCCAGAGTAGACACGCTCATTCTTGGTTGCTGTTGGCCCAAGTTGACCCCTGTTTGTGGGTTTAGTGATTTCAACCAACAAGTTAAAGTCTAAAGATCCGTTCCCCAATAGCAGTCAAGTACTTGTTCCACGTGGCTGTGGGCCAAAATCCCGTACCCCCCGTGAACATCCCAATCCCCACTAAAATGGGTCCTAAAATGTGTGGTGCACCTACCAACCAACATGGGATCCCAAAACGGTTTTGACAACCACAGCCACATGTGGCACTTGCTCCACATGGCTCCGGCAATCCGAGTCCCGAGTCCCGAGTGCTCCCAAGGCGGTGGCTCCGGCAAGGGCCCGAAGAAGGCGAACTCTGTGGGGTGCTCATATCTGGCGGATGGAGGAACAAAAACACGCCGAAAGGGCGAAAACAAAAAACAACAAACACATCTCTCCAAAGATTTTTTGAAAGGGAAAGACCCGGAAGGGTGCGGTTTCCATTCCATGTGGTTTTACACAGAAAGGGGTCTACGGGTTGATTCCCAATTCTATTGCAACCATCGTGAACCCCCTGATTTTTGGATGCTTTTCCGAAAAGAAGTTGATCCAGCTGCAGCTCCGAAGTCCTGGGAACGCTGCTGGGAACTGGGTGGATGGTTCGTCTGAACTACGGGTAGCAATCTCATGGGCGCTTTGGTTCCTTTCTTAGTAAGGGTTGATTCCCCATTCGTTGGTCAAACGAGCACGTGCATCCTTGGGGGAGAGTTGGGTTGGCTCTTCAGAGTTGGGAGGTGTGGCTTAGATGAGCCCAGAGGTGGTGTTGAAAGTTTCCCCAACCGCTGGAAAGCATGGATTTGGTCTCAAAGCAGCTCTCAGGGAAGGCTCAGGAGATTCAGTTCCAGGGGGATATCACCCGATTTCTCTTTTCGAGGGTGCCAGAAGGAAAGAGCACAGTGGGGCGTTTGTTTCCTGAAGAGCACCATCAACCTGACGGTGAAAGGGGGAAATCGTCTTCCCGCCGCAACGGAAACCTGACTGCATTCGAGGAGTCAAATTCCTTCCAGATGCGGATGCGCGGGGAAGCGCGCCTCCTCACCTGAGAGTGCAAGCACTCAGTCTGGTAGATGAACCTGGGAATGGAAGGCCCAGCTTGCCAGTCCCGTGTGGAACGAACACATCAGGCCGTTCACGTGGTTGGGGTTTGGGTTCACGTGGGGTGGACGCAATGACACGCAATGACACGCATGGATGGACCTGGAAGAAGGACTCGTCTGGAAGGCGCCCATGTGGCTATGTCGTAAGGGACCATGCAAAGTTTGTGCTTTTTTTGGTGTTATTATCCTTTTTTATTGGTTTCCCTTAAGGACAGTCCTGCGAGGGGGCTTTCCCTCATCTAGGTCCTCCAGATTTGAGAGGTTAGAATAAGTTGGCACCAACTTTCTTCTGTAGTCTTTTTTAGTGGGGTCCCGAACCCTCACCGAAAAAGAATCGGTGAGAAGGGGCACTGGGGGACCGAGTCATGGAAAATCCCAGGCCCGAGTTCCCAGGCAAAAACGGAAAAGCCATCCGCCGTTTCGGGAGAAGGGAATTTCCAGGAGAACAACTCCCCCCCCGCCCCAACCGCGCGGGATCTGTCCGCCTGGAGGCCTGGAATTGGGTTTTGGGTATATTCAACGGTCAAAAGGGAGGGGGCCTAGACTCACTTGAGTCAGCTTCCTTCACATTGAAAAAATGGGTATGTTCTTCTTGTTCAGGGCATCCCTTAGTAGTTGGCTAAGGAAAACACCGAAGGAACACCATCTTGCAATTGGCGGTTTGGAGCCGAGTCGGCGGTTTCGTGGTCAGGGGCGGCTTCCCATTTACCCTCCAATCCCCGAGCCACCGATCCACGCCACAAATTGGGGGTCCCTGAACCTAAACTCGCTTGAGTGGATGTGCCAAACAAAGTGGGAAGTTGAAGTACTCGAAGTACGAGTTCCCTTCTGAAGTGCACTCCCTGACCTCAACTCCCCTGAACTTTTTCTTTTTTTTTTTTACTTTCCTCTAAAATGGAACCACCGAACCCAGGTGACCAAAGGCCCTCCAAACTGATCGATCCCCCAGCTGAACTTGCGGGCTAAACGCCTCCCCCAAAGGAACCGGAGGCCTGGGAACCGCCAAAGGGTAGGTAGTCGCTGAAGTCCAGTTGGGCGTGTCGTTTTTTTTTTTTTCGTGGACCCCCCCCAGAAATGGCGGGGATTTTGCTCGTGCCCATTTAAGCCACAACAACGAGGGGCCAACTACAAAACCAACGAAGCCCGGCCAAACAACGAGGTACCGCCAAGCAAATCAAAGACAAAGAAGCCCACCCAAACAACGAGGTACCAACGCAAGAAGAAGAAAAACAACACAGACCCGCTTCAGCTCGAGCTCGCTGGACTCGCTCCTTTTGGGGAAATCGGTCCATCGCGCCATTTTCGTGGCGGAAGCGCTGGGGATGGCGCCAGTCCCCCAGACAGCCGTTTGAGCCTGCGCTCTTCAGCTCGTGTAGCTTGAACCTGCCGAGCCGCTCTCAAAGGGTATGGTTGCAGGAAAATCTACCGGAAATGGCCCCAAAACATTGTACATAGGCTGTTTTCCTGTGCCCCAACCCTTTGAAGCTCGCAGGCCCGTTGAATGGCCGGCCATTTGGCCCTGTGGGTCGCGCACGGTCGGCTTTTTGGAGTTGCTAGGTCCTCCAGATTTGAGAGGTTAGAATAAGTTGTTCTGTAGGTCTTTTTTGGTAGGGGAATCCTCCCAACCAAAAAAGGGGAGATGAGGGCACTACTGGGGGACCGAGGTACCCTTGCTTTCTCGGGAATTTGAGGCGAACCTGTCAAATTACACAAGAAACCAGCATGTGGGTCCGGGTCGCACGGTCGTCTTGTTTTTGGAGCTGGCAGTTACCTACCAGCTCTTTTCTTGTTGTTTTGAAGGGAAACCAAGTCTAAGTTACTACCAGCCAGCTTCTTTTTTGGCGGTTTTGAATCGGGAAACCAAAAGGACAAAGCCGAAAGGCGCCATTTGCGGGCTCCGAATCCTGAAAATAAATAAGCAAGGTATACCGGATGGCTGGCTTCGAAGCCAAGAAAGTTCCACGAGTCGACCCGAAGATCTTTTGACCGCCGCCGCCTTCCCAGCGGTTTGTGGTTCGGCTCGTAGACCGCGCCTGGCTCGGGCCGACGCGATGATGCGATGGCCGAAGCGGGCGTTTCAACCAGAAAATGGGTGTGTCGTCTGATTGACAATCAAAACCCGGTATTAAATGGTCGACGCAGAACCATGCTAAAAGAATGATGAAGGCGGATATCCGCAGCGATGTAGTGGTTGGGATTGTCCCTTACTAACCTTCATCTACTCTTGGTATGGTAGCTAAAAACTTTGTTTTTTGCAGACCCCCAGTAAAAATGACAAGACCCAACAAACAATAAAACCAAAAAACATGCCAAGAACAGTGAAGTTACCTTCATCTCCCCGAATCGGTTTTGAGCACGTGGCTCATCTGTTTAGACTTCCGAGAGTGGCTTCGGGCTTTTTTTGTTTACAGCTTTTCCAACTAGAGCCACCCGGCACCCGGTTTAGAACAAAAGAACAACATTTGCCCAGCTTGGACGCAGAGATAACATGAGATCCCAACTCAAAGCAGGAGCACCAAAAGGGCAAAAGGTTGGCTTTGGGCAACTGAGTATGATATTTCACCAACTGAAAATAAGAAACATAAAACCTATGAAAGGAAGCTTAAGTAGACGTCGCAAGCCCAATCCTGACGTGACGATTGCTTGGAGGAACCCAGCGGGGAGATGGTCAAGAAAGGATGGATCCTCAGGTGCATCACCTGAATCGATTTTTGGCCCCACGCTTCGCAGATAATCACTTGCAACCAAAGGTCGTGGAAACCGGTTGTCTTGCGGAGGCCTGGACATCAACGCCTTTTGGGGTTTTGGGCGCCTTGGGTGAATGAACATGTCACGCGCGGCTGCAACAGGTCAAGGTCTGAGGATTCTCCTATTGCAACGTAAGAACAAAGGTAGAAAACATGATCCGAATCATCTCCTCACCTTTTAAGATTTGCAGGGCACAATTCTCCAACTCAGGCGAGGATCAACAATCAGGCAGCCGTATGTACTTCAGGATCCGGCTGGCAACCTGTTTTGCTGGTAAGGCTCCGGCTATTCACGCGGTACTGCGCCCGCTCGATCAGGCTGAAAATGATGGAGTCCTCAAGCGCGGTGGATCCATTTGCCAGTATAGTAGGTAACCAAGGGAGCCATCCTTGAAAAAACCCAAAGCGGGTCGAAAGAAACGCCCAAAAGTGCACAGCGAACTACCGCTCTTTTCCGGCTGGATTTCGAGTACTGCATTTCCAGAACCAACTGTGTCTGACTTTTTTGAGGGTACCTTTTTGTTCTTTGTTTGACCCCAAGAAAAAAATCCCTATGCTCTCCTTTTACGGGAATCCCAAAACGGTTCATTCCCAACATTCCCTGCTTATCGCACCAGCAACCCACTATGACATGTTGGCCAGCTTTTAAAGCCACATATTTTTCATAAGACTGGGGTGGAACGCCAACCGAAAAAAATACAAGAAAACAACAACAAAAAAACGGCTTCAATCAAACGCCGACCAAAACAAAATCACAGGATCTGCCCGATTCGCCTGGGGATTCCTTGGTCTCCCCCCCTTCCCCCGCCCCTTTTTTTTCTCGGGGTCTCGTTCAAACGTCGGCGGAGTGTTCGCCTCCATCCGCTGCAGCACGCTGCGGATGTTCTTGAGGTCCAAGGCCGTGTCCGCGCCTCGGCTTCGAAGCTTCGAAGCGAATGGCTCGCTCCTTTAGCTCGCTCCAAAGGAGGGGATGATGGTAAAAGAAATGGGCAAAAGGAAGCCTCTGGGCCCGTTTTCGGATGTCCCGCTGAAAGTTTGACGAACCTTCTTTTAGTGGGTTAAATGGGAAAACTAGCACTAAACACTAAAATACTTTTTTTTTTTGGTTTTAAAGGTAAGGAACCGGATGGCTGGAAGCCACCAAGTAGAATAGACCCAAAGGTTTTTCTCGAGTTTGCGAGTATTTTCTTCTTCTTTGTCTTGTCGTTTTGCCTGTGAAAGCTTGGTTTTCTCGAGTTTTTCTAAGTGTTGTTTGCCATGGTTCAGAAACGCAGCTTTCTATGGCGTACCCTTCTGTGTGATAGACCCTAGTAGTCCGCGATTAACCCCTTATTGGGATTGGTAAACCTCGCAATCTTGAGGGTAAAACAGCCGAAGTTCCAGTAAGAGTTAGAACCAACAGTTTGCCCTGTTCCGCCTTTGCTTTTCCTCCATTTGCTTAAGTCCCCTGGAAAAATCGAGTAGTGATAGATTCCCTTTAAACCAACAGGGAAAATTAAAAAATAGTGTTAACCAAATGGAAATTGTGTAAGACCTGCGGGTTGGTACAACTATACCATGATGTACATATGATTTATTCACGATATTCACTTTTTTGGTAGGGGGCCCTTGCCAAATAGGACCTTTGAGTCCCCTCATGTCTCTCGCGGAACAAATGGCATTTGGACCCCTCAGTGATTCAGAAGGGACACCAAAAGCCAAAAGGACCACCGAAGTCAATGGTGGTAAAAAAGTGGAGCCGCCCCATGTGAGTCATAATCAAAACCGATTGGCATTGACATGGTCGACTCCCAAAACTATTGTAATAATAAAAAAGCAAATATCCGCGTCTATCTATGGCTGCAATTTGGCCCTTACTAACCTTCATCTAACGGGTTTTTGATTGTGCCTCAGTTGGGAGTGTCTTAAAAACAAGTTTTTCTTTTGGCTTTCCCTTACAATCTGCAAAGCGGGTCTGTGTCCCCCAAAGCATGTGGGAAGATATTCATTCCTTGTTGAAGGAAAACGTCAAACTGGGCAAGGGGGCTCGCTTGCTCGGCGGTTCCCAGCGAATCGTCCGGTTCCGTAGCGGTTTAGGCGTGTTTAGTTGGTTTAGTGGGGGTTTCCATTCAACCCACTGAGCTTTAAACTCACTTCCTGAGCAGGTGGGCCAAAGACAAGTCAGAACTTTATTTACCACCAACACTGTGCTCCCAAGAAGTTGTAAGTCCAGGAACTCAGGAAGTGATTACCCTCCCACCAACTAACATGGAAGTGCAAAAAGGCCCTTTCCAAGAGGAAAGTAGTCCTTCTACAGGGGTCTGTGCACAAACCCATGTTGGCTAGCACGGTAAACCTGTCGCAGGGGATCCGTTTGCACGGCTCGGCAAAGGGCCCTTTGAAGGCCTTCCAACCGAGCGGCTGGTCACGTTGGCAGTGTTCGCCGCCATGAAGCTGAGCGCGGGCAGGAGCACCTCTAAGGCGATGTGTTGCCCTCCTTCCATTTGCTTCTTCGCCCCCAGGATAGGGATTCCCTTAGAGATAGATTCCCCCAGTAGCTTATTTTCCTTTGAACAAATAAACAATATGTCCAGTAGTGATTCCCTTTAAAATCCAACAGGGGTTTCTTCAACACATATTCTTGAACAAATGGAAACCTCTGAAAGCGGTCTGATTCCAGCCACGTTTCACCGGAGAAGCACCCCCCTATTGAAACAGAACACATATTGATGTTCCCTGCGGTTCCTCTTTAGTTCCCCCCACTAAAAAAACAAGCCCATTTTGAGAATCACCTGCAAGAACCCAAATCAGATTCATATGCGACATTACATTCCAATCCGGATGCCCCCGGCGGATTGGAATGATTGAGGGGGCTGGTCGATTGAGCCGATTCCCCACCTTGCCCATACAGTGGATGGACGAAATCCGTCGCACCACGCAAGGAAACCATGGTTGAAGCCATCTTTGCGGTTAGTATGTGCGTTGGGGAATCGAATCATTCCAGGTTTGTGAACGGTCAATGACAACCGACACCTCTTTTGCTGCGACACCAAATTAAAAGTTGTGTTGTTCTTTCTCTTTCTCTCCCTCTCCCTCTCCCTCTCTCTCTCTTGAAGCAACGAATAGAGGGAAAGCACTTCTCCGAGTTCCAGGCAGAGGGACTGTTTCGCCTTTTCGCCGAGGGCCCGGCAGCAACCGAAAGAGCCCAGCGGCGCGGCTTGAGCATTCTCAAGCTGCGGGCGATGGCCAGAAGCAAAGTGCAGACGGGGTGTGGCTCTTGGAATGGCTTACTAAGTCTAGGTCCTCCCTCCAGTAGAGAGGTTGGAATCAGGGTACCAACTTTTTTGTTTGTTTGTTTATTTTAGTAGGGGAACCCTCCCCCAAAAAAGTTGGTAAACAGGGCACTACAGGGGGACCTAGAACTCAAACACAGGCCAATGGTGTGGAAGAAAAGAAATGCCCCCCACCCCCGTCGACCGCGCCCAGCTCCCGGGAAACAAGGTGGGAACCGGCGATATGCTTTTGACGCAGCGCTCTGGACCAAAACAAACACGTGAACAGAAATATATGGTGTGGACACATTTCTCGCTGTAGCAAACGAGCATGAGACTGATTCCGCAGGTCGACCATTTGTGTACCAGGTTTTGGTTGTGACTCAGGTGCCAGGCATTTGCTCTGTCCAACATGGAACTCACCAGAGGGTCCCTTTTGAACCGGGGTGTATGACATCGCTTCCCTGATGGGCGGACTTTGTGCGGTTGATTGTTTAAACCAATGCACCCAGCTTTGATCTCCGCAGCTATTCATGGCAAGGGGATCGTCCCTTACCTTCACTTACCGGGTGTTGATTGTTCACCTGGAATCACCACATCTCTACTCTTGGTATGGTAGCGAAAAACTTTGTTTTTTGCAGACCCCCAGTAAAAATGAACAGAACCGAGAAACTAAAAAACCCAACCACATGCCAAGAACAGTGAAGACCATGTTCCACGGGCCCGTCTCTCAAGCTTTGGACGCCCATGCGCACAAATGCGGGCGCAGCAACTGCGAAAGTCTGGGACCCCTGGACTGCCTTGCCCCTAGTTACGTGCTTTGGTTTGGTTTGGACCTTAGGGGTCACCGTCCTCATTTGGCTTCAACAGGAAGCCAAAAGGAAGGGTGCAAATCCGAATCCACCCATACAAACCCAGCTAAGGGTTACCTAATCCAAAAGGTCTAAGAAGTCTGACCAAGAAACACCAACATCCTGCGGTGTACGCCTACAAACGGCCCAGAAACTTCGTCACTTGGCACCCCGCTACACGAAACTCGTCCGGATGGCGTGCGAACTGAGGGCCCCGGGCTGCTGCTGCGGCAGCAACTTCTCTTGGGCTCGCCAACTGAGAAGCGAACGCGGATGACGTGCAATACTGTGGATGGTTGCGAAATCATCTTAGGCACCACCGTTCAGAAACCCTGGTTTCTGATTCCATTCGCTGGAAAATGCCAACAAACAAGAGTTTCCGCATGGCTTCAAAGTGCAGAAGTTTGTCCATCGTGGCTTCTGAAAATGGCCGACCCCTTTTGGGCATAAAGGGAAACTAAAAGGACATAATTATATCATTTTATGTGCTGATTCCCCGCATCTCACCCAGAAACACGCCCCCCCTTTTCATAAACTGGGGTTGATTCATCTGGGGTCAGCATTACTTTCATTCGCTCAACTCATGCAAACAAGCCTGGTCGCGAATTCTTCGAGAGTAAATGATACATCGCTTTCACCAGCCCTTTCATTCGCTGCCTAGGGGAAAGAATAATCTTTTGAAAGTGATGTTTCCTCACGAAGGCTAGGGTGTAGACAGTCACTGGATTTCCCCTGAGTTGCGATTCACCTTTCGTGTCCAAACTTCCAATCCGCAAGACTCACATTGCAAGGCGGCCAGGCAGGTTTAGGGGACTCAAGAATCAAAGGCGATCACCTTGAGGCCACTGAACGTTGGGTACCCAAATCAGGAAAACCACGAGGTCAAAAGGTCGGGGCTTCGCTTGGGCCAACAGAGTGCTCTAGCCATGCCAACAGATTGCTTCCACTTCGCGCGGTTCGAAGGCTGTGTGGTTTTGGATGGATAGTTCGCGTCCGAAGGAGCTGGAGAATTGCCGACAGCGAAGTTGCTCCTAGTAAGCGGCAACCACGCGAGCCTACTGGCGGGTCGGGCTGTTGAAGCCAAAAGTTGCGTTAAGTGGAGCTGCAATCTCTTCCCCAGATTTCCCAAACCAAGTTCGCAAACGACCTCTTTTCCTCTGGCACACTGAACGGAACCAAAGAAACAAACCAAAGCCCGCAAAAAACAAAGCCCAAAGACAGCTCATTAGGATGTGTCTTTTTGCCCAAATTGGTGATGTTCCTCTTGGTTTCCCTTTGATAACAAGGGTGCCAACTCAAAAAAAGACACGCCCAAACACGCCCAGCTGGACGCACAGCGACAGATTGCGCTTCTCTGGGTGTCCCGGCACATGCTGCAGGTTCCGATGCCTAAAATGGATGCTCGGTTTCGGCGCCGAACACCTCCATTTGCTTTTTCGCCCCCAGGAAAGGTGAACAAATATGTCCAGTGGCGAAGTCGAACCCGTTTTGAAACCAACAGGGGGAAGATACACAGCAAATGGAAGAACAAAAGCCCGGCATCATGCGTCTGCGGGAAAGCGTTGAAAGAAAGAGCCGCTTCACGCCCCGCTCAATCATGAGAGGACGGCTTTGCAAACGGCTAGGAAACGGCAAGGGCTTGCAGTTTCTGATGCACACACAAACATTTTAGCTTTGTTGGGTTGAGAATCAGTAAACAGAAGCAACAAAAACAACTGCCCCCTAGGGCCCAACAGCATGGGCCCAAGTGAACACCGGAAATACGGAAATTCCAAGCTGGTGGGCTTGGATGGGCGAGCTCGAAGGAGCCAGCTGGTGTGCTGTGATGGCAGCTCGAGCCCGAGACACCGGAAGATGGTTGCGAGCTCTCCGCGAGGCGTTTGGCACTTTCGGAAACGAAGCAAAAAACTGACTGTTTTTTGCAGACGCCCAGTAAAAATGAACAGAACCAAAACACTAAAAAACAAATGCCAAGAACAGTGAAGGGTTGGTTGGGATTCACCTTGGGGAAGCGAATCATTCGCAAGACGGAGTTCGCAACCATCCGCAGTAAAGCCTATGCAAACCTTCAATTAAATCGAGCCAAACGACACCCAGCGGCCTTCCCCAGCCAAACATCTTTCGCAGGTGGTTTGATTGAAGGCCCATGAAACTCATTGGTGTTATTCCAAGGGAAACCACCCCAAAGAACCCCCGCTTGCCCCCCCAAACCAAAAGAAGTTGTGCGGACAACCAGTTCAACATAATCTATAACACGAATCTTGGCGATGTAGTTGCCAGTGTAGCTCTTGGCCGGTTTTGGTACATTTTTCAGAGTTCCACCGGAAAGACGTGATCTCCAAGAGGGTCTCTACGCCTCTCATGCGCGCCCTGAGCTCGGCTGAGCCCAGCGAGCGCTTTGCGCCCACCGCTCTGAGGCGTTGGCTGGGCGAGGCCCTCCCGCACGAACTGCTCCGCGCGGAATTGGCCTCGACTTCGAGACGGCGAGGTCAGAACCGCTTCCCAGTTGGTGGTTCATGTTAGCTACCTTGGGTAGAAATTTCCAAAAAGGGACACCAAAAAGCCAAAACACGACCACCGAAATCAATGTTGGGCCAAAAAAGACGAGCCACCCCATGTGAGTCATAATCACAAGCCGGTATAAAAATGGGTAGATCGGTAGATCCATGAAGGGAACATGAGGAGACTGCCTGAGAAACAGCTCAGGTCGTGAGCTTGCAAATGTTGGTGGTTTGGATTCGTCTGGGGGAGTGGTTTCCCATGTTCCCTCGGGTTCAGGTCCCAAACCAAACCACACCAATTGAGGGGTATAGCTTCCCTGCAGTTGATGGCCTTTTGGACAAATAGATGGCTCTGGATTCATGAAATGATTTACCCATCTAAACCAGTGCCATCCATTTTTAAACAAACTCACCAAAAAGGACACCCAAGCTTCCCTCCAGTTGAGTCAGAATCAAAACTCGGTATTAAAATGGTCGACCGAAGCTATTTATGGACTGTCCCTTACTAACCTTCACTTACCCGGGATTTGATTGTGACTGAGTTCCCTCGGGTTCAGTTCCCATTAGGGGTATCTGAGTTCGACGATTCGAGCACCTAAGCGTGTTCACTTCAGTACAAGGCTTGACGAGTTGCGGAGCATAGATCTTGGCAAAAATGCTCTGCTTCTTTCAAACATGATAAGCTTGGATGTTGATCAAATGAAGATGGTAACGTAAACAAATTGAGAACAATGCATACTAAATGGACACCGACTCTAGGACAGCCTAATGATTAATGTGGTTTCTTGAATTTCGGGGAAGCAGAAAGCTCTGTAATTTCAATGGTTTTGATTGGTTTACTCAGTATTGTTGAAGACATCCAACTTGACCCCGGTACGAGTGTCGTCCAACTCTTGATGCCCGCAGGCGTGTCATGTTGTCCCGCCTTGACAAGGGATGCCCAAACGAGGGTCACTACTTGGTCCACCCCCAATGTCTCAGACTTCAAGTGATTGCTTTCCTTTACATATTTTTTGAGGGGGAGTCCCTTGAAAATCAGCAACACACGTACACAGTACACACATATGTAAGATACAAGCCTTGCATTTTGATTTCCACATATGTATCTTGGTGTGCATCTGCCAACTCTACAATTCAACCACCAAAAAGGCAAAGTTGACAAGTGAAGAACCTATGTGCATGTCCCCCTTCCCCGCATCGCTGGAATCGTTCGAAGGCGAATCTATTCGCGTCTGTGCCGGAACCTGGAATTCCCAATAGCTGTTTGCCCATTGGAACAACCACCTTAGCGCCAAAGAATTCCGTACGCAGCCGAACCACACGTGTTTTAGCGGGAGAGTATAAACACACCGATTTTAGCCACCGGAGCAAACAGGGGCACCGGAGGTCGTGAAATTTGACGAACATCCTCGGCCTGATTGTGTTTGCGTGTTGGTTTGAAGTCGCGCCTGAAGTGATACTGTGGAGGGGCAAAATCCTGCACAAAATTGAAACCATAGGAAACCATAACGTTTGTTGGTATTTACAGGTGAATCATCAGACACCAGGGTTTCTGAACGGTGGTGCCTCAGAGGATTTCGCAACCATCCACAGTAGGCGAAAGGGACACCCCAGCTTGTGACATCCACAATCAAACCCGATTTGGGTAGATGAAGGTTAGCAAGGGACAATCCCCTGGCCATAAATAGCTGCGGAATTCCGCCTTCTTCACTCTTTACATGGTTCAACGGTCGACCATGTTAGTTACTTGGTAGCTCCCAGCCATCCCCTTAGCTTTTCCGCTTTTTAGTGTTTAGTGGTAGTTTCCGAATTTAACCCACTAAAAGTCAGTATTTTTTTTGCGGGGGATCCGAAAACGGGCAGCCCAAGCATGAATAGCTGCGGCCGCCTTCTTATTTTTATTTCATTTTTTACATGGTTCTGGGTAGACCACTTGAATAACCGGGTTTTGATTGTGACTCGGACCATTCGGCCGAAGCGCTGTCGCCCAATTCCGTGGCATCCATGGCCAAGGCCAAGTAGATCTTGGCGGTGCCCGCCTGAAGCACGCGCAAGGCACGTCCCCAGAAACCGAAGGCGAGGTTTTCCCCACTAAAATGGGACACCCCCCCTATTGATCAACCGGGGGTTTATTACTCCGGGGTTTACATTCCAGGGCTTTGCCCATCCAGTACCTCTGGAAGGGCCCCCTGGGCCAACATTGGAGCGCCCCTGCAACTCAACATGGAACCCCACAAAGAGTTCCTCTCGGCATGATGGTTGTGGTTCACAAGCTCACTTCCTAAGTGGAGCCGCTCAAATGATCTTTCCATAAACTGAGCTGTCCTCAGATCCCCCGCTACAAGTTCAATTTTCAGTGAGCCGTGTAAAATCCAGGAACTCAGGGAGAGAGCAACATCCCGGCATGCTAATTTGCAGGGGTGTAAGTGCAAGTGGATCCAATGCACGATCCAGGGAGGAGTCGAACCTCCACAATTTGTGCTCTTGCCAGCGGCAAAGAAGACAACGCCTCACCCATAGGGCAACTGGATCTTCTGGCCTTTGAATCAGCTCTACTGCATGAGTCGTGTCTATTCGCAAATGTTGTTGTTACGAAAAACATCCTCGCAGCTGGTTCCGGGATTCAAACCACCATTAAAACAAAACAATGGGGCTCAAAAAACCACCATTGTTTACCTAATTATAACCTTTCTTTAAATGGGGGTTGAACCCCAAGGGGGAAGTGTTCCAAGATCTGCCCAGTGTTGTCACTAGCTATTCACCAAAGGATCCTGTACCCAAAGGTTCTGAACCGAGACATGACAACCCTTGACACGCCGATGTTTCTTCCTTGAAACCAGTTGCAGCTTTTTGCTTTTCGCCCTTCCAAGTGATCTTTCCATCCTCAAAGGGTTACACTTGGACAACCTGCATGTCTCACTTAAAACCCCCCTACTTGATTGAAGGGGGGGGTCTCCTATATTAGACGGGATCCTTTCTTATCTTTGGGGCAACCTTTCCTATGCATCCACAAAGTTGACTCCTTCACGATCAACATTGGTTCCTGGAATCCGCCACAAGGCCGCTATCTGACTGATCAACCAGGGGTTTCATTCGGGGTTCCCATTACCCTATGACATCATTCTGGAGGAGACCATTCGGCTCAACGATATCATAGGCCAGAGTAGAACTTCCAACGAACGCAATATATTCAAGTCAAAAGGCAGAACTAAAACAGGTCTTGCTACGCCTTTGTCTCATTGTGTCTCTTCACACCGCTGGTGTCATCCCCACTTGCCCAACAAACGAGTACAGTGCTGAGACACCCAACAAGTCGATTCGCCGGTCCGGAAAGCTACCAACATGCCCTGGTTCCTGCAACATATTCAACAACAACATGTGGCCATGGGCTTTCAGGTGTTGCTTCCAACTGGGTATGGGAGCAACAACAACTCTAGTTTTTACTTGCTAGCTAACATTTGATGAGAACTTCCAAGCTCAGAAAACCCAAATACACATGCCAACAGTGAAGTTGTTTTGCACCCAAAGATGGCTGAGATTTATTGCGAACGCTTTGGTTAAATTGGTGAGTTGGTTCCAGCGGTAGGGGGGGATCCAGGCACACAGGGAACGGATCAAAGGACCCGGGTTTGTCAACGTCACCTTTTCACGCCTGGCGCAAGCCCATAAAGTAAACCCCAAGCCACATCCCTGAAACCCACGAACATTTCCAAAGGCCGAAATTTTGGCCGCATCTGGCTCTGTCCTCTGGCAGTTAAATGAAACAAACATCCAAAGGATCTTCGAGCTTCTTCCGGATTCCCCAACTAGGTCCTCCAGTAGAGAAGTAAACTAAGGGTACCACTGTTTTAAGCAGGGGAACCCTCCCCACAAAACTACTGGGGGACCTGGCCAATGCTATCAAAATAATAATAATGAAACACACAATTTGGACCGCTCTTCTTGATTCAATGCTGTCTCAGATTGATCCCGCAACGCGTGTGTGTATTGGTGCGGGGTTCGGGGATGCCTCGTGGTTTCCAGGTTCCCCAAATCAAACCGTTTCACATGAGTTCCCTTGGAACTGTATGGTTTGTATGGTTGAACAACCCTGCTCCCCCCCCCCAACCCAATACATCATACACCAGAAACCAAGGGAGCCACCCAACAAAAAGGGACCCAAGACATAGGTGAGCTCGTTCATTCATGGCCCCCCGACTCTTGGTCGGCTCGTGTTTTGCGGTTCCCGAGCGTCCAGGCCAGGCCCTTGCGTGTGGCCGTGTGGCTCACCGCATCTTGGAGCGTGGTGATGGCCTGGGTCTTCTTCGACGGCACACGGTCGACGTCTTCGAAACTGGAGGGGGGGAGGAAGGGCCTGAAGCGGAAATGGAGCCCTGGTTGAAATGGAAAAAGTTCAACCCCACTGACCCCAGTTTCACCCAGAGGAAACTTCTTTTTGGGAATCGAACCCCCAAGTATGGGGGGGGGTCCCCCGTTGATTTGTAGGGAAGCTATTAAACTGGGGCCATTCTCGGTTGAAACGGAACCAGAAAAAACCTGAAGCAAACATGGAACCAACAACTGTGGTTGAAATGGAACCCACGAATGTGTAGAACAGAAAGGGCCGTTCAACCCCAAAGACTAGCCCCCCCGGTAAAGATTCCCGAAGATATCATAGAAGTGGGGCAATGCTGGCCTGAAGGAGAATGGTCCCAGATTTGTTTCTTCCCTACAAATCAACGGGGGAACCCCCGACCCATGTTTGGGGGTTCGATTCCCAAAAAGGGGGTCGCTGGGGTTGAACTTAGCCGCCTTGTGATTTTGTCCGGGTAAGTCGGTTGAACAAAGTGAGACACGAATCCTTCGCTCGACCTTCTAAAGTTCAGTCAGCAAACAAATGTTGGTCTATTCATCCTGGCAGCTTATACTAGGTTTTGGCCACCCATCCCGGGCCCTGGCTTCCATCTATCCATCCATCCATCCATCCATCCATCCACCCATCGATTTCCGCCAAACTGGTGGCTTCAATTGAAACGAACGAAGCCAACCTTGGGGAGAATCCAAAAAATGAAATGGCTCGAAACCAAACACAAAAGCTGCAAAAAACCTCCGCACCGCCCAAAAAGAGCCGGACCTGGCCGGTCTCAAAACGGCTGGACGGTTCAAATCTCAGCGACCTAAGCAGCTAAGATTCAAGACCTACTTCCAAAATCCCCCTAAAAGTCTAACCTTTAGTGCTTTAGTAAAAAAAAACACCCACCTTTCACCAATCCCAAAAAACATATCTAAAGCCACCTTTGGCACCGAATGAAGTCCTTCACTCGAACCCAGAAACCGAGAAACCGAGGCCATCCCACCGCAGCCGTTTTTTTCTTTCTTCGCCTCTTTTCCCCGCACAGCATACCGCCGCTCGACGAAGACCTGGCGTAAAAAGAAGCTCGGCGAAGTCCTCGAGACTTGTTAGAGGTTCCAATCAGTTGGTTTGCTGTGCTTGTTCTTCCATTTTCATGGGGGCTTGGGGGGAGGGAGGGGGGGGGAGGAGCCCAAATAAGCCCATATTAAGTCCTTAATAAGCCCTTATTTAGGGCTTATTTGGGCTCCCTCCCCCTCCCCTCCCACCCCCCCAGCCCCCATGACATTTAGTTAAGTCCCCTGGGAAAAAGGCAGGTCCTCCAGATTTGAGAGGTTAGAATAAGGGTACCGTTGCTTTTTTTCCTGTAGGTCTTTGTAGTAGGGGAATCCTCCCAACCACAAAAGGGGAGAGAAGGGCACTACTGGGGGACCTAGGCGGGTACCCTGGCTTGTTCTTCCATTTGCTTAGTGAAGTCCGGGGAAAATGCAAAGATAGTCATTTAAGCAAATGGAACTCAGAGGTTAGAATAAGTTGGTACCAACTTTCTTCTGTCTATTTTACCAAGGGGCACCTAGCTGGATATGCTAGGAACAAGAGCCTTAGCCTCCCAAGCGGATTGGGCGAGACCTTGAAGCATGGATCCACTAACAACTTGGGTGTGGTGGTTTTTTTCGGTGGGCCCCCTGTTGGTTGAGGGAAACCAAAGGGAAGCCACCAATGTTGGGGTCCTCTACAAACGACACACTCAGCTTGAATTTTGGCTTCCGGTAAGGGCTGCGTCTGGTCTTTACCGGAACCTCCAAAGTGAAACCAGTTGTACTGAGGAAAAAGAACAACAAGAAGGCATTCACAAGTGTAACCCAGAGATCCTTGGAGCAAATAACCATGTCCTAAGATGGCTGCGATATCCGTCGGTTGCATCCGATTTCCACGAAACCCAACCCTGCTATGTGCAAAGACTTCTGCTGTTGGCAAGGAACGGCTTCTGTTCACTGTGAGAATTGGTGGGAGGCTGGTTGTGGACAGCAACCTTTCCGGTGATACCAAAGTAGTATTCCCACCAATGACTAGCTTGCTTGTTCCAAGGCGATTCCCTTAGGTTCACGGAAAGTGGTTCTAAAACCCATTTTGCCACATTCTACCTGGCAAGGGCCTGTTCTGACTCGGCCCCAGGACTCTTTCTCCTGATTCTTGGTACTCGAACCTGGGAGAAAACGGGGCCAGATTTGCGGATCCCAGGTGGACTTGGTCCCGATGACTGTTGTCCCACAAGCCTCCTGGTTTAAAAGCCCCAGGGGTAAACCAAATGAAATCTCTGCCTATGGCGACCAACAGAAGGCAACATCTTGGGTCAACGTGTATAGGCATCTGCATTCTGTGGATAGACGAAATCCACAGAACGCACCACTTGGAATCCATGAGAAACCATGGTTGGTCGATATCCATGGGGGAATCATCATTTCGTCATTCCAGGATTTCTTGGGTGGTGCGAGTGGATTTCGCCCAGCCACACTATGTATGGTAGGGGAACCCGAAACTTGGCTTAAGAAACTACCCTAGTACAAGAGTACTAGCAAAACGTTTTTAGGGGGCCGACCCCAATATGGTGGTGATCCTCATGTGTTTTAACCACAACCGAAAGGGGTAACAACTCCAAAGAAGACACCCATTAGCGGAGTGACCAGCAGAAGCGAGCGCGCCACTGGACCCATTTTGTTTTTGTCTTCGAGCGCCTCTAAAAGCGCGCGAGCGCCTCGCGCTCGCTCGATGCTTGTGACAACTTTCCCGCTGCCCTCCAGGCAGTTTGGCCGTAGCCCAAAAAAGAGGTCCTTCAAGAGCTGGTTGCAGAAATGGCTGAGATCGATGGCAACTTGTGAGATGCTCGGGGCCTTCGAAGCGGATTGCAGTGACAAATGCCTTTCTGGGATGGTTTATATCAAGGGACTCTCAAGGGGAAAACACGATTTGAGGGGCCTGCATCATACATCTCTACTGTCTCTACTCTTGGTATGGTAGCGAAAAACTTGCTTTTTTTTGCAGACCTTTAGCAAAAATGAGCAGAACCAAAAAACAACAATAAAAAGACAAAGAACAAACAACACATGATCCAAGAGCAGTGAAGGGTTGGTTGGGATTTCCTCCGACGTCAAAGTGTTTCAGCCGTTCACCTGGGTTCATACATCCAGCCTTCGAGTCCTAAAAGCGGCATTGCCGTTGATCCTTCTTATGCCTTCAGCGAGAACCGGGTCTCGCCCTTCTCGAAGAAGCCCACAATCCTCGAGGATTTTTTTGGGCGTCCGGTTGCTCCGTTTGCTCTTGGGGGGTGTCCTTTTTCGGAGTTGGCGCCCGAATTGTTTTCGGTGGTCCAGGAAAACATCCTCAAGTCCATGCATGAACCGTTCTCCGGATTTTAAGAGGCTTCCGGGTACAGCCAGTTGCCACATTTCCATTTCTGTAAGTCCCATGGCAAAATGAGAAAAGTCTAATCTGTAATTTTTCGTATGGGTGTGTCCTGTTTTGGAGTTACCCCTTGTTTGGTGGTTTTGCAAGGAACACCACAAGGGAGGCCACAATTTTGGGGTCCTCGTAAAAAAAAAAAAAAAAAAACAAAAAAAAAAACACCCATATTCTTCCATGTCATGTCATGTCCTTTCGTCCCATGAAAATGAGAACATTTCTCCAGTAGCTCCAAATCCACCCAAACATGCCCCAAAGAGGTCACTGCAGAGAATGGAAGTACTTGGAGTCCACTTGCTTTGATTGGCAGGGTCTTGGCAGGGTCCGGACCCAAGTTTTTGATGGATTCTCCTTCCCGAACTTCCCGAAAGCTCCAACACTTCCGTGAAGACGGCTTGGAGGTGGCGAATCACCTGTGGGATATGAAAAGAGTACTAACATACTGTGGATGGACGAAATCCTGCACCACTTTGAGTGCATGCAAAGCCAGGGGAGCTAATTCTGGGGAAGAAAATAGCCGCGCCTCCTGAAACTGATCTGCAATCAAGGCGGTTTCAGGGGAAAACCGTCTTAGGGGAAACCACCCAAAGCGGAACCGCCCAGCATATTCCGTGAACCAAATGACCATGGGTAACTTTTTTCCCATGTGGTTGAAATATCATCTGATACGTGCTTTCTTCAATGCTCATCCCATGTAAAGGACCGTTTGATCAACCCCCATATAGCAGAAGGACAAGGTGGCTCTGATGACGTGTCCCTTCCTCCCAAAAAGGAAGGGAAATTCCTACGTTTTGGCGTAAACTCGCACTTATGAGTTTTGTTGACCTTCTTTCGAAAAGCTTCCGCAGGTGTTTGGTGATGCAGTGCGATTGGTCCAAGAGGACGCCTGGAGCTTTTCCCCGTGCCCTTTAGTTTTCCTGGTGGTTTCCCTTTGAAGCCAACCCTAAAAAGGGTTCCTGAAAAACAGACGCACCCGCTTCAACTTGTTTGGGGGAATTGGGCACCTATGGGACCCCCAAGGAAAGGTTCCTTCTTGAAGCGATCCGGATCAACGGGGCGATCAGACACCTTTCTTGGGCGTAGCGAGGGCCGAGGGCATTTTCTCGCTCTCGCCTTGTGAGCCTTTCGCTGTACCTGTAGAACTATTCTCTTTACTTGGCCTTTCAAAAAGGAAAGATGTGAAAACCCCTCGACAAGGTGGGACACGGTGGCATTTGCGTACGAGAGGGGCTTGTTATGAGCCACGGCCAGGTCCTTCCAGGAGCTGCACCACCATTGACCAAATGAATGCGCCGCAAGAAAGGCATGCACATCAGGACATGATTGAGCAAATTAATGCGCCCGCAAAAAATGAAAATGCAGCCAGTCTTTGGGGATGGCTTCCTTTCTTGTGCAACGGAAGTAATACTGCTCGCTTCCCCGAAGAGCGACCCGCCGGCCTCTGGTGTGCTCGGTACCTCTTCTTGGTGGGTTTAAAGGACAACCACAAGGAAAACCAAGAATTTAGGGTGTCCCACCTAAAAAAGGAAAGGCCAACTATTGAGCTTTCAATGGAAACCACCTAACAAGTGGTTGCTTGTGAGGTGTTGGACCTGAATCCCCAAATGATGTCCGCCAAGCTTCCGTTTGCTTTTTTGCACCGTGGAAAAAAGAGAAACATGTCCAGTAAGTCCAATAGGAAGTAATTCCCCTCAAATCCCACCATGTGAAAAAAACAACATACTAATTTCAGCAAATGGAAGCTAAACAAGCTTCAGAGTGGGTTCGTCACATTTCCTTGGAGAGTAGGGCACCCGCTTTTCTGGGATCACCCCCCCTAGGGGATTCCCTCAAAGGGCCTAAAGGACGAGGCATGGCATTTCGAATCAACATCCATGGCTCTGATTGGCTGCCGCCACGCCGGCATTGTCGTTGGCCTCTGCCGTCTGCGCCCCCATCTTCCTGACTCCGACCAGAAGGCGCTCGGCTTGGCGGGTTGGAGCCCGGTTTGGTGTTCACGGGTGGCTCAAAGAACCAGGGCTTCAAATGCAAATCCAAACCACCAACTAGCAGCATGAATACATGTTGCCACCGGTGGCTACGGTGGAGGCCTCTACTTTTGGCCATTTTGGCAGTATCCCAACCACACGGAAACCCCACAAGCTCATGAAAAGTAGACGGTAAATTAGAGGCTTCCCGGAGTTTCGACCAGTCTTTTCAGGACACCCGCCTTGTTGCTGGTTCCAAGGAAACAAGTCATGGGCTACCAACAAGTGGCAAAAGAAAATAGCAACCAAGCAAAGGCGAAACGTAAAAAAATAAAGAAACTAGGTCCTCCAGTAGAGAGGGGAGCCCTCCAAAAAAAAAGGGTAAAAGGGAACTGGGGGACCTAGCAAATACAAGCAACTAGCAGCTGTGAAACAAGCAACGCAACCTTTAGGCTAAGTCCGGCCATGCGGCTTCTTGGTGAAGATGAGGCGCTTGCCGAACTTGTCCCCCACCGCAGCCTGGGGAGCTCAATGTCACCCTGAACCTCAAAAGACCGGGGTTTCTGGGAAGCCAACAAGACATTCCTCTAATGACGGGCTTTTGTTGGGGTCCTTAAACGACACCTCTGACTCAGACTTAATCACTGCTTCTCCACATTTCCAACTCGCAAGTGATGCCCAAAAAGCAGTAATTGGGATGTGCTGGTAAGAATTGTGGGTTTCGTTGGTTCCTTCCACGCCATTTTGCAGCGTGTCTTCGAGCCCTTGAGAGGCATACGTTGGCCAGACGTGGGCCTGCAAAAGGCGCAAGCTTCTTCTTTCCAATCCTTGGCATGTTCTTTTTGTTTTCCGCACCTACTAAAAATGAACAAAACAAAAACCTACAAACCTACCAATGCCATCAACAGTGAAGTCAAGTTATGGCTACTTAATTAAGCGAGAACATAAAGGAAGCCGGCAGGGATTTGAGTTAGATCTGGCAATGTCCTCACTAAAGCAAGAAGAACCTCCTACAACGGCCAACAAGTTACTCCGACAGATGAACGAGCGAAGACAAGTGATTCAATTAAACTTAACATCAACAATTGGTTGGTGTGTGTGTGTGTGTGCCAGAGATTTCCTGGCGCTTGTCTTTCTATTTCTATTTGACTTTATTTCTATCTCAGCCTGGTCCGTTTGACTGGCGAAAAACTCGATGCAAGCATGTCGCTTCGCCGGCTCTCGAAGGAACTGATTCGCGCCTTGAAGGGCTCGATGTCTTTGGGCGCCACGTCGCAAAGGTAGCAGAAGTCTTGCCTGGCAAGACGGCCATAAGGGGCCAGTGGATTCTTTGGGAAAATGGGAAACGCAGTGTTCCAACCTAGGGGGTCTTTTACAGGGTCGAAAAAGGATGACCCTGTTCTAAATGCCTGTTACGTATTCGGACAGGATGTCTTCACCCGGGGCATGTTGCTCCCTTTTGAACGAGGGTTTCCAAGCAGGCACTCGACCTGAACACATACTCATCGAAAGAAGGTAGCCCAGTACGGGATCTTGTCCAATTGAAAGTGTTGGGGTCAAAAGGTCCAACAGCTACTCCCTGAAAGCTATCAACAAAAGGTACCCCGTAACCCTGCACCAATTCATGTTTTCCACTCACTGGCACTCCAAAACAAAGGGCCATCATCTTGCAAGTTGCCCAGGGTCACCCTGGTAGAACAGAATATGGAACCCTTTTTTGAGATGATGACCTTTCATAGGGTGACTGCCGAGGTACCTATGAACAACAAACGCTATCTTTCAAAGGCTAAACATATGAAGCACTAGAACATCTCTTGATGTGCGCACGTAGTGTTATTTGCTATCTAACCATGCCGTGAGCGAAATCCATTTCGCACCGCCGTTCAGAAACTCTGGAATGATGCGATTCTCCTGTAAATACCAACCAACAATGGTTTCACCCAGGGTTTCCAAGTGGTGCGAAATAGACTTCGCAACCATCCACAGATCTGCAAAGTTTTCAATTCCAGGATTCCAGAAACAGAAGAAGGACTCCCACGGTAAAGGATCTACATCATAATGACCTGGTCTTAAGCCTCCGATTGGTGAGCGCAAAGCCCAATAGGCAGATACAACCAGCCTTTGAATCTTCCGCCTTCTCCCACTGGGTCTTGCATTTTGTTCTCAAAATTACTGTGGTTTTTTGGGTGGTTTCACTTTAATCCACCAGACAAGAGGGTAAAGTGTGCAAACTCAGCTGGCAGGTACTCAAGAGGTACCCTCCCTCCCACTGACATAGCACCTTTGGAGGTGCTCCTTAATAGCTTCCCAGCGGTTCAAATCCGCAAACTCCCAATCCAAACCACCAAGTAAGGCTTCCATTTGCTTTTTCGTGCGCTGGAAAAAATGGGAAACTATTTCCAGTAGCGAATCGATTCCCTTTAAAACCAGCAAGGGAAATACAACACTTCATTTCAGCACATGGAAGAAAGGTTACCTGATTCAAGACTGGGTTGCTGTTGACCCCCCTGCACAAAGTTTCTCACTTATTGGGGGGTTTAGTACGGAAAACGCCACTTGATTTCCACCAACAAGCTAAAGTCTAACCGTTGCTCAATAGCAGTCAAGGAAGGGTACCCAAAACAACATAACCCCTCATGCACCCTCAAACTTGCAAGCAAAAGGCATTTGGAGCTTGTCTGGAGTACCACCTCAAGAAGAGGGCCCTCTGAGGATGTGAACGACGGTCGCCTGGTCTTCAAAATGTCGAGCATGTCCTGCTCGTGCACCACCTCCACCCGAGCGGTGTTGATCAAGGTGCCGCCCTTCGGCATCTTCGACAAAAGATCCTGGCGCGCACGTGCCAGAAAACTCACTTGCCCAAGGGACCCAGAAATAGAAGGTTAACCTTTGGGCACCTCTACTAAACATGGACCTGAGAAAATAAACCAACACTTTTCTGGGCTGCCCGTTTTCTGATCCCCCGCTAAAAGTGACTAACTGTTAGTGGGTTGAATGGAAACTGCCACTAAACACTAGAAGGCTAAGAAGCTAAGGAACCGGATGGCTGGGAGCCACCAAGTTTTTGGAAAGGTGACTAAAACGTTCCAAACCCAAGTGACAAAAGTTCATGAACTCAAGGAGTGAGACAAAGGGGACCCCTGGGTGTGAAGCCCTCACGATACATTCGGAAATGGCGACGTGCGGCCGCGGGTCGCCTGGGTACATGATACAATGAGATTGTGCGGCATATATGTTCCAGGTGGTAGGCCCCCCACTCCACCACCCATGGTCATTGTACCATCGTACCCCGCTCCCCAATACTGCAGCGGCTGGTTAAGGGTTGGTTAGTTTATCTTGGATGGATTTTAGCAAATGGGCTCCAGCATGCTGTGTCGTTTGAAGGTACCCTTGTTGAGGTTGGTTACTTTTCCAACCGTTGGTATGGTAGCAAAGAACTTTCTTTCTTGCAGCCCCTACTAAAATGAACAGAACCAAACATCCAAAACTGAAACAACATGCTCCAACAACAGCGACGCCTAAACTGGCCAAAGTCCCAAAAGAAACTCAGGGACTCAGGAAAGTGGGCCTCCAATATATTGCTTGTTCCAAATGACCATTCGAGCAAGAAGTGTCTCCCAGGTTCGTGGCGAGGAAACAAAACGACACAAACAGTCTCCCGGATGCGAGGTTCGGGAAAAAAAAACAAAAAACACAGACACAGACGCAACCTGAACCCCGCCTTGTTGATGGATGCCTTGGTCTCGTCCGTCAGAGGCACGTGCAGCGAAACATACCTCAGTTGTTCCGTGACCCTGGAGAAAAAACAGGGAACCCTTTTTGGAGAAAACCATTTTAGTAACCATTTTTAGTGGGGCAGCCACACAAAAAAGGGAAAAATCATTGGTGCCACTGAACAACTGAGATACTGATGCTCGAAGAGCCCTGCCACAGTGGCCACCGGCTCAGCGCCCATCTCCTAGGTGTCGTCCGTCCGTGTGACGTTTTACCCGCCACTTGGGTGGGGCTACTTTTAGGGGAACTCCCCTCGCCGAAAAAAAGAAAAAAACTCAGGGGAAGCCGAAGCCCCCCTCTTCTGGGTTCCCGCAAAACCACCAAACAAAGATACCTTCAAAAAGAACGATCTACCCATATTGTTCCATATCTGCGGGTTTTGCTCATGACTTAGTGGGAAGCCCGGACTCATAAGCGCTTTTTGCTTTTCGGGGATGCTTTGCTTTGGCGGGGTTCAGACCGCTTTTGGAGGGGAAGACACGCCGATCAATGGTAAGAACCCCCCCTTGCCAACGGCTCGGAAACCGAAATATACCCGTAGTTTGCCCCGGTTTTGTGGCTCAACCCCTGATTTCGTTTGATTTACCGCTCGTTTTGTGGTTGAAAACCACAAATCTGCTGTTATTTACGCTTTTTCGGGCTTGAACCTCCCAAAGTCAAAGCAAACGCAACCGCGCCTTGATCTTCTCAGCGGGGATGTAGGGATCGTACGCGAAGCCTCGGCTTCGGATGTGCCGAGTTTCCCCACACCGGAAACGGAACAACTTGCTGGTGCGAAAAACGGTAGGGATTGAGGGAATGAACCTGGAAAACCCCTTAAAGGAAACCACCAGTTGGATGGTTTATAGGGGTCATTCCTTCATTCCCTGAGACCAGCAAGAAAATACACAGCTACACCCCTCTTGAAATTGAAGGGACGTTTCCAGGTATGAGTTTTGGAGAGGCTGTCCACAAATGTTCACGCTGCGTTAGAAGCTTATATTGGTGGTAGGGTATACAAGCATCCGTATTTCAAAAACCATACCTGGACATGACGTGGCCTTGATTGATGGCGTGTAGAGGGATGACTAGGCCAACATGGGCGAACTGTGCCACGGTCTTTCACCAAGCTGTGAATATGATAGATATAGAACAGGTTAAACAACCGGGAAGGGTCACCAATGAACCCTGTCCACAGCGCGCTTTTTCTTGAGCCATACGCAGTCGTAATGATGAGACTGCGCAAGTGAGACATTCATGCATTGGGGTTTTACATGGTTGATAAATACATCGCGTTGCAAACTACACCCCCCGTGCCCGAATGTGAAACAGGAGGACAAATGAAAGGGATGAAACAACCAACGAAACCCGATCGGCATGAAGTCTTTTGCAGCACATAAGCACTTGGATTCGAGCAACCGGCCGTTAAGGTCTTCCGCCTCCACTGACCGTCGCTCTCGCGAGGCGTGCTCATGCCTGTACATTGATCCTCGGCCAACATGAATTGAGAAGTATGATGAATATTGAATTTGAAATGTAAATGGATGTCAGCCGAAGATTGAAAAGATTGTTGAAGAGATCGCTCATTCATCGCCAATCCCAATTGCGGGAGCTCTTCCACGGGCGCTGATCATCAGACCACCACGAGTCCCAGGATTGGCCCCAGCTTCCCCAGTACGACTGGCTCCATTGACGATCTTGCCATTGGCCACCGGTCTCCCGGAGCTGCGGAATGGGCTTGCGCGTCACACCGACAACTGCAGGGAGCGGAGTGGCCCGTCCAGGGATTTGGATGCCGGGGATCTCCTCTTCGACGAAGCAAAGCAACTCAACCAATACCATTTCGGGGTCTCCCACCGACGAGAAATCCCGAGTCCAGCCCATCACGGGGTAGCGGTTGCTCTTGTCAAGGCTTCCATACAACGCGGCAAATTGTTCTGGTTCCAAAAATCTGCCACCATGCACCACATACACGTCTTTCGGATCAACCTCCTGCACGTCCTCGGTTGGCGGCACCAGCGTTAGCCGTGCGTGATATTTCGGCACAGCAACGCTTCCTTGGATCATTTCCTTCGTTCTTTCGAAACTCGGAATATTGCATCGTGCCACCTTCTCGATAAACTCGAGGGCGGACGGCGTCAGGTCTCCCCGCGCGGCAGTGTAGGCGTAGAAGGGGTCGTTGATCAGCCTCTCGTACAACGTGGTGTACTCCTTGTTGCGAAGAACTGCTTTCTTGGCGATGTCCTTCATGATCCCGAGGCCCCCTCTTGCGCTTCGATCCCCTCGCGCATCCTTCCGCTGCGTCAAGATCTGAGTCTCAACCTGGTCCATGGAAAGCGGCACGCCCAAGCTGTTGGCCATCTCTTGCAATCGGACGACCCTTGCCATCTTCTTGATATCGGGCATGCGCTCCATGAGATGGTCACACTGGTAACAGTTGATGGTGCTGACCGGGATGAGGATCTTGCAGCGCGGGCACTCAACGTCGGGGATGTGCATGACCTCCGCGAAGCGCCAATTGGTCGACTTCTGCCTGTTGGGGTCCAGGTCCTGCCACAAACCACTCCGGCCACGGGTTTTCTCGGGCTGCTGTTTCACAGCTCGAGCCCAGTTCCGGTAGAGGCCATAACGAGCGGTCTCGAATTCGAGGGCGACCTGCTCCTCTTTCGGGAGGTTCTCGTCGTAAACGTCCCTGACCTTCGTCACATTCCCAATTCGGTGAGGCCTCATCATGTCGCGGCACGCGGTCGGGGCCCACTGCTTGTAATAGAGCTTGCACTCCTTGTCGGCCTTCGCCATGAACGACTCCAGCACTGGGGTCCCGACAACGCCCTTCTGAGTTTCCTCCCGATACTTCTTGATACTGTCTTGGTAATTTCGTCTGACGCTGACATACATGCGATTGGACCAGATGAACTTCGCACACTCTGCGTCGTAGGCGTAAATGAGGACCTTGTTCGTGATCCAATCCTCGGTCACCAGGGCTTCCCCGTCTCCGGGTGCGTACAGACGACAGCCCAATTGGATCAACATCTCCACATCGACGGCGATGTTGATGGGTCGGTCAGCCCGCGCGCCCCCCGCCTTCCGGCCGTGCCTGTCCCAAGGAGGCACTACCGTTAGGTAGGCGTGACCACGCGAGGACTGCCGGTCGCCCATTTCACGAGGGAAGATGCCCATGTAGATGATGTCAAAGAAATTCTGCATGTTGCACGTGTGGTAGGCGATTTTGGGCAGCGCCTTTCGGCGTGCGTCCGAGAAGTCTTTGCAGAAGCCCGGTCGCACTCCCTTCTTTGCGTGCTCAATGGTGTAGTTGACATCCATCGCAATGGGATCTCCAGGAATATTGTCAAAGCCGCTGGCCTCGGTCACCCAATCGTTGTGGCCGGTGAACGCGCGAATGCGTAGCGGCATGAAACTGAGCCCGTTCCATTGCTGCCCGGCCGGCGCGTACTCGACATAGACCTCGAACCGGTTCGAAGTGCTCGTGGCCTGAAGAAGAGTATATTGGGTGCAGTTCCAGTCATATCGACGTTGGATCCACTTGGCGACGGCTGCGTAGTCGAAGGAGTTGTCCTTAAGATTGATCTCAGGGATGGATCGCGTCGCATGTTCGTGAGCGTGTCCGCGCCGCAAATACGACACCTTCTTGCTCAAGAACGTCCTTCTGCCATAGTTCTGGATCTGGGGAATCTTGATTCCTGAGCATTTGATCCACTCCCTCTTGGGTTCAGCAGCCTGGCCACGGGTCTCCCCGGGCTTTCCAGCAGCTTTGGGAACTGCCTTTGCCATGGGATGATCTCCGGGCCACGGATCTCTCCGGGCTGAGTCTTGCTGCTCCCAGCCACGGACGCCTGATCACTGGACGAGGCAGCCTGTTTTGGCATGGCTTTTGCCTTGACCTTCGGAGTCGCAGCACTGAGAGCTGCAGTCATCTTGTTGTGACTCTTCCGCTTTGAAGTGAGGATGAGCTTGATTTGGCCGTCCTCACCAATGTCATTCGGATCCACTGCGGCAACCTCAACGGCCTGGCCTTTCGGCCGGCTGACCTTAGGCTGAGAGCCAGGGGGCAGGTCGAAGCTGATCAGATCCTCCTCATCCGAAGAAGAAGACCAATCGATCACATCGTTGAGGCCGCTGACGGTCGCCGCGTGAATGTCAGGTTGCATCATCTGTAAGACCTTTGCTTCCTCCTTGACGGTGTCAAGGGGGTAGAGGGGGTTTGCCTCCTTTTCAGTCAGGAAGATCTCGCGCTTCGGCTCTTGCGCGGCGATTTCGTTGATCGCCTCCAACTCCCTCTCACGGACCTCATTGTCGAAAGGGTCCTCAGGGTTCTTTGCAATTGCCGGACCGCCAGTTTCCTGGGGTGTAGCGCCAACGATCGGGATGGACGTGTCAATGTTCAGGTACTCCCTCTCGAGGCGATACCAGTTCATGGCCATCTCAAAGCGATTGATCTGACCAATGCAGTGCCCGAGCTTGGCAGCAGCTACAAAATAACTAATGTAGTGCTTCCTGTTCCGCTCATTGTCATCGGTGTGAATGCGGTCAGCTCGAGACGTGTTGGAAATAAGAGTCTGAGGGTCTAGGACGGTGATGCCTGCGGAACCATGCAGCAATCGAGCGTGCCCGTCCATCTGAGTTTTGTAAGATTCACTCAGCCCATAGGTCTCGTAGTCTCTCGGCACGATGAGGACGACCTGGACGACATCATTTCTGAAAGCGATGTGGCGAAGTCGATCGCGAACTGTCATCACCGCTGATAGCCCTTTTCCCCACGTCATCTCAGACCACACCTCATGCTTGTGCCCGAAGAGAGTCCGCTTATTCTCCTTGATGATGGTGCCAACATCTGTCTTTGCTCCATCTTTGACCAACGCATTGAAGGAGTCACCGAAAAACAAATAGTTGACCGCGGGTTTCCCCGGGCAGAAGAGGATATCGAAAGCCTCAACCGGAGCCTCTTTGAGAGTTCCCGCAGTACCTGTCAATGATGACATGGCGTTCTTGACGAGAGCCAGCGCATCGGTACGTTCACTCATCTTGGCAAGGTCGACACCGGAGTTCACGTCCTTGACGATGAATGATTGAGTTGCCGCATCACGGAACATGTCTGACCAAGCCTCTCGGTTGGCGACGCGCAGCTCGTCGGGGATAACCTCGGCCTTCACCTTCCCATCGTGTAGGATGTAGTCCGAGCCGTAGTCAATCCGAGCAAGCGGCACATCTTTGTAGTGCCTCTCAGAGAATGCCGATCGTACCGTCTTCAAGGCCTTCTCAATAGGCAGTTCTTCAGCCATGGTCGCAACTAGTATACGTGTTTCAGCAACCTTCTCTTGAACCGACACTGCATAAGCAAAAGCCTTGTGAATCAAGTCAGTCATGATGTATGTATAGGATTCAGTATTTTTGAGATTCCGTCCCCTACCTTCAGCATGTCGGACAGTGCAAGAACATACTCTTCCATCAAGGTAATTGTGGAGGCAATGCATGTTGGTCTTAACAGTCCATGGTTTCTTCATAGGAATCCCATCGGTAGTTTTGACACCAACAGCACAACCATCAAACTTAACAGAAGTCATGTTGTTTCGGATAACGAACTTGTCAACGGCCTTGTCGTCCCAATAAGTGCAACTCCTGGGCCATTCAATAGCAATCAACGGTTTGGCAAATTCCATTGAGTTCACGAGGTCAACGAAGGCAGACCAAATTCTTTTGTAAATGGATCGATGTCGCTTCACCTTCTCTTTCGCCGTGTCATGATTCATGTTAATATGAGACCAAGCAGTTCCACCAGTGCAAGGGATACTTGCCCATAATAAAACAGGAATGGAGCCCTTGTTGCCGACAGAGCGGATATGCTTCACCTCGTCAACGACACGTTTTCGAGTGGCGTGAGAAAGAATATCATCGTCCTGGGTAATCCGAATCACGTGGCAGCCAATAGCGGGGCGGCGCGAAGTATCACCAAGCTTGGACTCGTGTGAACAGCAAACCTCCACTAGGATACGATTAGGGGCACCCCCCGTATTCCTGGCCTCGGATTTCTCCAGGCGTGGCGACACAGCAGCCGGCATGCCTGAGACATCAACTTTGCTAGCAATATTCATGAGTTTGAGCCCTCCCTGCCACTTCTCAGCATTTGTGAAAGGCTTCGTGAGAATATCCGCTGCCTGAAGTTCGGTGGACACGTGTGTAAGCTTATAGTGTTTCCGCCTGAATTGTTCCGCTAACCAAGCAAGATTAACACGTTGGGTCTTGTCGGTGTGGCGAAAGGCCGGAGATCTACCACTTTCAAGAATACGGATAGTGGCCTGGTTGTCCTCGAGGAAAATGCCTTCGAAAGAACCATTGTTGATAAGAGTCACACTCTCGCTACCAATACGTTCATCCCCAACATACTCAAAGTCAGTGAGATTGTCCCTGATCTCTTTGGCCTCGATTTCGAGATCTGCCTCGCCGGCCCCCCGCATGAAGAAATACGTCTTGCCCGTCCATGCAGAGTCGGTTTGGCTTTCTGGATCATTTGGGCAAATTCGGGAAACTTTGAGATTGATGTTGCCATCGCTGAAGAGTTGAACCGTGTATCTGGTGCTGGACAAGGCCTCGGTTCTAACCGGGCAGTCGTCGTTCGAAGGAACAAACAACTGGGTTCTTCTTTTGTTGTGAACTCTGACTATATATCCATTGACCGTGTCGTTGATCCAATAATCGGAAGTTCTTGATGGGGTGAGAGTGCGTGTTGGGTTTTCTGTACCACCCCCCGCCGACTGTATGATCTCCCAGAGGCAGGAAGACGGAAGTCCAACAGCACGCAATGCCACATTAGCTGCAATCACCTCGGCTTCCGTGGACGACATCGCAGTGGAAGTCTGCTTTTTGGAAAATGCAGTCAGAGGATAGAAGGTATTAGGGCCAATCCGTGCAAGAAAACACCCTGATGTACTGCGGGAGTCATGTTCGCCAGCATGATCTGAGTCCGCAAACAACCATAGTCGGGTTCGTGATGAGGGGTCACCAACGAAACCGTGCATCTTCCGATCGACTGTGGTATGAATATAGCACATTGGTCGCAGTCGACGGACCACTTGGTAACGCGAGAAGCCAGTCCCTGGGTCGCTCTCAAGAGATCAAAACGGGCCATCCGCGCAGCAAACAGAACCTTCATGAGGATTTTGGAGGCGATGGGTTGAAGAATACCCTTCTTCTCCGTATCGTCTTTGGTGGGTCTTGCAATGCGGTCATCTTGAAATGGAGTGGAAACCTTTTTGAACTGAACATTGCCCCCCGCAAGCTCAACATACCTGTCAAGGCATTGTTTAAGGAATCCGGTCATGTCGTAAGTAACCAGCGTTACGGGTTTGTCCATGCAAGGTTGGTGCTGAAAAAGTTCATCGAGGTACGAAAAACCTTTGGCTCGATTGGCTTTCTTGGCGGACGTCTTGTCCCTGAGCTTCTCCACGGCCGCAGCCGCTAGGCGGGCATTTCCAACGTTTTCATGAAAGAAATACGTGGTTCCAACCCAAAGAAAAGGAACAGTCTGAATCTGATCATCGTCTTCATCGAAATGCCAATACTGTTGAGCAGCACCGTCTTTGTCAAAACATGGACTGCACTCTGTATACCGCGAACCCAATCTCTTTGGCAACACCGTTGGGCGTGCGGTGAAATTTGCGCCTTGGCTGCTCGTGTTGACAAACAACCACGCCATGTTCTGGATAGTGTTCCCAGTAATCCTGAGTTCGGCGAGCTGCGGCTGCAGTCTTGTCGGATGGATCCTCCAGGTCATGGTTGAAAACATGAGCGAAAGGATGATGTTCAGGCGAAAGTTGAACCTTCTCCGTGACAACATGCTCACATCCGAGGTACCTACCAACAGCCGAAGGTGGGTCCATGTCAATCTTGGAAGAAATGAGTTCCCAACCTTTTGCAACATTCTGAACCGGTCCCGACATCTTGAAGTCGTCGACGTACACTGCGAGCAGGAGTCGAAGTTTCGGATGCCAGAAAACTGAAGGCCAGGCTCCAGGGTAAACAAGACGGAAACCAAGGGACAAGAGAATGTCTTCACAGTGCTTCTCCCATAGACCCCCCGAATCCGGGTGGCCGTAAAGAGCAAGAATGAGCTGCACCACTGGATCGCTATACTTTGAGGCCCAACCTTTCGGCCAGCGATATTTTGGGAGGCGTACCCATGTCTTGATTCCCTTGTATAATGCCTGCGTATATGCCTGTCGCCCATCGGATTGTTGGGTGCAGTTACCAGGCATAGCTCCATAAGCATCGATGGCTTTGGCAGCTTCCATGGTGGAAGGGGCCGATCCAAGTTCAGCGAATAAAGCTTGCTCAGCATTTTCGTCTTTTACGTTGTTCCCCTGAAACACAGTCCTTCCCTTAAACTTGCGAAGAGGGTTTCCTTTTTGAAGTTCACTCCCTTTCTCAACACAGATTTCAAAGATTTTGCCAACATGGACCTTTTCACTTCTCCCCTTAGCTTCTTTGACCACCTGCGACCACTCACGCACAGTGTTGTAATCCCATGCGCCCTTGCTCTCAAGGTTGTGCCACTCCACGTCAATAGACTTTTGAGCATCAGTATTGCTTTCAATCTCCTTCCGCCCCACCGGTCTAGCAACCATAGCATGAATAACGGGGTGCAGGTGAGCTTGAAGAACTTTGCAACGATGTTGACCAATTTCGGGATTCGCAGAAAGTGCAGGCAAAACTACAACATCCAGCGCGTCCTCAACAGTCTCCTCTTTAGAGTGGTTCCCAACGCAAGGTGCAACAGGCATAAGAGGAATGCTTGAAAACTCATCTTCCAATCCTGCAGTGGTCGCCGGCCTAGGTTTGGATGAAGAAGCTTCCGGGTCCTCGGAGACGGGCTCATCGAGGAAAGCCTTGCGAGCCTTCTCTCGTTCATCTTTGATGATGGCGAGTCTCCTTTGCTTTGTTGACATAGTTTTCCAAAGAAAAGGTGGAATACTGTCGGGTTTGCTTGATCCTGAATACCTCCGAGCTTTCACACCCCCCGCATCATAATGAGCACCTCCATCTTTGGGAACAAAGGTGTCCTTGCTGGTCTTCAAATCGATGACTTTGATCATTTCATCCGATGCGGGTCCCTTTTTGGGGGAAACTTTGATCAGCTTTCCGAGGTTTTCAGCGAGTTCCTGATCATCAATGTCATCCTGGCCTGGCATCTCTGCCGGCAAATCCTCCTCCAAGAGCGGCGCATCCAATGCAGCTGGATCAGGCGTTTCAGGAGCGTATTCAAGCCCTGGCATTTCGCCATTCATGTGCAATAAATGCCGTTCGACCATTGGAAAAGAGAATTCACCATCCGGACATTTGATCTGATTTACTCTTAATGTAGCAATGGGTTGATCATAGTCCTTTTCAAAGAAAGTCAGGATGGATGGGATACCCCAGAAATATTCCAGCCCTGGAAGTAGGTTCAAACTTCAAAGGCTTGTTGGGTCGATTCCTCGGGCCAGTCCAAAAGTTGACTTGACAACCAAAAGGCAAATATGGTCCGGGAAAATCTTCTCCAAAACGTACCTTCCATGGTGAATGAGAATCTGGGTGGTCCGTGATGTTATGCGCCATGCAATAGTGTTTGGCCGCATGTGGCCAATACGAATGATGTAAACCAGCTTGTTCCAGGTTGGTCCTCGTGCCCTCGATAATCGCCCTGACGTTCCTCTCAGCAATGGCATTCGTTTTGGAAATGTAGTTTGTACTTTGAACATGCTTCCATTCCAATTGATCCGCCGCTTTCACAAGTTCAGGAGCCCGATCACTGTAAAACACGTTCACGGTTTCCCCGGTGCGGACAAAGTGCTTGAACGCCATCACACACTGATGAGAGGTTTTCCGTGCTGCTGGGTAAACATAACGGAAATCAGTGGCAACATCTCGAACCACAAGTGCAACTCTAGATTGATCAATGCCGATTTCACGATCGTCTGAGGTAATGAGATGGTCCGCCGTAAGGTGATCACCAAACTTCTTGGCCTCGACTTGAGTGGAACCTCCCTTTTGTCTTGATGGATATTTGTACATCTTCGCCCTGTTACAAGTCTCGCAAAAGGGGTTCTTGGGAGTGTGACACATCAAGTGCTGGAGTGAGGTCGCCTCATCACGCAAAGCTGCTTCGCCGCGTTCGCGAGGAGCATCCTTCAAAATGGGCTTAGACACAAACTCGGAAGCGACGATCTTAGGCTCATCTTCAGAGGGAATGTCATGGCACTTTTCGATAACCTCACCTTCCGGTTGGCTTATGGTATCTTCAAGCAAGAAATCATCGTTCCCCAATTCGTCCCCATCATCCTCATTGGTCACAAGCACCTCTTCCACAGCTTCTGGTTCTTCGTCAATGACTAGAACTTCGTCCTCAATTTCAATGGGAGCTGATGGTAAAGATGTAACCTTTGGGATGCTTTGTGACAAAGCTGGAACAGCATTTTGAATCTCTGGAGGAATGAATGGTACATTGTCTTTGACCTCGAGCTTGATGCGTGAACCATCCGGAAGTCGGAAATAAGGTCTGCTGTGTGCTCTCCAAACGAAATCATATCCGTCTTTAAGGCATCTCATACCCACGGACAACACGGATGGAGCCTTGTCAAGAACGTACGGCCGAACAACACTATCGGTCTGTTTGATCTTGACTCCGCATCGGTTCTCGACAGCAAATCCTGAGAAGCTCCTGTATCCGCGATCCACGGAATGTGAGAAGAGTCCATTGGTATACGAGCAACAGCAGCCTTCCCCTTTTTGGGGGAAGTCTCGGGCTTCTCTGGCTCGGCCGTTAGGCCTGCGGGGATGCAGAAATCACAGCCGAAGTCAGAGTCGCATTGAAACTTGCAAGAAGTCTTCGTGCCTTTGAGCAAATCCTTCACCATAGCTTCATGCATAGCGCCGACGAGAGTTGCGTCTGAAACAGCTCTCTCATCGAACTTCGGAATGAAATCAACAGGAAACTCATGTGCAAACCTTCTCGACGAGGCAGTGTAGGGCCAAAGCTGGCCGTCAGTCTCATAGATCGAAATGGATGGGTAGTCTGAGAATTGCACACACTTCTTGATACATGGCATACCCTGGAAAACATCGTGACTCACACTAGGCAAGCAAGGATACGAGTCGACCGAGTCGAGGGTCGCGGCGCACACCATCGCCTGGAGGAGGCACACCGCGGCATTGCTGCCTTTTGACGATCGCGGAGACTTGAGGGACTGAGAACCCTTCGAATCTTTCGAATCCTGAGAAGAAGGCCTGCTACCCTTGTTCTTCTTTTTCTTTTTCTTGTCTCTCGGCGACGTCTTGGGGGTGTCTCCACTAGTGTTCTTGTCGGCTTTTGGGGCTGGAGCTGCCTTGGAAGTTGCGGGGCGCTGCCATGCACAATCTTTCCCCCCTCTCGCATCTGTTCGCTTTGAAGAACTTGCGTACCTGGGGCTTGGAACCAGGAGGACTCTGCGAACGATACTTCCTTGGCGTCTGGGATCTCGATCCGCCCTTCTTGCCTTTCCCCTTACCTTTCGGTGCCTTAACATGTTCGAATCGGCAGTCTGAACCATAGGTGCACTGGCCAGGTTGAAATTTCACACATACACCCTTGGGGATTCCAGGAACTGCAGGGTTGTTCGATGGAGTCCTGCCACGTCCCGTCGTGTTGCTCGACATAGCATCCCGCATGTGAACAAGCCGCTTGCGCTCCAAATATTTCCTCGATGCGTCAATCAAGAATTTATAGGAGTGCTTTTCCGTCCCTTCCTCAGCCACGCTCATACTCATTGAGATCATGACTGAGAGGCCGAAACTTTCGAATCTGGCGGTGGAACAGCGCTTCAAGGGTTTTCTCATTCTGCTCATTGCCCATTCCAGCGATGACCGTGTCCCATCTCGTCATGAAATTCTTGAGGTCCTCGTTGATGAGCTGGACAGAGAGCAAGTCCTCAAAGTCGTAAATTGCACCATGTTTGATGTTCGTGCTGAAGTGCTTGTGAATCATCAAAAGAATTTGGCGCCCCCTCGCGTAGCGTTTCTCCTTTGCTTCTTGTTCTTTGAAAATGTCGACTTGCCGCGCGAGGTCGCCCTCCAAGATGTTCGTCAACGCCGATGCCAGCTTTGCGTCAAGATGGACAAACATTCCTGAATCACGAAGGACTTCAACAGTTTGACCTGGGATCCAAGTTGCCTCAATCCACTCAAATGCCTTTTCGGGTTGATCGGAAGTAGCAACAACAGCATCCCTAACTTTGATCCTCCAATTACGGTACTGTTCGGGCTTCGGGAATCGGGGAATCTGAATTCTGTCACCCTCCTTTACACGAACGCGTTCCGCTGTCGGATCGCTCGAATTGCCTAAGTGCTTCAGTAGCTTTCGTCGAAAGGATTCATCCGATGCGGTCGAAGTTGATGATGAAGATGACGAGGGAGAAGATGACGGATCTCGTCGCCGGCGTCGGCTACGGTCCTTCTTCTTCTTCTTCTTTTTCTTTTTCTTGTCCTTGTCATTTCCACCATCACCGTCATCGCCAGGCCAACCGTCTCCGGTAGCAGCATCGTCCACGGCCCCGGCGGGAACGGATCTGTCTTTGCCGTAGGGGTCGCTCCCGACCTTCGTCCAACTGTGTGAGGAAGCATTCGAAAGTCCGGGTGGAGATGCAGCCAAAGGAATTGTCGGGATAGCCAAGGGGGTAGCTGGTGCCTGCTGAACGGGAGGCACAGGGGCCGGAGCAGGCTGAGCAGGCGGTTGCTGTTGATTCTGCATCATCTGCTCGACCATAGCCCTCAGCTCTCTCTCCTGCTCGCTGATCGTGTTCATGGCGTTTTGGTACTTCATCTCGGCTTCTCTTTCTGATTTCATGGTGTTCACACGCTGCTCCGCATTCATTTGAATCTCGCGTCTCATGGCCTCCGATTGGCTTTGAAGTCCGGCAATGATCTCACCATGCCTTGCCTCCGCCATCTGGGCGACCATGGGACCGGTGTCCTGATTCACGAACTGGTTGAATTGGGCATTGTTCTGGGTAGCGTTGACCTGCTGATAGTTCGTCACGTCCTGGTTGATCGTCATCGAAGGATCGAGGTGGACGTTTGCAACATGTTGATTGAACTGATTCATGGACTGTGGCATAGGGTTTCCCCTTGCGAGATCGATCTGAGGGTCGTACATGACGATGTCACCATGCCGATGCCGATCTGATCCAACAGGTGAAGGAGATCGAGCACCAGACCGCCCAGTCCTCCCACGGTCACTTCGAGATCGAAGCGATTCGGGGCCCTGACTGCTCAGCGCCTGTCCCTTCCTGATGAGCTCCCTGGCCACTTGGGAATTCGCGCGACTAGTCGGTTCGTATTGCGAGGCGTCTTCATCGCCTGCAGGCTCATCAGGTGTGGGACGCACCTCAGTATGGGGTAGTCCAGGATCGCCATCCATGGCGTACAACTCTGTACAAAGAGCCGCTTACGGCTGATAACCTATAGAACAGGTTAAACAACCGGGAAGGGTCACCAATGAACCCTGTCCACAGCGCGCTTTTTCTTGAGCCATACGCAGTCGTAATGATGAGACTGCGCAAGTGAGACATTCATGCATTGGGGTTTTACATGGTTGATAAATACATCACGTTGCAAACTACAATAGACTAATATTCAAAGGTGACCCCACTATGGGGAACCCTGTGCCAACACATTGGGCGTGTCCAAGAATAGGGGACTCCTGAAAATGGTGATGTTGCTGCTGGTGCTCTTTGGAAAGCTCTGTCTGGTTGCAGCCACGTAAAGCGGACAGCACTGAACAAACGCAAGATTTGGAACCAAATGATCCAAGAACTCATCAATGAAACCACCAATATTGGGTAAGGCAATCCAAGTGAAATCACTGGCGTTTTGTTTTGAACAAGCACAAAATCGAGCGGACGAACGAACGAACAAACGCACGAACAAGCAAACGACAAGCGCAAAAATCAGTTAACAAAATAACCTAAACAAAAGAACTAATCAATTTGACCGAACTGCAAAACACGCTGCTTCACTTGAGCAGGGTTCCCTATGTGTCACCTTGCAACATCACCTCGCCAAAAGGCAACTGAATCTGAATCGGTCCTGGACCCTGCAACCACTTTCGAGGTAGCCAAAGTATGGGCCAAAATCGGGGGAACCAAATGGTGCTTGTCCTTTGGATTCCCATTCAAACCCCCCAAAAGTCAATGCATTCCCCAGCCAATGCAAACCACCAAAGGCTTCTTGAAATGGGCCGCTTCTCATTAAATGCCAAATTTCGGTCAGAGGAAGGACACCCAAAAGCAAACACAAAGGACAACTCCAGCCTCAAAAAAATCACCTCCTGAATGGGCTGGCCACTCTTGAAGGTTCCCTTTCAAGGGACATGGCTCGGGGAACCCCCGCCCCCCTCGTTTGCTTGGACCACCCCCACTTCGGGATTCCCAACCAAAACAAGCCAACAAGCCAAAACGGGACTAAAGTCCAAGAACTCAGGAAGTAATTACACCCCCTCCCCGTTGTTTCGTTGCTTCAATCGAGCACCAAAAAAGGAAAACACCACTTTGTTCCTTTTTCATTCTTGTTTTTTTTGGGGGGGGGTCAGGGAAAAGCCCCCACACCCAAACCTCTGCGAGCTCCCCCCCGCGCGAACTCCGCCCGCGCGAACTCCGGGCTGAGGAGCTCTTCATGCCGAAGCCCTGGGCCAACTTGTGCACCGCCCGCGCCACCGCGCCGAAGCCGTAGAAGGCAATCTCCCGGTTGACCAGCTCGAAGCCGCTGCTGCCGTCGAAGTTGTTCCGCGCGGAGACCTGGGGTGGGGACTGGGGGTGGGGACTGGCGTGGCGTGGGGACTGGGGGTGGGGACGGGCGAAAGATCACCTAGGCCTGGGGATACAAAACCCTGGGCGGAAAACAACCTCTACCTCGAGCAAGCGCTCGCGAAGGAGGGCCCGCTGCGGGAAAAGGCGGGGAGTTTCACTCGCTGAGCTCATGGACTTTACACGTTTAGAGCTTCCCTGAGGGTCTGGTTTTGGGACCCTCAAAACTGGCTGGCCCCTCGGGGTTCTCCATTGGAGGTGGCGTGGGGTGGATTGGCCACAAAACAAGCCCAACTGTTTGAAGTTACCAAAATGGCCTTCCCCACAAGTTTCAAGTTCATGAACTCAGGGAGTGAGCCTGCCTAGGAGAGAAAAACGGCGGGAGTTGAAGTAACCAAGCTTAGAACCCGAACTGGGCCGTCCGTTTTCAGACCCCCGGCTAAAAGTGAAACACTTTTAGTCGTTTATATCAAGCACCCAACCACCAACACAACTAAACAGCTGAACATCTTAAGGGGACGGCATGGAACCGCCAAGCTAACCCGGGAAAAAGGCGATGGAGTTAAACTACCCGGCTTAGTAGATGCTACGCTGTCCTAAACAGTATTTTCGGGAAAGCCACTATTGTTTTTTGTGAATAGGGTTGGTTTAACGCAGCTACCATTTCCCCAAGTCAGAGATTTACAATGACGAGGTCCCTCCGAGCCCCCCAAACCCAGCCCCCTCCGCACAGCGCAATCTCCGACCCTCGCCCCCGGGCTGAGCTGAGCCGCGATCATCATCCCGAAGACCAGCTCCGCCACCGCGTTGGCGTTCTGCCCCGGGGTGTTCATCGCCTTCGCTTCGCGCGGAGCGAACCGTTTTCCCCCCACTTACCGCTGGTTCCGTCAGGTTTTTCTCTCCAAGGCAGGCTCACTCCCTGAGTTCATGAACTTGAAACTTGTGGGGAAGACCATTTTGGTGGTAACATATGCAAGAGGGGGCCATTCCCCTACAGGAAGTGGTTTGGAGATAGTTGAAGCCCTCTTGGCAAGGAACCACCACCATTGGTGTGTACAAACAGTATGAATGTGCCGAGGCTGTAAAAGTAAGGATGCGCATGGATGCAGGATGTATGTACATATATTCACACATTCGAACGACAGAGTATGCACTTGCATAAACAAGGTCAGGCGGCCACTATCAGCGCAAACATGTATGTGTATATATATATATAGATATATATTCTATTTCAAACCTCTTTAGGTTGTGGTCTCCGCCCTCTGAGACTGGTCCTCGAAAACTAGCAAGGCGAGAAGCAAACCGCACATTCGGGACACTCGCAGGGCAGATTCAGAACACGAGGGAACTTGGCCAAGATCTGTACGCAGAACCAAAGGGCGGTAATACAAGTTCAAAACATGGGAAACACCGCAGAACCCTGCACATAATGCACTTTCAGATCTGTTTCATATCTTGCTGCCGTAAAATGTATGTAAGAATGATCCAGAAACACCTTTCCAACCGTTAACCGTTCGTATGGTAGCAAAACACTTTCTTGCGTTTTGTAGCCGCATGCTACAAACAAACAGAACCAAACAACCAAACACCTGAAACAACATGCCAGCAACAGTGAAAACACCTGGAATGTTGATTCCCCTGCAAATACCAAGCAACGTTATGGTTTCAACCATGGTTTTCGGTTCTTCCCCCTGCTGGTTCTTTCTCAACATCTTTTTCGTGTCTTCTAATATCAACCAAACCTTTGGTTATCAACCAAACCTTTAATTCACCACTCAAATGGCATCCAAACCAAAAAGTGACTCAAGTCCGAGTTCCGGAACTATAAGTTTCATATTCCTCTGGCAAAAAGATGGGATGAAGAAGTGGAATGAGACCAAAACACAAAACTCCATTCCACTTTGGACGTCCCCCCCCCCCTGTTGCAGCGGTTCAGGAAAAGGGTTGCTGGACCTCGGGGACGCTTCGGCCGAGGCGCGGTGACCTTCTTGGCCTCGCAGGCCTTGAGGTCGATGTTGTCGTAGCCCGCCCCCGCGCGGACCACGATCTTCAAGGCCTCCGCCTCGCGTCAAGCGGGAGACCGGGCTGGATGGGGCTGGATGGGGGCAGGGGGGGTTGGGTTGTGGGGGGAGAGGGGGGGAGGGGGTCTGTAGGTGGGGTTGTTCTTGTGTTGTTTTCTTCTTCTTCTTCTTTTTTTTGGGGTGGGTGGGTGGGTGGGTTGTTGGGGGAGGGGGGGCTGTGGAGATTGGTGGGTGAGGGGGAGGATCACATGGGCGTTGCGAAAGATTTTAGCTGGATTCTCGGAAATGGGTTCGAGAGAGCTTCCTTTTGAAACCATCCAACATAATGTTGACCCCATATTCATCAACCCCAGTTTATTTCGAGGGGGGTGACTGTTTTCCCCTCCAAAAGTGATTCCCCACGATTCAATTCCAGGGACACCCCCCTGTCACGCCCCTATTAATAAACTGGTTGCATGGAGCTGACTTGGCAACCATCGATATGTGCTGTTTGCAAACCCGTGCCTACAGGATGGGCGGAACCCGTGGGGCGGATGGGCTTTGTGCTGTGCTTATGCGCGGATGCATTTCCCAAACGACGCAAATTGGGTGGTTTCCAAGGAGATGGTTGCTCAAAGCTTCGTTTTTGCAGCCCCCTAAGAATGAACAGAACCAAACAAACACAACAACCTCAACACGTGCCAACAACAATGAACGCAATCTACCTATGGTTTTTAGTGCTTTTCTAGCTTCCTCAGTGGATTGGTCTGAAAAAGTAACCAAACTTTAGCTTATCACTAAAATGGCCCGGTCTTCCGGTCTTCCCCAAAGTGACTAAAGTCCGAGAAACGGAACTCAGGAAGTCCGTTGTTCCCTGCGGCTCACGTGCACCCAGGGCCTTCTCGAGCACCGAGGCATCCACGATGTCGCTGCGGATGATCATGGCGTCCACGCCGGACACTGCGGCCAAGAGCTCGTCCTTGCTTTTGTAGTTCTCCAACTTCCTGGAACCAGATCCCAGAACGTGGGGAAATTACGGTTGCTTTCCGCTCCCCTGCAGAAGAAGTTTAACTTTTAGTGGTTTAATGGAGAGCCCATTAGTTGGCAAAAAGTTAAAAACATCCAAGCAAAATGCACCATTGGTAGATGAATCAAACACAACAAGACAAGTATAGTCTTAAAATGGGAATCGGACCCTCCCCCAACATGCTGCGGTTGGGTAAGGTCCTTTTGGAAATAGCATCCATGTGTGGGTTCGTAGGGATCCCATAGTGTCCTACACAAAATGAGAAAAATCGGAGCCTCCCTTCTTTTGATGCCCCCCTTCTTTGGATGTCCTTGTGGTGAAGCTTTAAAACCACAAAGGGAGGACTGTGGGTAGAGGACTGTGGGTAGAGGGAATCAAAATCAACATGTTCTCCAACTTCCTGGATCCCATAGCCTCGCTGGTTCAGAGGGAAATGAGAAATGGAATGACAAAAGCAACCATCTTTGATGGATTCCCTTATCCATCCAGTGTCCTATAAAAATCGGGGAAAAGCCTCTCGATTTGGACGGTGGTTTTCCTGTTGGGTGGCTCTAGCAAAACCACACAAGTTGCACGATCCGGATCCGGAAGGCCAAGCTTGAGGGAGTGTCTCCCCAAAAATGCAACTGCAACTTAACAGGGATCCTTACATTATACACCTGAACATTGCAACTTGTAAATGGTGGTTTCCGTTTATTTTGGTTGAAAAAGCAACATGTTTCAAATGGTTGCAACATGTATCTTTTAAGGAGCCCTGCTTAAATTGCTGATTTCCTGGGGTGCCTCAACGAGAAAACCCCCCCCAATGATCTCAACGCTGAACGGAGAGAGGCGACGGCTTCTTTTCTGGGTCTGAAAACTCCAACGAACAGGGCTTCACCAGTTTGAGAAACCTCCTCATAGGCTCAAGTCCATTCAATCAAGCTATCCTCATTGCCTGAGCCAACTGATTGGAAGGGAAACCATCCTAAACTCGCTTCCTCAGTCGATTGGTCAGAAAAAAAGAAACTATTTTTGTTGTTTACTACTAAATCGTCTTCCCCAAAAGTGACTAAAGTCCGAAACGGAACTCAGGGAGTGAGGCATTTGCAGGTTGTGCGCAGGTGAGGGGTTTTTGTGGGTCTGTCCAGCAGTAACATGCTTTTTGGCACTTCGAAGTGAAACACCTAAAGGCCTGGGTGAGAAACATCAGTATCCTCATTCCACGTCTCAAACATTGGCAAGCCGATGGGGAGATCGTGGGAAGTATTGTGGATGACCGGATAACCATTCAGACATCAAAAAAAAAGGACACGCAACTTGGGCGTTGCTCTATCTTCTTGGAAGGGCATATAATTGCAACATCCATTTTCCCAACAACCCACCTGAACATGATCTTACATACGGCAAGAATGCGCTTGCAACCTTGCATGTGGAGTAAGGAGCCTATCCCATCTTTACATCACGGCCAGGGGTTACTGAATCACAACCTCAAGCAAAACAGCGGCGGGTAGCATCGGCTTCCATGCAGGACTCACTTGCTTGGATTGGCCCCCAATTCGATAGGGGGTTTTGGCTCCAACAGTTATCTGAATCCCCACAGGAAAAAAGACCTCCCCCCCCCGACTATGCCTCAAAACATGTACCAAAACGGCAATTTTGTAAATGGAAAGACTAAAGCCTGCGGTCTGCCCTTGCTGTTTAATCTTGAGCCACACCCCCGCTAGTCAACTGGTTTCACTTCATCAGGGGTTCCCATTGAGTGCGGACAACTGAAACGGTAATTTTCTGGCCAGGCCATCTGCCTCAGTAGGGAGGGGTGGGTTCTCAAAATGGATCTTGGAACCCCCGTTTTGGTTGGTGGTAGGAAAGCCACAAGTAAAACTGAGAGTTTGTGAGGACTCCAGCTATAGATTTGGGCATCTTTTTCGGGGAAACCCGTCTTTGGAGTTGTTGTTTTTTAGCATGTTCTAAAGGAAACCACCGGGAAATCGGTCATTTATGGGATTGCCCTGTTTTGAGACGCACACATTTTGAGAAACGCGCAAAGGTGTGCAACCCAGGCGCTTGAGGGTGTACTTGGCCTCCTTAAGCACCTGGCCCACAAGGCGAGTCCCACGGCGCTTCATGTGACGAGAGGCTTCGCTTGTGGCAGATGGGCAGCTTCCCTCGAATTGGTGGTTTGGAGCTCGGTGGTTCAGCGGTTCCCCATTTACCCTCTACAAGAACCAGCGTTCAACTCCACAAACCACCAATCCAAACCACCAACTAAGGGCTACCTGATAAATGGGAGAACCCTCCAAATGTCTGGTGTCGCTTTGGTTCCTTTCCCTTCAAACCAACACCCAAAAGGGTACCCTCAAAACACGACAGACCCACCTACCCACATTGCGCTGCTATTAAACTTGCAGCACTTCACCTTTTCAGGCTGATCGCTGCGTACCCTCTGGAGTGTGGGGGAAATGTTTTTGTTTTCATTCAGGGAAACAGAAATCAGGGATCTCCACCTTTGTTGAGATCAGGGGCACCTTTAAGCATTTTCAACGGCAAAGTTGCCGAGTGACCCAAGTACAAAAGGCAATCCTTTTTGGATTGATCATTTTCAGTGGGTCTCTCTTTAAATCTGGGCAAGGTACTATAAGTTTACCAGCTGGGAGTCAACTCACTTGAGTGGACGGGCCAAAAAAAAACTAATTGTTTTGCGTTTCCCACTAACATAGGCCAAACCCAAAAAGTGACTAAAGCTCGGTTGAACCTCAAAAGGTGAGTTCCGGAATCTGCAGGACATGGGGATCAGCTGGGCCCCTTACCTCTAACTTTAGCCACGGGTAGGGTTGACTCCTGGCATTTTGAGTCCAGTTCTTGCTCCCTCCCTCGGTGGGGGAGGGAAGGCTTGTTCATCAGGGATCAAGAGTAAGCGACTACCTCTTTAGCTCGTGCTAGCAAGCCAGTGTTTGCTGGGCGCATGGGCGCTGACTGGAGTGGCTGAACCAGACGTTCAGCCCAGTGCCCGGGAAAACCTGGCTTTACATGGTAACTACCAAACCATTTTTGTTGTGGAGGGTCGACGTGATTCCCTGAAAAAAGGAAATCCGGGTCCAAGCGCTGTACGGGGCAAGCGCCCAACCCGTCGCCGAAAACGAAGGCCTCCTCGATCTTGGTGACCGCCGCCGCCGCGAAGGCCTTCTCCGTGGCCAGCAGCACTGTCCTGGCTCGCTGGCGACTGAGCGGAGCAGGGGATGAGCCTCGGGGCCGGTTTTTGAGGCGGCCTTTCTGCGGGTTTGCCTTTTTTTTTTTTGGGGGGGGGGGGGCGACTGAAGGGGGCCTCTGCCGTTTTTTGTTTTTTTCTCTGCGGGTTTTTGAGGGGAGGTTCTTGGGGGAAAAATTGGGAGAACATAGCCAAGCTCCCAGTAGTGAAATCGATTCCCAAACATATTCATACTAAGCAAATGTCGTTGCCGCTTGTGACTTTTTTGAGGAGGGGGAAAACAACACGCGACAATCACATGTGTCTCAGCAGTGAAACCGATTCCCTTTGAAACCAATAAGGGAAACAAAACATACTCATGATTAGCAAATGGAAGGGCTCGTTCTCTCACGTCCGATCGAGTGGAAAGCCCCAAGAAAAGCAACCACACCTTTTTGGGAATACCACTAAAATGGTCAACCAAAAAGTTTAAAGTCCACGAACTCAGGGAGTGAGTGGGAAAGCTTTGGTTTTCTGGCTGACTTTCTGTGAGTTTCTATGTGTGTTTGTTTTTGAGTGTTCCCATGGGAGGAAAATAATTGCAAACTCGCCAGCTTGTCTATTGGGTTGATTTAAAGGGATATCAGCAGGATATTTTGTCTGTTTTGTATGGGGGGGGTCCCCCTAATTTGTCACATTGGTTTTTGCACCGAAAATCACGTCCCCCAAAGACTCATGGCCCATCAATGGCCCATCAACCTTTTGGAAACATCACTATGGATCAAACTGCGCGACCGCAGGTCAAAAAATCGGATTTGGGGAACTGAGACAAAGCAGGTCTGCGCAAAAGTGGTCCGAACTTTGAAACGAAATAGTGACGGGTTTCCCCTCCGAAAACGTCTAATTGCATCATGGGGAGGGGGGCCCTGCCCTTGGCCGCAAGAAGGCTCACAGAAAGCGGTTTTCAACAAACCTCTGAGCCAGCGTTGGTTGAGTCACAATGATGTTCGTTTGTAACCCCCAACCTCTGGTTTTCACATGATAATGTACTAGGTGTTTGAGTCACCAGGGAAGACGGGGGGAATGGGGCGCTGGGCAAAGTGCTGAGACTTTCAAAGTGTTCTTGGTTGTCTCATGTGGGCGTGGGCGTGCCTTTTTTGCGCCCCCCAAAAATGTGGTTTCCTTTAGGATTCTTTTCCTTTACAAGTCGCACCCATTTGGCGGCAAGCTTTGTACACGGTTCAGTGTTGAGATCGCTGGGATTCGAACCCGCAACTTGAAAAACGCACGTAACCACCCTTGAGTGGTTTCCCAAATTCAAATGAGCAGCTGTGCAAGTGAAGCTAAGGGACAGCCCCAGCCAGAGGTGCGATTCGATCTCCGCCCCGCCTCGCTTTTCCAGCTTCACCAGCCATGGCGAGCTGCGATTTCTCGCGGGAGGTCCCGCGTGAGCAAAACTGGGCGCTTCGAGCCTTTTGTTCGCGACCGGTTCCATCGCGGCATCTGTGCTTAGCAACCCAACCGAGACATCAATGGTAGAGGATTCGACTTGTGGCCGAATGTTTGTCACTCCTGCTTAAGGCAGGACAAGGTCCCTTCAAGGATACATCTGGGAGTTGACTAGCTGATTTAGCGGATATCCAGATACATCAAGTGATTTGTGGATGTGGGGCAGTGGGGGGGTCTTTTTGAGTCATTGAGGGTACCCTCTCGGTGGCTTGAAAGGGACATCACAAAAAAGAAACAACATTTGTTGGGCCCCACCTCTACCATGTTCTTGTAGACCTCCCATCGGTAGCTCCGAAAAGGCTCCGTTTAGAAGCAAGTTGGGATACCCCCAGCGCCGGAACGAGGCAATGACCCCTAACCTTTTCTGGTGGTTTCCTTTCATCCCCCAAACGGTTCATTCCCCAGACCCGTCATTCCTTTCGAACCAGCAAAGAAATCAGGAACCCTGCGGTCTGTTGAGAAGTCCCGAATTTGCTGGCTTCCGCGGCTTTTCGCCTTCAGTCCACAAGCTCCCAAAGCTGAAGCACGCGCCGCCTCAGCCCGCGGGCGAATTTATCGCGCCCGCAAGGCGATGGACACCGCTCATGGGCTCAGCATTTGTTGTGTCCTTTTTGTTTTCCTACTTGGTACCTGGTGCTTGTACAGGGTAAATGGGTGTTGTAACCTCCGAACCACCAAGCCAGGCCAACTAACCAGCGGGAATGTGTTTTTCACAGATGTCAGCCTGAAAGCAGGCGGATGAGTTACAATCTACGCAGTGCTCATGTCTGGGACAGAAGTGATCCCCAGGGCCACATAAGTGAAGACGAGGGCAATATACACTGCTACTAGAAGCTGATAGACTGATCATGGCTGCCCACTGTTGCCTTCTATTTCCCTAACTTGATACTGGATCTCCTTGCCAAAAATGTCCTTGCAATGGATGCCAGTGGCTACGAGCCTTCAAGCATCATAGGACGGGTTTTTGTGTTCCTTCGATTACATGTTAGGAAGCAGAACTTCATACCCCACTCTTGGGACCACCTTTCCTACAACCAGAAAAGGCAATAAACAATGGACAAGCAGGGGTCCGGAGAGGGCAAAAGCGTCACAATGAATGCAAGAGTCTTAACTTGTAGGGAGGGGGGGGGGTTGTGTCAAAGGGGAGGCACGGACTCCAGAACAATGGTTGGTTCCTTAAAGGACTCCCTTGAAACCAAAAGGGAAACCAAACAAAAAACAAAGGACGAGCCGCCAATACATGGGGTATATAGGGTCACGTACAACCCAAGTGGATACGTATAGGTTGAAGTTTGAAGCCCATTTAGGTCCCCCAAGAGCTCAGCCTAGACATGGGTGTTACTCCAAGTGCACAACTGACATGGTGTTGTTTGTGCTGACATGTCATCCATTTGCCGATGGAAGTGTGGCGCCTGTCAGGCTCACATCATGCCCTCTGCTAACATAATCTACTCTCACCACGGGCAGTTGCGGAGAAACGTGGGTCCTCGAGGTGGACACAAAAAGCGACAACCAACATGCCGGAGAAACCTGGGTCCTCAAGGTGGACACTACAAAAAGCGACAACTAGGGTCTATTGAAGGCGAATCAAGTTGCTTGACCAGTCCCCTCTTAGGTCCCCTGATCCATGGAACGTGACGAGTCGACGAATCCAGGCGGCAGATCCGAGGGCAAGAGGTACTGCCAAGGCTTGTGGCAGCCGATGGGACTTGGGTGGAAGATCGTCTCCACCTGAGGCCAAAGGAAAACCATCCACTCGGCCAAAACGGGTTTTAACTAAAGATGTTTATAATAGATTTATATGGGTTTATGATGGGTTTACCTGGCTTTAAACAGGGTTCTTATAGATTTATGTAAGTTTATGATAAGTTTATATGGCTTCAAACAGGGTTCTTATAGACTTATATAGGTGTGTATACTACCAGCATCGTTACAACAGTGTGTGTGTGTGTGGGTGTTTGCTTGGTTGAGGCTACACTTTACACCTTGGTGTAAAGGGAACAAAAAAACAAGGAGGAGTACCAAAAGAACAAACAAGTTCTGGCACCCCGATTTTGACACATACCCATATAGCCCTTATACCAATGCACATCGAGTGGAACCACCTACTCAAATGGAAAAAACGAGGGTGGCAAAAGTTGAAATGCCAGGATTCAAGTAAATCAAGAATGTCCAGTAGATATGGTGCCAGCGAGTGCAAGCGTCCCTTTTTCCAACTTGAGCCACATGATGGCAAGTACAAAACTCATGCACCATACCCGAAGAGGAAGTTAAAAAGAACACACCCCATGAAAAGGTGGGTTTGTTTAACTCCCCCCTCTTGCGATTTGGGCCGGTGCAGAATGGGTCGCAGCGAAGGGTGGTGAAATCACCCCTTGCTAGAATGATTGTTTCAACACAAGGGTGTCTAGCAGCGACCTGGTGAAAGCCAAGTATTGTCATGCAATTCACTTCACGTGAAACATAATTGTGTTCACTTCATGGTGTGAGGCGCTCGAAGCAGCCACACACGGCAGGGGCAGGTGAGGTGTTCATTCACAGGCTTTGGCTGCGGAACATCCCCAACATGAATCAAGTCGAGGGCAGCGCCCCACTTCTGAGGGCCAAGTGCCTTCGTTAAGATATCTCCCTTCTGCTCAGTTGTCACAATGTAATCTATTCTGGGATTTTCAAATGCTTCTGACAATGAGGTGACGTTGATCTATGATTCTGATCTTTTGCAAGTGCCGCAATTTGGAAGAGTATCCTTCAGATACAATCGCAAGGACAGCTTGATTATCTTCGCAACACTTGACAAGAACCTCACGGCCAAAGAGATGGCTGCAAGCGATCTCCAAGGGCATCACATCATTGCACACGGCGGTGGCCAAAGCCAGTGTTTCAGATTCAGTCGTGGATCGGCTGGTGACAGTCTGCTTTCAGCTTACCCACACAAGAGGAAGGAAACAGTTTTCGGCTTCAAGGGCAATGAAGTAACCCGAACAACTCCTCATGGTGCTCACACAGTCACCAAAACTCGCATCTACCCAACAGGACAGCCGCAACTTTTTCAGAGGGTCATGCATGAAGGAATGCAAGGCATAAGTTGCGGTGCGGCTCAAGTAACCCATCAAGTGGGCGAGGCGCGTATCATCAGCCTTACTCCGATTAGTCACATGAGCTCCCAACAAATTAATGCTCACTTGCAAATCCGGCCGGCATAATCGAGCCAGCCACAACAACTTCATGACGATTCTTGCAGCACTGCCCAGAAGTTCCCCCCTGGCAGTGAAGCCCTCTGGACTCAACGATCCTTCTTCTACAGTGGGGTGCTAGCAGCGCGCGCTGGCATGTCTGTAAGCTCTTTGCGTCTCTCCACGCATTGCTGAGCGATATCTGCGGCTTGAAATGCATAAGCTTCCTTACCTTTCCAAGTCACTTTCTGATGAGATCGTCCCAAGACGATGGTCAAGGGCATGGGCTGTTCGAGTTTCACCCGTTTCCCAAACTCTAGCCAGAAACCGGCATGTCGAGAGCCTTCACTGCTAAGCGTAAAGTCGTCCAAATAGGCCGACAGAGCCATTTTGGAGCATTCAAACATGAAACAGAACGGCAAACAGAAGTCCTTCCTCCCATCGACTGCAACGCTGCGTCGGCGTGCTTCCACCAGTGGGCCGAAGATTCCGGATGCCCATAAAGACTTCTCCGGAGCCGAAGCAACATGTGCAGCCACCCCACAAGTGATGCACGTTCTCTTCGTGTGCATAAAGCGTATTTTCTTCATTACAAACAACCTTGATGTCTGAGGCAGTCTTGGCAAATATGGCAACTGACCGAGTAGCCAAATGAATGTTTTGCCATCACTTTCAACTACAATTGGGTAGTCCTCAAGCATATAGCAATTAGCATTACCCCAGCCATCCATGTGCAAATTGAGAGTATCGTTCCCATGCTTGGCGCGCCCCCCTGTCGCAAAGGCATGGGGCCTGACGAGGTGCCAATGCATGAGTTGTACATGGATGAAGGAATGCCAAGGCCTTGCTGGAGCCCGGCGCATGCGTCGGCCCCCCCTTCGACGGTGACAACATTGGCAGCTTGAGACACTGGATGCAATCATGGCCACCGCAAATGCTGGCATCGCTTTGGGCTTCGGCTTTGGCTTTGCTGCTGCAGGCTTAGCACTTGGCTTGACACCTGTCTTGACATGAGCATACTCGGACTTTTCCCCATGATGACACCCGCCATCCAATTGAAAGAATATGCAAGGCTTTCTGCTCTTTAGCCTTTCTTCCCCTTGCCTTCTTCCTTTCCCGCCTGGAGGCGCATAAGCAGCCAAACCAGACGGCAAGGAAGGAGGCGACCCTGCTCCCTTTGGAGTAGTTGCTGACGGCGATGAGATCTTTGGAGCTGGCGCTCCAGCAGCCTTGTCACCAGGGGAAATCTTACGAAGGTGGCCCTGAACATCCTTAGCATTGAGATCTTCACGCTTGTAACCAAGGGTATCCTGGAGCTTGCTCTACAGGAAATCCACGCATCGTACTGTCCTTTGGAAGTCCTTTATGCTCTCAACGTGGCGTTCGAGTGTCCTGAAATTCCTGACCTTGCTGAACAACTATTCCCCAGGGAGGCAATCTGATGGGAACAGCTGACATGGTCTGCACAACCTTGCTAGCAAAGTCCTGCATCTCATCAACGCCAGACCCGTGGGCTCTCAGGCAAGCAAGGCAGATGCAGTGAGCATTGAACCTCGTGCTCTATCCAAGCCAAAACGCTTGACCACAGGCTTCAGAGCAGGTGCCGGCTTGGGAGTTTGTAGGCCTGATGAAAGGCTTTGCAGCAGGTGCCAGCTTGGGAACTGCAGGCTTTTTCAAAGGCTTTGGAGCAGGTGCTAAATCCACGGGCGTTACCTGCCTCCAAGGATGTTGCTCTCCAGCAACTGGGCTCTTCTGCTCCTCCTCCTCAGACTGCCAGTCTGCCGGGGTGTGCAACGATCGGACCTCACAGAGCTATGCCGGACGCAGCTGATGCTCATTGTATGCGATCCTCCTCCTCTGAGCACTCGCGCCGCCACGGATTCGCGCAGGTCCTTCCTCCAAGTCTGACACCAGCCAAACTCGCCCCTCTCGCAAGTAAACCCCAAGCGCTCGCCAAGTCAAGAATACATATTGCAAGCTCGGTCAGGAAGTACTTGAAGGGCCAACGAGGGCAAGATCCGCTGTCACGTCAAACAAGTGAAGTAAAAGAATACTGCAGCTCGTTGTCAAAGTCCGTGAGCCGGATACGGCTGATAACAAGTTGAAATACCAGGATTCAAGTAAATCAAGAATGTCCAGTGGATATGGCGCCAGCGAGTGCAAACGTCCCTTTTTCCAACTTGAGCCAAATGATGGCAAGTACAAAACTCATGCAGCATACCCGAAGAGGAAGTTAAAAGGAACACACCCCATGAAAAGGTGGGCTTGAATCTGGGGAACCCCTTCCAAGTGGCTAGTCCCCCCAAGGTCAAATTGAAAGTCACACCTCAGATTTCGGAGACATCTTGGTCGGGGTGTTCGTCTTCGCGCCGCTGGCGTTTCTTTGGCTCTGCCCCAGGCACGCTCTCTCAAGGCGAGTTGGCGGTCTCAAAGAGGCTGAGCTTCAAGCTGCTTATCTGACACGCAGCCGAACTTCCTTTTTGGGGGCGTGCCGTTTTTTTGAAGGTTCCGTTTGGTGGTTTTAAAGGGATCTACAGCGAAACGAAGCTGGCAACTCTGAATCTCATGCCAAGCCCCTCGCTTAGGAGACCAAACGCTTGTCCACTTCGGATGCTGGACGCTCGGAGACAGAAGATTTCTGGGGCCCTGCACGAGTTTCGGTTCCCACAACTGGGGCAAGGGAAATCCTGAAAGGAAGCTGTGTCATACTGTGGATGGACAAAATCCATTTTGCACCACTTTGAAACCATGGGAAGCCATTTGTTGGCATTTTGCAAGTAAATCATCAGACACCAGGGTTTCTTAGGTAAGCTCCTCTTAGCCTCAGCGAAGTTGCCCAGGTCTTTGTTACTCTTTGTTCCATACTGTTGGATCAAAGTAGAACCCGAAGTTGGGCGGTTTTGAAGGGAAACCACCATAACATCAACGTCTCATGAGGTCCCCTAAAAATAGATTGTTCGCGGCAACGGCCAACATCTTGCCTGGGCTGACGAAATGGGGGCCCGCAAAGACGGTAAGAGTGTGATGAAAATACCCCAGAACAAATGGGAGCACCTGGGGTTAAAAATGCAATCGCGTGGTTGCTGTTGACCCCTCTGCAAAGAGTTTAATTGTTTTTGGGTTCAATGGAAAACCTCCAATAGCAATCGCTAATGATCCAGGGGAACACATTCACAAACAAATGATCTCTTCCAGCATCCGAAGTGGACGCCGCCTCTGCAACTTTCGCTGAAGAGCGCTCTCTGCTAAGAAGCGCTCTTCGCTTTGTCGCTTCCGGACCGAGCTCGGGATTCAATCCCGCAAGCGCGCCGGGAGCAAGGGGTTTCCAGGACCGGAATGGTCGAACATGCTAATCCACTGCTTCAACTTTCAACTTCTTTCGACTTGGGTCATGGTCGGCTTTTGGCTGAGGCGGAGTGGTCACTTAGGGATCGCTCAAACAGTTCACTTACAGATCACGGTCACTTAGGGATACACGCCCACTTAGGGATCACATTCCGCTCACTCACATTCACGGATCACTTAGAAATCACATTCACTGACCACCGGGGGGGGGGGGGTTGGGTGGGGGGGGATGATAAGCACACCCACTCAACACTAGCCTGCTCTTTACCGGATTACAAAGTAACATGGTCTGGGGGGGGGGGGGGTTGGGGGGGGGGTGAGAGGCATGAAAGATGATAAGCACACCCGCCCAACTGCTGCAGACCAGCCTGCTCTTTTACCGGATTACAAAATAACATGGTTCCGGGTTGGGTTGGGGGGATGATAAGCACACCCGCTCAACTGCTGCAGACCAGCCTGCTCTTTTACCGGATTACAAAATAACATGGCTCTGGGGGGGGGTTTGAGGGGGGGGGGCATGATAAGCACACCCCCTCAACTGCTGTAGACCAGCCTGCTCTTTTACCGGATTACAAAATAACATGGTTCTGGGGGGGGGGCTGGGTGGGGGGGATTCGCACACCCGCCCAACTGCTGCAGACCAGCCTCCTCTTTTACCGGATTACAAAGTAACATGGCTCTGGGGGGGTGGTTAGGGGGGCGGGGCATGATAAGCACGCCCGCTCAACTGCTGCAGACCAGCCTGCTCTTCTACCGGATTACAAAACAACATGGTTCTGGGGGGGGGGTTGGGTGGGGGGGATGATTCGCACACCCGCTCAACTGCTGCAGACCAGCCTGCTCTTTTACCGGATTACAAAGTAACATGGCTCTGGGAGGGGTGGTTAGGGGGGCGGGGCATGATAAGCACACCCGCCCAACTGCTGCAGACCAGCCTGCTCTTTTACCGGAGTACAAAATAACATGGTTCTGGGGGGGGGGTTGGGTGGGGGGGATGATAAGCACACGCGCTCAGCTGCTGCAGACCAGCCTGCTCTTTTGCCGGATTACAAAATAACATGGTTCTTGGGGGGGGCATGGTAGGCACACCCGCAGACCAGCCTGCTCTTTTACCGGATTACAAAACAACATGGTTCTGGGGGGGTTTGGGGGGGGGCATGATAAGCACACTTGCTGAACTGCTTCATCTCAGCAAATTCATCTCTTTCTGGGGGTGGGGGGTGGGGTGGGGGGGGTTGAGGGGGGGGTTGAGGGGGGATGATAAGCACACCCAGCCCAGCCTGCGCTGCTCTGTAACGAAATGTGCATTGGACATACAGACATACACGCCACATATGTCATGAGATACACGCCAACAAGCACAGACAAGCGCATACATGCAAACACACGAGCGCATATAAACATACATCGCGAGGCATACATGTCAACACGCATGCATGCACGACAAGCCTTCTTCAAATCGCGATCCCGGGGCGACCCAAATCCGCGATCCCTAAGCGAACCACTTCCGCGATCCCTAAGCGACCCACTGCCCTTTTGTCTTGCCCCTTAATAACCCTCGTGCATGTTGGTGCTTCTCCCCTCTCTGGCTTGCGAAACAGCCACGTGCAAGCCGAAAAGGCGCAAGTCGCCAAGGGCTTCAGCCGCACATGAGGTTCCCCTCGCGGTAGCAGAAGCAGGTGCCGACCCCGAACTGCGGGATGCCCTTGGATCCGTACCTTTCAACACTCGGTTGCTTTCTGCTCTCCTGCTAAAAGTTTAACTGTTAGTGATTCAATGGGAAACCAATGAGTTGGCAAAACGTTAAAGTCCCAAGATGCACCAAAGAACACATCTACTCACATCCGATCCGATTCTGCGTGGATTATATCCAAGTCGAAACTATACAATGGACCGAACCAATATGGGGACTCAAGTCCGAAACGAAGCTGTACTTGTTTGACATCTTAAAGGGAAATCACCCGCAAACCATCTTTTTTGGCGGCTACCGTCAAAATAAGACGCGCCGCATCCGATCGCGGATTGCATCCAAGTCTAAACTGTTGGTTTACACTAAAGTAGTCTAAACCCACAAAGTGAGTCTGAATACCAAACTGTGGGTTTCCCCGACTAAAAAGGTCCCAGAGACTCAAGTCCAAAACGGACCTCAGGGAGTGAGGATTCATTGTGAAGGGCCTGCCCCATGCAGGAACAAGACTTAAAAGCCCTTGCTATGCTAACAACTTTGGTCTTCCCCCCCACCCAAAACAAAATAAAGCAAACAAAACCAACTAGGTCGTCCTCCAGTAGAGAGGATAGAATAAGGGTACCAACTTTTTTCTGTAGTATATTTTAGTAGGGGAACCCTCTCCCTCCAAAGGGTGAGAAAGGGCACCTGGCTGGGGGACCTAGCCAAACAAAAACAACAAAACAACAACGACATTGCTTCCCCCCACCCAAAACAACACTAAAAGCAAACAACCCCCCCTCCAAAAAAAGAAAAGAAAAAAAGAAAACAAACACACAACACCACTGCCAAGAAGTGAAGGCACAGGCCCCCCTCATGCTGCACCACCACGCCGGCGTCCAGCTCGCCCTTGTTCACGAAGGTGTACCTTGCTCGGATTACTGCCCCCCCCCCCCCCACTGCCTCCAGGCTTTGGGCGGTCCGCCCTGGACTCGAAACGTGCTCCCAGTGTGCTGGAGTTGTTTCTGGAACATAACATACTCCCAGTGATAGAGTCTCTTAAACAACCAAAAGGGGAAAGAAAACATGCTCTTTTCAACAAATGGACGATTGCTAGGATCTTGGTTTTCTCGGTTGCTTGCTGTTCCCCTGCTAAAAGTTTAACTTTAGTTGTTTAATGGAAAGTTTGCAAAAGGTTAAAGTCCTAACATCTGGCCTCAGGAATCTTACCATGATCAAAGTCACCCCCCAAGTGGTGGGTTAAAGGGAAACACCCCCCCCATTTTCTGACTTTGACACCCCCCAGAAACCGAATCAAAATCATGACCTCAGAAACATCCAAGCAGAATGCAGCAAGGTTTTGGTTGCAGGCTTGGCAGGTGCGCCCTTGGGCCGAGTGGCATGACGCCTTCGTGGCAGTTGGACACCTCGATGGTGCCCACCTGTCGGCCGACCATGACCAGCACCGGCGGGCATACCTTGCCCGGATAGCAGTCCTGCGCAAAAAGCGTGGGTGCTGGAAGGACCCCCGCTTTCTGCAAAAAGTTGTTCACTTTTTCGGGGGTTGAGTGGAAACCACCTTGATTTCAACCAAAGAAGTTTAAGTCTAAAGATCCAACCCAATAGCAGTCAAGAAAGAAACCTAAGAAGTCGACCCCTTCAGACCCCTGAGCCAAACGTCACTCTCTTTATCACCTTTGGTACTTGGGTGTTCGATTCGGCCAAGTTAGTAGGTTGCCTAGATAGCTCGGGTTGTAACCTACTTAGTCCCAACTGCAGTTGTTGGCCTGGTCGGAAATGGGTTCTGACCTATATGGATCCGGACCAACATCCAAGTTACTTAAGGGATCCCATCCCTGATGGGTGGGGAATACTTTCTTCCGACCCCTGACTAACCGGGGAGCTTTTTAACTTGGGATAAACATTACGAAAACCAAGGCATGTCCTTGGACCAAATCTACGAAATCCAACATAGCCAATGGACGCACACCTGAAACCTGAACAAAGACGAAGCGCTCCTTGCCCTATCATTTGTCTTTTTCCTTTTTTTTGGGGGGGGGGGGGTGAGCCAAGTTGTTGTTTAGCGAGCCCGTGGGCAAAGCGGCCTGTAAACACATAAAATAAGAACGGCCTGCAAACCCTTGAGCAACACGCTCCTTCGAGAAAAAAACAAATAAGACCCATGTGAAGCGCGAGATGTTCGAGACGTCTGCACTCACCTTGACCTGGGATTCAAACCACCCTGAAAATAATGGGTAATGGGTCTAAGGGTTGATTCTGGGAAAAGGATTGGCTCATTTGATGAAAAGCTGCATCTCCAAAGAGCATGAGAATGGAGATTCATATAACCAACATTGCCTACCTAATTGGAGTTGCATCCAAACTGGGATGAAACTGGGGAGTGAACCCCCCGTTCAACCACTGTCTTCAGGTTGTTTACCTAAGGAGCTTCATCCAAATTGGGTCCTTGCCATTCTGTGAAATGGGGGGTCTGGTCCTTACCCAGGCGTCCTTGTCATTCTGCGGGGCTCTGGTCCTTTCCCGTGGATTTCTGGGCAGTGAACCCTATAGTCAATGATAAATTCGGGAAAATAACCCCGGGCTTTGGACAAATCCAAGTCCAAATTTGGTCCTTGTCTCCTTCTTGGCAAGGAACCCTAGGGTTGAACCTGGAGAATCACCCTGGGCTTCGCCGGTCCTTGGACAGATCCAAGTCATTCTTGGGGGCAAGGAACATTTTTGTCTTTTCTCCGGGGGATCATTCTGGGCTTCGCAGGTCCTTGGAGAGATCCAAGGTGGTCTTCTCCTCATCGAAGTGCACCTCGAAGGCCCCGGACCGCTCCTCCTGGCCGATGAGGTACTTCGAGGCCAAGGCCTGCGGAGCGTCGATCGCGAGGGTCGGCCCCGTTTTGGTCGCGCACCCAAGCGGAGTGGACGAAATCCATGTCGCACCAAGCTTTGAATCCAGGCAAAACCAGTGGGTATTTACAGGGGATCATTACTTCAGGGTTTCTTAGGTGGTGCAGGGTTTTACCCAGCCACAAATGCTAGCGAGACATGAGACATGGTTTTCCTTTTTTTTGCCTGCCTAAAAATGAAGAGAATCAAAAAGAAGAACCAAACAACATGATCCAACAGTGAAGTGGTTTAAACGGGCTCTTGGAGGAAGACTTAAAGGCATTGAATCCATCACTCATGCGTCCTGTGATGTGCGGCTCGGTCTCGTTTGGAAAGGCAAATATTAAGATCTCGATTTTTCTCGCCGGTTCTCAGGACTGTGGTCTTCCGTGTTTTTGGTTGGCTCAGGGATCTCTTCGTGCCTTTGCCTAGGGGTCTTTTGGCTGGCATTGAAAGAACATCAAAAGGGAAATCAGCCTTCGTTTGCGCGGGTCCCCTCACTTAGATACAAAACCAAATTGAAGAATGGGAGCGCAGCTTCTACGATGGTTTCGCGTGCTCGCTCCCTTTCAAGCTCATCCATTTAGGCCGCGCATGTAGAACATGTGCTTGGTTCTTGTTGAGGTTACCCTTGTTGGATTTGCTTCAAAGGGAACCACAACGAATACCACTGTTTTTCAGTCCACATGGAGCCTCAACATCCATTCGTGTCTCTCGTGCTCCATTTTACATCTAATGGTTCAAATCTTGGTTTTATTAACTTGTAATCTTTGCTTTGGGCAACCAGGCAAATACACCACGCCTGAGCAAAGCAATGTCAAATGCTTCCGGCGAGCACAAACGTGGCACGTGATGTTTGGTGAACAAATTTGGCCGGCGAAGGGAAACCAAAGGTTACCGCAACAAGTTGGTCTACTTGGGTGTGGGGCCTCCAACATGACGCAACGGTTTTCCTCTTGGCGTCCCTTTAAACCACCAAAGAAGGGGTGCCCTCCAAAAGAGGACGAGCCACCCACCTCGTGCTTCGATCATCTTTCGTGTCTTGGAGCAGCCCTACAGCTGAACAGTTTTGATGTTTGGTCTTGGACATGTCCTAGGTCCTCCAATAAATGGTTAGAATAAGGGAACCCTTTTTCTCCGTAGTCTACTTTAGCCAAAAAAAGGGGGTAACAGGGCACCTAGCTGGGACACCTGGTGTCCGAAAAACCCAAGCGAAAGCTGGTTTCGGGTTTCGGTGGATGCCCTCGCCAGGTTGCAAGTGCAGCAAAACCACAAACACAAATCCTGGGGAAACGAGCGGTGAACTGGATATTTCCCTTGCTCCCCCTGCATAATACTGATGGACGAAAGGCTGCACCCTCGTTCAGAATCCCTGGAATGATTTGATTCCAGTGAAGATGCCCAGGTTTCACTCCACGGGTTCCACGTGGCGGGAACGGATTTCGCCAACATCCGCAGGAAGTGCATGCGGGAACTCGTGAACTCGGGATTTGCCTGCCTGTTGCAGGACCACCACGGCCAAAGCTATTCGAGCCATTGCGGGTCGCCAGGGAGTCGCGACTAAACCCCAAAGTGATCTTGCTTGAGCTGCAAACGGCAAGACAAAGCATAAACCGACCACACAAACCTGGGCTGCCCTCAGATCCCTCGCTAGAAGTTTAACTTTTAGTGGGTTAAATGGAAACTACCACCAAACACTAAAAGGCTAAAAGGCTAAGGAACCGGATGGCTGGGAGCCACCACACATGTGGAAAAACCAACAGAGCGCCTTGTGTGCAACCGGATGCGGCTGGGATGCTTAACTGCCCGCTCATCCCGGTGGCCCTGACCTCTGAAGATGGGAACCCTCTGAAGAGGTTGGCGGGGGGAACCTGCTGAGCAATTGGGAGGCATGTTTTGAGTGAGGCCTTTGAACACGCACGCACACAGACCTCCATTTGCTCAAGTCCGTTGGGAATAGAAGAGAATTAGTTCCAACCCTTCAAAACCAACAGGGGAAAAACACTAATCCTAAGCAAATGGAAGTAAATGGAAGTAGACAATGGAAGTGGCCGGCCAGCCACTCTCATGACCGGCCACTTCCAACACATGGCCCGACATCCTCCTGCACGTATGTTGAAAAAAACGACTGAAAAATAGAAAGCCAAAAGATCATCAGGTCGGCGTTAGGCAACTGAGTGAAAGGAAGCCAACGAGGTCAGTCGAACCTTGTGGTTTGGCCCATGTTTAATAAACCAACTCGCAGCAGCTCTGAAGGACGCGGACTGAGGTCAAGAAATCCGGCCACTTCACGGACATGGGCTGTAGGGACAAACCCCGGCACACCCTCATACTGATTTCTTGGATTCTCATTTTCTACAAGTACTTTGTGGCTTCAAAATGCCTGGAACAATCACAGAACAAATCCAAGGCGGTAGATAACAACATGCTGGTTTAGATCTTCCGGGCACGTGCTATGTTGGGAGGCTGGATGCCGCCTAGCAATGAAGGAACAGCAACCGCCCCCCCGCCTGTCGCCTCGATCCCGTCCGTGAAATCCAGCCGAGGCGCCGAAAACGCGCCGGCCGCCTCGGGTGAAGGGACGAGGGCGCCCAGAGAGCGAGCAGCTTCCGCGAAGCAAATGTCTTCCTTGGAGATCGACGCATCGACGAATCGATTCTCCCCATGAGAATGGGCTCCTAGCATTTAATTGAGGAAATGACCCTCATACTTTCCTATGGGAAAGGGCGTGTCAAGGGATTTGATGCGCATCCAAAAAAAACATATTTTCCCTATACAAAAGGGCGCCCTCCTTGTGTTGAAGGATTTCTGGAAGTTGATGTACATCCAACACCCAGCCGGAACTATGGATTCCTGGCAAAGTGTATGGTGGTGAATGGTTTTTGTCCAGGGGCTCCTGGATGTTGAATTTCTTCAAAAGGGACATCCAAAAAGCCACCTGCTGAAACCAAGGAGTTCTGGGAAGGGTCTTGTGATGTTAAGGGATTGGAACTACGGGAAAGGGTCCGTCCCAAAACGCCTGAAACCAGGCGCCTTTGGGAAAAATAGACGGCCCTGTTCAAATGAAACAACACCAATCTATATAAACCCAGTGGCCCATCTATTTCTCTAGGTCTTCCAGTAGAGAGGTTAGAATAAGGGTACCAACTTTTTTTTGTAGTCGATTTTAGTAGAGGAACCTTTGGACTCTATTTCTTCCCAAACCTATCTAAAAAGGACACACACCCAGTGGGTATTTCCATGGGGTGGAAAAAAGAATCGGGATTTACCCAGTGGGTGTCCGGGTGTCTGGGATTTAGAATTTCCTGCTGGGAAACAATATGTCGAATATTCAGCTTTCAGGCCGAAAGTCGGGCCTACAAACCCAAAGCTTTCCGCCGCGACCCGAGGCCCAAGGCTTCGAGCCGAGGCGCGTTCCGCGCGTTCGACTCCGGCACAGCACCAGTGCTGCTGGCGCCCATGTGCCGCAAGGCTCGCCGCATGAAGCTCACGCGCCTCGGACGCAGAGCCGTGAAGGTTCTCCGAGCGGATGTCTCTCTTCATCCCAAGCGGTGTGGCAAAGAACTGAAGGTCTGGCCCTAAACATGACCAGCACCCCAAAAAGATCAACGAAACAAAAACATGCCGACTACAAGAACTGACCGTTTGTTTTTGCAGCCTAGTGAAAATGAACAGAACCAAGCAAATACACCTGCCAGCAATGAAGATTTGTTCCGCACACCTAGGAAATTGAGTGGTTCCAACATGGCTCCACAAAACAAAGGTTGGGTTTCAGCGCTGCCGTCCTTCTGTTTGCTGCCTGTTGCCCATGGCCTAAGCGGCGGGCGCTGCTCTGTTGGCCGGGCTTGGGGACCCCGGTGCGAGCAGGGAATGCCCCAAGGTTTGGGAATGAACCTGGGGATTCGAATTCACGGAAGCCAAGCCGGGGAGTTTTTTTTTTGGGGGGTGATTTCTCGTTTCTCATTCCCTTTTTTTCGCACCAGCAAGTTGTTTTTTCTGGTCGGCAAGCCTCTTCTTTTTTTTATCCGCACGCGGTGATCACACAGTGCGTACAATGGTTGGTGTACCGTTGGATTCCCTTTCAACCAAGCAAAATTGGCACCCACAAACCAGAGGCCCATACATACATAAATATTACGTGTATATAAAATCAAACGATTAGATATGGTATATTACAAAACATTCAGGACCGTTCAGGGTAGGTCGCTCCCATTTCCGCAGGTCAATGGCGGGAACATTCCGAAGTACCAAGAACCGGTCCCATTTTAACGTGCCCTAAAAAAATCCCAAGCTGAATGGGTAGAAGGGGAATCCGGGGAAACCGTTCCGCCCAAGGCGCGAAAACCAATGGGATCCCCAGAGTGGATTCCAATGGGTTCGTGCCAGGGTTGTGGGAAATGGAACCCACTTCTGTGATACAACAAGAAGGGCCTAACCCCCAAAGACTAACACCTCATATAAAGGGGGAGATTCCCTTGTATCACAGAAGTGGGAATAAACCCCTAGTGATTCCACAACCCTGGTTCGTGCGGTTAGCTTTGCCACGATTTGGCGCCTTCAAGTTCGGCCGCTATGCAGTAATTAATCAGTAGTCTAGGCTGAGGTTGCCCATTCTCAACACCTTGTCACAGAAGACAGGATCACACCAGTTGAGTTGAGTCAATGTTCCAAGTTATCATGACAACCACAGCGGATGGGCAAAATCCGCTTCTGACAGGATTTTGCCCGCCGGCAGTGGAAATAATTTCCCTTGGGACAAACGGCAAGGGTGCCATTGCCCCTGGGCAAAACACAAAACACAAAACCAAATCTGCCCGCAGCATCCCCCAGCACCAACAAAACCGTGGGAATAAGGAAAAACAACAACCAAAACACAAAAACCAACCACACAGCAACAACAAGTGAGAAGTCCCGAAAGCAACCCGCCCACAACCCTCCCCTCCCCCCCAAAAGCGCTGTGACACCGATGAGCTTTCCGGTTTCCGTCGACGCGCCTCAAGCAAAGGCCACCGTTGCCCACGGCGGCTTGGCCCTGCAAGGCGCCGAAACAACAAAAAACCCAGCACCCCCACTCGGTTGCGAAATCTGCTCCCCTGCTAAAAGTGACTAACTTTTAGTGGTTTGATACGGAAAACCCATTTGTTGGCAAAAACAAGTGTTTATGTCCTAACATCCCTCGGCAAAATGCACCAAAGCCCGAATGAGTGGCTTTTTGGACAGCACGGCCCTGTTTTGGAGATGGGGAAATGCAGTCGTTGGACTCTAAGATTCCGTGGCCGTTCTTTCCAAATGTTTGTCCATGGCGAAATCATCTATGGTTGCTCTTTCCGTTGTTTCACTTCCTGAATGGATTGGCCCAACAACGAGTGAACTTTCGAATTTCCACCAAAATACCCAAATGGTCCAAGCCCAAAATGTGACTCATGTCCAAAACGGAACTGAGGGAGAGAGCTACTCGGGTAACTTAGGTTAACTCAGAAATACCCAAGAGCATACCCGCCTGGATGTATATAGGTTACCTGGCCATGGGTCAAAACCCTGTACCCCCAGTGAACATCCCAATCCCCACTAAAATAGGTTCTAAAATCGGTGGTGCACCTACCCCAAAATGGGATCCTATGGGTTTTGACCCACAGCCACCTAGGATACTAACCACTTGCCAACCTGGCGAATCGAAGACCCAAGTTTCTCAAACGGGAGTGATGCCAGGGGCCGGATTCACTGAGCCCATGAATTTACCAAAGTCAGCCCTAAGCGGTCGGACAAAGGGAAGTCACCCCGCTTTCTGACCGTGATAACCAGACACGGAACCAACATCATGAGCCCAACCACCCCTCAGTTCCATCTTTAAAGGAACTGACCCCCTGCCAGGGTCACTGGATTTGCCCAGGCTCCAGGGCCTCACAAACCGAGGCCTTAACTCCGAAACCGAACCGCTTCGACGTCGCCGCTTCGCCCGGCCGCGGGCCTCCCGCGCCCAGCTCCACGGGGCGCCCACCAAGTCGTAGCCCAAAAACTGCTCCGCCCCGCGCCGCAGCAGCACGCCGTCGCACTCCTCGGCCAAAACGCGCGAAGCGGCGAGCGGCGAGCGGCGAGCTGGAGTGACCTCTGCCCAAACGGTGCCTGGCAAACAACCGGCTTTGCGGCCTTCTTTTTTTGGCAGCTGCCTAGTAAAAATGTGGAAAAAACAACTGAAATAAAACATGATCCAACGACAGTAAAGGGAGGGCTAGTAAAAATCTGTGGATGGGCCAAATCCTGCAGATTTGGCTCACCCACAGGGTGATGAGTTTCTTGCCACCATAATTTAGTGAGCCTGCACACCGGGTTGTCGGACATTTATCCCTGTGTGAATCATGATGCCTCGCAAAAAGGGACTCCTAGGAAGAAAGGGGTTTACCATTCCAACCAAGCAACCGCGAAAAACCACCGCGGCCTTTTTCCTCATTGCCACCGGATGGGTGGTGGTTTCCGCGTGGATTTCGGGCCTTTGGATCAATGTGTGCTTCAGGTTTGGCAGATCATCCAGTTCAGTGGATCAACTAGGTCCTCCAGTAGAGAGGCTAGAATACGGGTACCAACTTTTTGCTGTAGTCTATTTTAGTAGGAGACCCTCCCAAAAAAAACAGGGTAAAAGGGCACTACTGGGAGACCTAGTCAACATCCAGTGGCATTCTCTTAGAACACTTCCTGCAAAACCTCCCGTTTTGCCTTTTGTAGCTCGGTTCCGTTGGACGGGCAACTCTTGGATTCTCCGGGCCCCCCTTGAGGGTTTCAATGGACCATTGCCTAATGTTGACCCCATATTCATCGACCTCAGTTTGTTAATAGGGAGTGTGCATGGGAGAAATGTGGGGAACCATCAGGGGAACACACCCGTGTTAATAAACTGGGGTTGACGAATATGGGGTCAACATTACCCTCATAGAAGTTCAGG
>CAUJNA010003683.1:632672-767672 GCA_963377175.1 Effrenium voratum | reverse complement strand
CAATTGCCCACAAATAAGTCAAATAAGACGAAACCCCGGCGTACTTTAGAAACACCACCTTTACCTGCTGTCAAGGACCTTGGTACACCTCCATTTGCTTAAGCCCCCTGGAAAAAATCCAGTAGTGATAGATTCCCATTAAAACCAACAAGGGACAATATAACATATTCTTAAGCAAATGAGATGCTCCCTTGAGGTTGCAGCTTTGGGGAGGATGTACTTGGAAGGTTGGTGGGTAGCGGGACAAGGGTTTTTCTCAACACCATACCTGTACCATCATATGTGACCTTTTTGAACAATAAATGGCCGCGGTAAAATGCAATGAGCCCATCTAAGCCAGTGGAACCCATCTATTTCTGACGAAACAAACCTACAAAGGACGGCTATGTGCACCATACTAAGTTAACCCAACGTTAATGACAAGCTTCGTCTTAGGCCCACCTTCCATCAATCAAAGCTGGAATGAATCCCTAGTTTATGGCTTAGTTAACCGTTGGTTCTGGCTTCATCATGGGAAATCAGCCCTTTTTCGGCGGTCCTAAATGGCCGTGGCTTCGTATACGTGTGTGGCTCAACATTAAACAGGATGAGTCACGCAGGTTTTGGTCCATGTTTCTACTTACCAGGCTTCCATTTGGGGTACCTTTTTTTTTGAGCGAGATATGCAGGTGTTGGTCCATGTTTCATTTGGGTACCGTTTTTTGAGCCACAGCCATATTTACTCGGTTGCTTTCTGCTCCCCTGCCACAAGTTTAACCTTTTAGTGGTCTAGTGGAAAACCCATTAGTTGGCAAAAAGTTAAACAAAAAAAGTCCTAACATCCAAGCAAAGTTCATATGGACCACGCCACCAGCCTTGACTCCACGCCGTTTCGCATGGCGCACGGCATCCTCCGAGCGCCGGAAGTCCGCATAGGCTTGGCGGCTGAAGTCACTGGTCGGCAGGCACCAGAGGTGTACGTGCCGCCAAGTCCTGTACAGGAATGAGGGGCTCCCTCCATGAGAGGATGCCGTCCCGTGGGAAAAACAAAAATCCAACAGGGGACCATAACTAGGTCCTCCAGTAGAGAGGTTAGAATAAGGGTACCCGATGTTTGTCTGCAGTCTATTTCAGTATAGGAACCCTCCCCAAAAAAGAAGTAAACGGGCACTTCTGGGGGACCCAGGGTCCGGTCCTGATGATGAGCTGGCAGTATGCGAAGTTCTCACTCCCGCACACCAGCAGCACGGCCCATTGCCCTTGGCTCAAAGCCAACTGGCTTGAACAGTTGGCTAAACTCACAAGCGAAACCTGGTACCAAAATGGTCGATGTCCAAATAAAGAATTAAGAAGGCAAAGGCACCGAAATATGGCTGGGATTGTCCCTTACTTACTACCCTCCAATTACCCGGGTTTTGATTGCGGCTCACTTGATTCTCAAGCCATGCAGAAAGCACACAAATACATGAAAGCCAAACACGGGGGGTTTTCGGGGTCTCCCAAAATCAGGGGGGGATCTGTGAATTTTGAACCCAAGAGGAAACGGTCAATGTGATTACCACGCAAACCTTGCTTTACATTACAGTTGATCATCATTGTCATCCTCAGCAGCATCTTCATCACCATCATCATAGCAAGACGCAACACTTTTCGATGAAAGGGTCCTCAAAGGGATACATCCAAAACCCCTTTACAAGGGAATCCTGGAAACCAAAGGCCGCTATGCTGTGCCTTCTTTTCGTAAATGTGGGTGTGTCTGTTTTAGGGGACCCCCCCCAAACAAACAAGTGTTAAAACCACAAACAAAGGGGTTCCCTCACTCAACCCCCAAAAAAATGCATCCTTTAAGAGATACTTGGTTTCCCCTTAAAACCACACATCAAACGGGCTCAACCCAAAAAACAACCACATATATCCATTAAGCGGTGTTTTACCACGCTAAGACACCGATTGAAATCCCCGCTTGAACTTTTCCGCCGCTTCCCCCGGCTTCAGCTCGCTCGCTCCCGCGCTTTTTGTTTGCCTCTAGCGCGGCATGCGGCGCCTGAGTTGCAAGGCCTCGGGTGAGTCAAAAGCAATGGGTTGGTGTGTCTTCTTTGGCGCGCCAAAACGGAGGGTCTAGGGTTTAGGGCTCAGGGTTTAGGGTTTAGGGCTTAGGGTTTTGGGTGGGTCCTCCTTTTTGGCTTGGTGTCTAGTTTCATCCCCCATATTCTTTGGCCCAAAATGGTGGGTCTTGTTTTTGGTGTCCCTTTGCAAAGGGTTTTATCCCCCATATGGCCCCTTTGCAAAGCAACCAAAAGAGGGCTCCCCTACAAAAGAACAGGCTGGAGAAACACCTAGTACAGGGGTCTAGCCAAAAACATATTGTACAGGATCCAAAGGACTTGCCGAGGCTTTGTGGATTTCTCCTTTTCCTGAGCAAATGGTCTAACCTGTTGTCGATTGTAGGTCCAACAGAAACACAGGTCTGTGGCGCTAAGGTCACACCAAAGCCATGCTGTTCTTGCTTGCTGTTCCTCAACCTTCACTTTCTCAGGTTGTAATAGCTTCCATCAGGCTTCCCGCTCAACAGCATCCAAACGGGGATGCCCATGTTCAGGTCGCCCAGATGCAAACACTATTTTCAATCATAGCCGGCTCCCTATTTGGATCCAGACTCGCACGGTGCTTTTCTTTTCGGTTTCCCCAACCAACCTGAAACGGGATGTCCTCAACAAAAGTACAAACCCAGTGCAACACCACAAGGAAAATAACAATCTGGAAGGATCAACACTCCCCCTCCCCCCCCAAAAAACACAAACAAAACAAAGAGGCAACAACAAATGCAATACAATTGTGTTTGTCATATTGCTTTCCCCTAGATGTGCTTAAAACATACACTTGCTCATTTGGGTGTGTCCTCTTAAAGAGGAACCCCCTCAAAACAAGAGTGCTTTTTCTTTGGAGTTCCGGAAACAAAACACAAACCAACCAACAGTATCAACCACTCACTTCCTGAGCGCATCGGCAAAAACGAAAGCAAGTTCCAACCCTGAGGGTCTACCGACCCTTCCCAGGGCCCCCCTTCCCGGACCCCCAAAAATGCACAGAACCCCGACCAATTCCTCAGGGAAAAGAACCAGTTTAGGCCCAAAAACCATCGAGACCCTTGGGGGAATCAAAATTCCGGTCATGAGGACCTTCGCGCCGCTGGTTTTCTTTAGCTTTGCCCCAGGCATGCTCTCTTGGCGAGTTGGCGGTCTCAAAGAAGCAAGTTATAAAGAAAGGCCCTTAAAAAAGAAGAGAAACATATTTAAGGTCCATGAGCTCAGCGGGTGCAACTCCCCGCCTTTTCCCGCATCGGGCCCTCCACCTTCGCGAGCGCTTCCTCGAGGTTTGGCAACGCAGGCAGTGGCGCGTTCGGAGACCCGGCGTCCAACGCGGCGAGGCAGAAGACGGCGATGTCACCTCCGTGCCCAAAGCTAATCGACCTTTGTTGCTTTTAACTTTGGGAGGCCCAGTTCTGAGAGGGTGTCAGTTTTCTTTTCTTTTTGCTTTTTTTTTTGGGGGGGGGGGGCTAAAAAATGAGTTGTTGTCCTTTTGTTTTCCTTTCAATGACACACGCACGGGTACCTCTCAAAGGAAACACACCCTATATGATGGTGATTTATGCAGGCCATGAAACAGGTCGACAAAACAAACTCGCAAAAGGCCTATGAAGGCCTTTGACCATGAATCTCATAACAGGGAAATCAGAGCTATGCAATTATAACCTAGCAGAAGACACCTGCTCCATACAGCCACCGCCCGGTTTTTTTAGAGGGGCATTGGGCATGAAGCCCTTAGAGGAAACCACCAGTCGTGGTGCCTCGCGGTCATTTCATGACGTTCCACGGCCCCTAGGGGAACCAGCAACTGGTCGACAATTCTACAACTGGTTGCCACGTTTGTTCCAAGGGCCTCAGGGACTTTCTTCTTGAATGCGAGATGGATGAAGCTTTTGCCCCAGAAAGGAAAGGAAGATACTGAGAAGTTCAAGCAGCCCCGAAGGGATCCCGGGCGTCCTCCGGGAAAATGCATGTCACCCTGAGGGGCAGGTTTCCGTACCCAAACCAGCACGGAGCCGAGGCACGTGATAAGAAAGGTGCAGTGGCCAAGGGGGTTTCATTGCTGGGCTGATTGACCCCTCAACTTCGCGCTTACCTCGGAAACTTGAACTAGGCGTTGACGGACAACCATGACCCTGGCCCACAAATGCTCACTTCCTGAGTTCCTGGACTTCGTGTAAGAATAAAGGTTGGACTGTTTTTGGCCCATCCACTCGATCAGAAGTTATGGTGTCTGCCTTTTGGACCCTAAGGTGAGTGTCCTTCTTGGGGGAAGTATGAGGGCCTTTGTTGGTTTGCAAAGGGATGTAAGTCTGGCCCGACTCCAGCCTATTAAAATGGTCGACCCAGAGGCGGCAGCAGCTATTTATGGCTGGGACTGTCCCTTACTAACCTTCATCTACCCGGGTTTTGATTGTGGCGCATTTGGAGGAAACCTGGATACTGGAGGGAGATGGTTGGAATCACGTTGCCTAAGTCATGGCGAAAGCAACGATTTGGGTGTACGAAAGCTACAACGGTGTGTCTTTTGGGGATCGCTGAGTTCAGGTTTGGAAATATCAAGAATTGTGTACAAGGTACATTTGGGCCAATACCTTAAGCATTTGATTCAAGGACGCCCTGGTACAGCGCGTGGTTTTGGGATGTATCCTTCAAGTAGCCCTCACGAATTACCCTCTTGCACGTTGCTACTTGTCCGAGTCCTTACCCCTTCAAACTCCAAGCCCTGGGGAAGTTAATCTTTTACAGACATATAGCCCATGTTACCCCCAAAAAGTTGAAAAGTTGTGTTTTTAAGAGGTAAGAGTCTTGTACATGGAGTCCTTGTTTCAAACCGTGGACCTTCAGTTCGAAACGGAACTCGTGAGTTGAACATGAACAGCTTCCTTTGGTTGCCATTTTTCGGATGGAATTGTCTTTTTTAGGGGACCCCGCAAACAAACAAAACAAAAACTGGGGGTGATTCCCCATGTTTGTTTTGGAAAACAACATCACTGGAAAGAATAGGGAAGGTACCCCTACAAACATGGAAAAAAGGGGTACCCCCCCAAAAAAAAACACACAAAAACCTGAGAAAGGTGGACTTGGGTTTTCCATTTGGCTTCCTAGAAAACAAACAAACGGGTACCTTGAACACAAACGGCCACACCCAAATGAGCCCAGCGGCGCACCGCCCCCTCGCCGCTGCGCAGAACTTCGCAGGCCGGCTGCACAGCGGCCGCAGCCTCGCGCACGGCTGCGGGGTCCTCACGCGAAGCGGAGAGCCGTTCGGCCACGTGGATGTTCGGCCAGGTTAGTACCCTGCCACCAATTACTTCCATTTGCTTAAGCCCCTGGAAAAATATAACATATTTTCAGTAGTGATCGATGTCCTTTAAAACCAAGAGGGAAAACAAAAACATATGTTCAAGCAAACAGAAGATTAACACGGAACCATTCGACGTTTCGGGGAATCGGATGAATCGGTCCTGGCTTGGACCATTTTCCTTTTGAAGAGACCGGATTTCGAACGTCAGGTTCCAGGTTGCTTCTCATCCACTAGCAACTCCGCACGATTGGGGAGGCCACAGGTGACTCAGAACTCGAGAGCGTAACCAGACTACCTGGGGAGGCATCCCACAGCCTTAACCTAAACCCGCTTAAACCCGCCCCACATGTTCTGGATGCATGGGCTGGGCTTATTTCCAGAGCTTTTTGTGTCCCAACTCATGTAGGTGTTGGTCCATCCGCAGATTCTTCTTGACCTGAAGGCGCAACATACTGTAAAGAAGATCCTAGACAAGTCGGGAGTTTTGTTTACCCCGAACATGGCCTTTCCACAAAGTCAAACTGGGGAAGTGAGAACTTAGGATTGCAACTGCCTCTCTCCCCTAACCTCCTAAACCTTGGTTCCTCCATGTAAGGCCTTTGGGGTTGGTGGTAGGGCGGAGTCCTATACAAGAACTAAGCCAGACTTAGACCCACTGCATGTGACCCAATCCTAAATCGCAAACTGTAGTTGGACCTCGCTACGATAAGGAAAACCACAACTACCTGACATCAGGGTCAAGGTTTAATGCTAAAGCAGCCCAGAAAATGTGTCTCTGAAAAGCAACATGCTGGGAACTACTATAAACTCGCCTAACTCGCCTCACATTTACGTTTTTGTTGGTGGGACATGGGGGGGGGGTTCAGTCCCAAAATGCATTGCCTTTGTCTTCCCTTCTTCCATTTTGCGCAAGCCTGGAAAAAACTGAGAACATATTTCCTGTGATAGATTTCCGCTAACCTAACTTATCTTCTTAAGCAAACAGGGATCCTTACATTACACACCTAAACATTGCCAAAAGTAAATGCTGGTTTCCCTTTGTTTTGGTGTTGAAAAAGCCATCCGTGTTTCAAAAGGAACTTCTCCAAGGAGCCCTGGCAAATGAACGCCTTTAAACCGACCCGGGCCCAACCTGCCGTGTCTTCGGGTTTCGCCGGTCCTGGCTGAGGTCCAAGATGTGGCCCAAGGCGCCTAACCTCAGCCCACCCCAACAGGCCGGGTGCCAAAACAAGAAAACAAGCAAAGGTCTAGGGGTACCTTCCATTTCCATTCAGAACCCAGGGATCCGGATCTTTTCAGGAAACCATCAAAAAGCCAGGGGAAACAGCCGGGTTTTGAAAAGAACAACCCCTAGAAAAGGGTCAAAAGGGTGGCTTTGGGCAAAAAAGAGGCTCCAAAACAGACTCGACCCACGAAAACACATCGGAGGCGTCACGAACCAAAACGCGACAACGAGATCCCGTCAGATCCGGTCGATTCGCTTCCCCTGCGGTTCAAACCACCATGATACGAAACCGTGGGGGTTTATATGTCACCACCATGATTTACCCCATCCAAGTTGGTTCCTTGCCATTCTTTTTGTGCTTTGTTCACTTGATCATTTCTTTTCCGCAAGTGTTGCCATGGAAAACACTTGGCTCAGATTTGCCCTCGCCTTCCCAGGGGCAAGGAACCCTCAGTCGGTTGCGACTGAGGAACACCCACACGGCCGCAGACTTCTCCACCGAGCCTTCGAGGCTGAAGCCTTGGCCCGTGACCTCGTGCTCCTCCGGCGCACGCGGGCGCGGGTCTGAGATGGGCTTGGGGGTTTTCTGAAAAACCCAAAACTGGTTGTCTCGGTTTGCGGATGTCTCGAACATTATTGGTTCCTTGCTTGTTTTCAAAATGATCGGGTTGGCACGCCCACGTGGGTTTGACGTTCTCACTTCCGGAGTGGACGGGCCCAAAGAAAGTCCGACACTTTTCATCTACCACTGAAATGGTTTAGAAAGATTGAAGTCCAACAACTCATGGAGATAATATTTGTTTGATGCAGTCCACACGGGTTCCCTTCCAACCAGCTGGCCACACCCACGTGAGCACCAAATAGTAAAGACACAGGAAAGGTTGGGCTGTGGATTCGTTTCAGGCTACAGTCTCCATGACCCCCAGAAAAAGCGGTATACCCCTTAATTTTGGGTAATGACCCCATTTTAAACTGCTCTCCAGAGACTCCAGGTAAAGGATAAACCCCCATTTTAAACCCCCCTTTTGGGGGTCGCATTTTTTTCCAGGCGGAACGGCCCCCACCCCCCACCCCCCACCCCCCACCCCCCCCACCCCCACCCCCCCACCCCCCTGTGCCCCCACCCCCTCCACTCGCTCGCCCCGCTGGCTCGCTCGCCTGGCAGCTCCGCAGCAGCTGCTGCCGCAGGCCGCGCACCGCGCCCGCGCGCAGCGCGGCGCGCGCCGCGCAGGCGGAGCCCGCCGTGAGGTTGGCCAAGGCCCCGGCGGCGTAGGGCCCGGCCTCAGGGCTCTCTCACTTCTTGGTTGCTGGAAGGACCCCCCTATAAAAAGTGAACCACTTTTGGGGGTTTTAGTAGAAAACACCTTTATTTCAGAAAATGTGTTGAAGTCTAAAGATCCAACCCAAACCCGAAACAACTCCCTGCAAATGGTGGGAGACTGCCGGCAGCTTGAGTTGTCTGATTTGAAGGGGCCCTGTCCTTTTTTGAACAGGAGACGAAAAGGGCCCCCACGATTTTGCTTCAACAACAAAATATCAAAAACTTTTTTCAGTTCCTCGTCTGGTGATTGGACCGTTTCCTCAGGCGCCTAGTTGGAAGCCATCGGGGCAACAGTGTTTCGTTGGACTACCTACTAGGTCCTCCAGTAGAGAGGTTAGAATATGGGTACCTTTTTTGTTCTGTAGTCTATTTGAGTAGGGGAACCCTCCCCCAAGAAAGAGTAAAAGGGCACCTAGCTGGAGACCTAGCCTACCAAACTAAAGCAGGCCTTTGGATTTCCTGAAGAAAAACCGATTCAAATCTCAAGTACCTTCAGGTTGTCCAAAAAAAGAAAAGCAACGCGAAGCGAACCCGGGAGTTTTACCCGGCCAGCCGGCCTCCGGCGATGGCAGCAAATTCACCAAGCGCTCGGCCAGGTTCTTCTTCAGGATCTGGCGGTGGAAATCCACTGTGTTGAGGCGTAGCACATTCGAGGTGGTGGTATACCACACATATGATGAGGTATGTTGAAGTGGTATGTTGATGCGAACTTGTACTTCCATTGTCTTTTCGCTTTTCTTTTTTTATCGCATCCAGTAGTGATGGATTCCCTTTAAAACCAGCAAGGGAAAATATAACATATTCCTAAGCGAATGGAAGTGTATGATCTGTGTTCAGCCGTGAGATTTCGATGAGGTGGGTATACCACACATAGTAGGAGGTAGGAGGTAGGTATGGGGTATATACCAAGCTTGCTCCCCGGCTGCCGTTTATTCCGCCTTCAGCCATTGGCTTTGCCTCTTGGTCGCGGAACATGGGGAGAGGGCTTAGGGCTACCAAACCGATCCCCTGCTAAAATTGCTTAACTGTGAGTGGGTTAAAATGGAAACCCAATTCTGAACACTAAAAGGATCTAAAAAGCTAAGGGACCGGATGCCTTCGCCAAGAACTCAAACACTCGAGTTCCTGGGCTTGAAACTTTCGGCTTGGACCATGTTGGTGGCAAAAAGTCGGGGTTTGGATTGAACCATCAACTCAGGCGAAGTGATAGTCGTGGAAAATCAACAGCCACTTTTGCAAAATCGCTCTCTGAGGTTATCTCTCTCTATATATATATGTTTGTGTATACGCGTCTTTGTTTAGGAAGCGCCCTTTTGGTCACTTCCAAAAAGAAAACAAACAGGAACACCATGTTAGGGCCAAAGAAATTTGGGCGACCTTCCGTGCATACTTCACCCAAGCAAAAAGTCCTGAGCTGGACTGTCCTCAGATCCCTGCTAAAAGTGAATAACTTTTAGTGGTTTGAATGACACCCCCCCACTAGTCCCCATTACGGGGACGGATGGGAACCGCCTTCATGAACACGTGAAAAACACGTGGCCCTTGGTTGTTTTGATCCACACCTCCAAATCCAACACCTGAACAGACCGTGGCTATGTACATAGCCACATACCTGCTGCACACCTAACTAACTTTCCCAACCCAGAAATGAAAGGTTCACCTTTGGTTCCTTTACCGATGGGAACACAAGATGGGGAAACCAAAAGGCCAACATCCGGTCGATTCGCTTTGGTTCAACTGATCTAAGGGTTTGCCAGGACGGCTTCAAGCTTTAGACCTCAAGGCTGATCGTTGGACGCAGCACTCCATCCACAACTCACTTCTTGAGACTGGCCAAAGTCCAAACTTGTTGCTTGCCGCGAAATTCTGCTAGCCCAACACGTTTCAAGTCCATAAACTCATGGAGTGAGACAAATATAGAGTCTTCCAAACTCATAAGGCACCCTCAAGTAAAGGACCCGATGTTTTACCCCCGGAATCGGTGAGATTGCCATACAATATTTGAACAAGTGAATTCCCACTTGCGGCCCCCGTTGGCGGAAGAATGGGTCACTCCGTCCTTTTGGCGGAGGGACGCGGTGGGTTCCACGTTGGTGGATCGGAGGGCATGTTGAATCCAGTGACCCCTTGAGCACCAGCTTTGGTCAAACATGATGAAGCTAGTGAGGCTAGGATCTTGCGCTTGCCACATGGATCTGTGCCGATTTGCGGCAACCCCCCGCAACAAACTTATAGGGTGTGTTCCCAATACACAAGCCCAGCTCTTTGCCCAGTTCTCAAATGCGCGTTCATGCACTGCTTGGCAGCCACCAACACACCCAAGACTTGGAACACCACAAGGCCGAACACTGTTTCTTCCCCAATACGTTGTCAACCAGTCAGCCCTCAGAACCTGTTCCAAGGTTTTGAACAAATGACAACTTCACCAACCTGAAGTACAAACAGAAACCTTCATGATTCATGGGTGATGCCGCAACGAAGGTGGCTCGGGGTCAAGTGGCTCTGAAAGGAGAAAAAAAAACACCTAATTTAGATTATTGCCCAGATTGTCAGTAATTAATCTCTTCCCGCAAACCAACAAGACGCTCCGGGTCAACGAGTGCTGGGAACAGCCTCGATTTGCAGCCCCCTACTAAAAAATGAACAAACAACAAATCACCCCTACACAAAATAAACAGAACCCCAACAAAACCGAACAACTGAAACAAAAAAGCTCAGCAGTGAATATGAACAAACCCATAACACACACACACACACAAAACCCCCCAAAACCACACACACCAAAAAAAACAAAGACTGCCAACAACAACATGTGCGAAGAGAATGGCCCACGCCGCCGTTGTCCGTCGCTTTTCGGCGCTCGCGCCTTGTCACGGTCCTTGGACACCAGCGCCAAGTTCAGGAAGCCGAAGGCCTCGGGGAGTCGATCCGAGCCGCGTCGATCCGAGCCGTCGAGGAGCCGAGCCGCGGGCTTCGAGGCGAGGGTTTCTGGCGGAGTTGGGGGGAACTAGAAACAGGTCCTCCAGATTTCTAGGCTGGAATTAGGACCCCAACCAAAAAAATATCTTTTTTGCCTGGTCAGTGGAAAACAAAAGGAACCCCAAAAAAGCAAAAAAGGAAAAAGGGGAGCCAATTCTGGGGAAGAATTTGAGGGGAATCAGACCACTGGAGGGGCCAAAACCTAATAAACGCTTGGTTGATGAACTAGGTCCTCCAGATTTGACGTGGCGTCGCATCCACTGGTGGCTTCAAGGGAAGCAATTTCCCCAAAAGTACTTTGGAGAAGCCCCTCAACATCCAGGTCCTCCAGATTTGAGAGGTTAGAATAAGTTGGTGCCCACTTGTTTTTTCCGGTTTTGTCTATTTCAGTAGGGGAACCGAACCCCCAACCAAAAAAGAAACGGTAAAAGTGCACCACTGGGAGACCTAGAACAACAGGTATCAACCCAGAGATCTGGAAACGAGACACTTCAGGACCCCTTAAGTCAAAAATCTTTGGAATGCGCTGGAAAGAGCGTGGCGACCCCTCCGTCTCTCTTGTGTCAAGGGCACAATCGGGATTGGAGGTGCGCACACCTTCCATACTTCCGCGGGATACTTTAGAGCAATATTCGCGTTCTCCACAAGGCGCACTCTACGACATAGCCTATTAATACGATGAATACCCTTACCATCTTACAAGAGCTTAAATATTCGCTTCGCCAAATAATTGGCGAGCCAATTTGGGTACCCCCTTTATAACCAGCCCCACTTTGCGGGACTTGTAAGTGGCTTAGAACCTGGAAGACTAACAACCTAACTTGGCGAATCCAAGACCTATGGGAACAAGGATCCACCCTTTGGCAAGCAATGTTGTGGGTGACTGTTCACACTTTGCCAACCGGACATGAGGGTAAACTCTATGTTGGTGTTTAAACCGCATGAAACCGCTACGGCGTTCTTTGGATGCCCCCAGCTCCTTGCTTCCCTTCCAACAACCAGCTAGAACCGGACCCCATCATTTTGAGACACTCCCGCCATTCACCGGATCACCAAACTTCACCCAACCTCCAACCTCAAACCCCCCACCCGGAACCTCCACATCAAAACCAGAACCCCCCCGAATCCACCCCCCACCCAGACCCTCACCAGACCTCCCGCTCGCCCCATCGCCAAAAACTCCGAGGCGCGGCTTCCTTGGCCAGGGGCTCCGCCTCCGCCAGCAGCTGGTTCAGCGCCTCCGGCGCCCCGGACTCCTTCCTCGGGTTCGGCGCGGCGCGTGGCGGTTCTCGCGCTTTGGTCGCGGCGCGCGGCGAGGAGCGGCCGAGTTTTGGGGATCGAGGTACCCCTTTACACGTAGAGTTTCCATGACCCCTGGAGAAAGAGGTAACCCTTCCCGGAGATTCAAACGTCAAGGAATTCCTAGTAGTTCTCGGCATTGACCTAGTTTTGCACACAAACGCCCGCAAACTACCGCAAACGCCTTGAAACAGGAACGCCCGCACATTTCCGCAAAACACCCGCAAAAAATGGGCAAACGCCCGCCAAAACAAACAAACAAACAAACAAAAACGCAAAGAAAATACGCAAACCGCCTAGAACGCCTAAAACGCCTTGAGAACCAGAACGCCTAGGACTTCCTCGGCATTGGAATCTCCAGGTCAATTAGTTTTGGGTCCTGGGTGCACCAACCACACGAACAAGCTTTGACAACCATCGGCAACCAGAATGGGTTTTCCTGGGAACCAATTACTTGCTGGTTGTCTTTCCCTTTTCCGGCGACCAAAGCTGGGTTGAATGTTCATTCAACCCTACCTATTGCACCAACAGGTTTGGTCCCAAAGACTACCCCCCCCTTTTTTCAGGGGGGAGATTCCCTCAAGTATCACAGTGGTTGGATAAACCCCGAGCGATCAACCACAACCCAGGCCTTAAAGGGCCACAGTTAAATGGTGCAAGAAATCCAGCCATGTCCTTGTCTCACTGGCTGAGTGGATGGCCCACAAAAAGTCCAAACTTTATGTTTACCACTAAAATGGTCTTCCCAAAAAGTTTAAAGTTCATGAACTCAGGAAGTGAGTTGTAGACCTCCTGGTATCCACCCCTTAACCACCCCTAACCACCCAACCAACCACCGATTCGGGTCCAACCCACCAAGGAGTCAGCCTGACAGGGACACCTCCAAAATGGCAACCCAACCCAGCAACTGTTCCCAGTAGCCATAGATTCCGTTTAGAATCAACGGGGGAAAATAACAACATATTCAATTCAGCAAATGGATGGTAGTGCTTCATCAATGGCAGCATGCGCACATGTCGTCGGGAATTCAACCAGGAACTGGGTGGGAAATCCGGTGAAACCAAAATGGTAGCAACATGGGAAATCCAGCCACCATGTCATTATAAACCCCATGGCAACCCCTCAACCACCAAACCACCGATTCGGCTCCACCCCACCAAACTATAGCCTTACCAGGAGTCAGCCCCAAGGCTGAAAACTTGGTTGACGTTGGAAGGGGAGCAAAAATCTAAATTTTAGCAGCTAAGTAGGGATTTCCCACTAAACCACAATAAGCAAACATGTTTCTAATGTTTCCCAACGACCACCATGAAAAGTCGGCTCCACCCCACCAAACTATAGCCTTACTAGGAGTCAGCCCCAAGGCTGGAAAGAATGGAAAAGAGTCCACCCATACAAGGACTCCCATAGAGAAACCTCTCTTCGAATTCAGCCGCTCTTCGAACCCCGCGGCGTTTGGCCGTCCGTCCGTCCGTCCGTCCGTCCGTCCGTCCGTCCGTCCGTCCGTCCCATCGCATCGAGCCGTCCGAGCGGCACCGCCACGCGCGAGGCCTCGCGCGAGGACAGCAGCGCGAGGGCCCGCGCCACGTGGCGCCGCGTGGCCGCCGGCAGCGGGGCCTGCCGCTGGCAGCGGGTTTGGCCGGGGGTTTGTCCGGGGGAAAGGGGAAGGGGGGGGGGGGGGGGCTGGGAGCACTTGGCTCCATGTTCTTTTTGGCTGGAGGAGACCTTGATCCTCAAAGTGCCCTTTAGAATGGGTTGTTGTCATGAACATTTGGAATAGGATGCTCTTGTACTGTGGTTGTTTGAGGGTCCAGGTCCTGTTGTTTGGTGTTGACGGGAAGCCAAAAGGAAAACCCGGGTCCCCGAGAAAACAGGACAGTGTGGGTCAAAAAAAATGTTCCCAACATGGAGCCCTGCTAAAATGAAACCACCATGGACACTTAGTTTTATTTGGATTCAGGAACCCTAAAAAACCTACACCCGAAAAGAAGAGAGTTGCAGAATCAGCGCGTGTTCATCATGTCAATGTGGGGGGAGTCCAATGGATCAATGCAAACAGACATCGTACGTAGAAGTAAAACCGTTTGTTTGCTTTTGACCTTGTCTTTGCTTTTGCTAGGGGGGGGGGGGAAACCATCGCAAAAGCAAATCCTGATACCTTTGAACCAGCGAGTTTTTGTCGCTCGGTCCGGTGAAAGGTCATTGTGGGATTCCGCGGAAAAAAACAGGTTTTGGGACCTGGGTGGTTTCGTGCCAATGAGCTCATGCTTTTTGTTGGCGTGGGCAACCGGGGGGTTAACCTGTAGGGCATGCTGGTGAGGGCATTGCGAGGGCATTCTCAGAAACTTTTTTTCCCTAGCGTTGCTTATTGGTTAAAAGAAGGTTTTTTTCAGGTTTCGGCCTACCGTGGTGCGGATCGCAGGTGATTGGATCAGAGTGTGCTTGATTGAATTTTCTGTAGACTTTCCACAGTGATGTTGACCCCATATGCATCAACCCCAGTGTATTAGTGGGGGGTGTCCCTGGTTGAGTGGGGAATCATCACTTTTGGAAAGGAGCACCTCCCCGCCCTCCACTACTAAACTGGGGTTGATTCCTGGGGTCAACATTAGGAGCCTTACTAAGAAGATCCCAGATACTGCATTCATCCATCCCTTGGACTCATGCAACAAGGGTTCCAGTACAAGAGCTTCAAGACGAAGCGAAACAAAGTCGGGCGCAAATGCAACACCTTAGGCGACTGGTTCGGCTACAGGACTGGTATTGCTCGCTGCTACAGCGCGTTTGTGAGGTTCTGCTGGTCTGGCAATTGAGGGGTTTAGGGGTTTATGGACATCAACCAACTAAAAACGTACCCCTTAAAACTCCAAGCCCTGGGGAAGTTCATCTTTTACACACATGTAGCCCATGTTACCCAAAAAGTTGAAAAGTTGTGTTTTTAAGGTTTGAAAAGCTATGAGCATCAACCAAACAAAAGGCCGTTCACTTTAATGGTGGCTTGGAGGGCTTCAAGGGGTCAGATTCATCCATCCCATTTCGGTGTCCTGAGAATTTGTGAAACACTTTGGCTGGACTAGACTCAAACGCTTTGGCTACTTAGCATGAACAAATCCGGCGGCCACCGAAAGAAGTCAGGTCCACTTCCCCCCCGGCCTTACAAACACCACGAAACCAAAACAGTTGAACCAGTTTTTGGGGAGAATCATTTCCATGAGCTTCCAAGACTCTGGAAAAAACAGGCCTACCAAGAAGAACATCAACAAGGACCTGATCTTTTTCTTCAGGATCCTTGGAAGACCAAGGTGCTGCGCTGCTTTAAAGAGCCCGGGGGGTCCGCTGATTTTCTCAGCCAACAAGGGCCGGGGTTTCAGTTCCCGGCCTTCTAGCTAGACTAATTTAATCACCAACTGAACGAAAAACCTCAAACCCTTCCTGAACCGGCCCATTCGCCGGGATCCTGGATCCGGAAGTGCTTGGTTCTGGCAAGCTCTCCAGAACTGTGCCCCGGCCTCCCGGCATGCCCGGCCTTCTGGTTGGAGAGCAGGAAGCTGAGGCGCCGCGGGAGGTCCGGCAGCTCCAAAAAGGCCTTGGCCACCGAGGCCCCGCTGTCCTCCAGCAGGTTCGCCAGGCAGATGGCCGCCTCACGAGCGAGGCGAGGCGCCGAGGCGCCTCGGACCAACGTGGGCCATGGGAAAAACCCAAACGCGCCACGTGGCGCGCGCCCGTGGGACTTTTTGGCGGGCCTTGGAAGGAAACCAGCAGGAAACCCCTGAAGGCATAGGAGGTCTGTGGGGGAGGCGCCAAGCAGCTGCTTGTTTTCGATGTTTCAGTCAGTTTGCATGGGGGAACGCCCTCAGTGGTTGACATCGAACGCCAACTATTGTGATGTCCACCAAAACGTCCCCGATGTTTAGGCTTTGCGAACCGGAAACTGTCCCAGTCCCTGAAATTCAAAGTTCAGTGACCTGGTAGACAAAGACTTGGATTCCTTTGTTGGGTGTATTTTCAGTGGGGGCAGCCGCAAGCAAGAAGGCGCAACTCAACGCTCCATTCGTTTTTTTTCTTCTCCGCTGGAATTTTGGAGGGGGACAATGGAAGCCCCTGTGGGGGCTCCAAACCTAAACAAGGGCGTCAAAGGCTAAGAATGGCTAAGAATACAGGCTTCCGTCGCCTGTCTATTTGCGTCAGACTTGCCGAACCCCAGTCGACTTGTCACGCGCAACCATTTTTGAGGAACCTAAGCTTACCCTAAACCCAGAGTCCTTTGGCTTCAGTCCCCTGGCAAAAATATACATACTTCCAGTGATAATTAGATTCCCCTTGAGAAAACAAAAAACAACACCAGCAAAAAATGGAAAAAAAACAGATTCATTTTCATCAAATGGAAGAACCCCACCAACCCTTAAAGCAGCCCACCCGTGCATCGCCCCGAAAAAAACCGCCCGAAACCGGGGAAACCGCCATCACCCGAAACCGCCGATCCATCCGCCTGCAGTCGCAGCTGCTGGTCCGTGGAGCTCTCAATGGCTTTGGCCAAAGGCGGCAACAGCCCGGCGCCTCAGGCGAGATCATCCCGGAGTCGTGAGTGAGCCACCCCATGTGAGTCATAATCGAAACCCGGTATCAACATGGGTAGATCCAGGAAGGGAACATGAGGAGACTGCCTGAGAAACAGCTCAGGTCGTGAGTGAGCTTGCAAATGTTGGTGGTTTAGATTCGTGTGGATTCGTGTGGGGGGGTGGTTTCCCATGTTCCCTCGAGTTCAGGTCCCAAACCACACCAATTCAGGGGTATAACCTCCAGCCCGTGAGTCGAGGGGGATGGCCAGAAAATGCTTGGTGGACGGTTGGGAAATCCAGAAATCGCACCCTCGGGCGAGATCATCCCGGGAGGGCCAGAAAAAGGTTCAAGAGATGCGGATGGTTGCGAAATCCCCTTCTGGCAGCACATAAGAAACCACGGGATTGCAACCATAAGGTGTTTGTTGGTATTTACCCGGGGAATCGAATCAGAAAGCAAGGGTTCTTAGGGGGTGAAGGATTTCGTTCCACACGGTAGAACTCACTTCCCATCCTTCATGGATGGGCCAATAAAGTAAGCAGACTTTTTGGGAAGGCACTACAGTGGCTCTCCCAAATGTCTATGTGCATAAACATTCATAGCCTCGTGGGACTTGATCATGGATCTTGCAAGTCAATGAAACCTGATTGTACGGTTTGAGGGTGCTTGGGCTTGCATAGGGCACCTCTATTTTTCCAGTGCTCCAAGTTGCCAGTACTTAAAACCCGGTAAAAAACCAAAGGGTTATGCCGGGTTTTTCTTCGCCTAGGATCTCAACCAGCAAGTAGCTACTAAAGGGTCAAAGGCTCAGCTTTGGGCAACTGAGCCTAATGACTATAGGGATGGTTCAGTTTGGAACTTCGGCCGATCGGTCCAACTTATTCGCTGCAAGTTTCTATTGTTAAAGGCCCCGCCCCCAATCCGATTCAATCAAACGGCAACAGTCACCATGGTTTCCATCTGCCACCGCGTTCTGGGGATAAAATGTTTGTTCTACCATCATTTTGGCGGGCCGAAACGTCTCCGACATGGAATCAAACAATAAACGGCTCCTTTTCCAACCCTCTGAGGAAGGACCTTTCAGTGACTTGTGATTTCTAAAAACCCCCCTGCAACCCAAAAAGAGGCCCCAAGTGAAACAAGTGGATTGACCCAGAGTCAGGGACCCGTTCAACGGGTGCTAATATGGGTTCCAATTGCTTGCACATTACATTCATGTGCTTTTCGTGTCTATATATAAAAAAAATAAATAAAAAAAAAACAATTGTTTGAATTCAAGGGGTCACCGTCACCCAAGAAAAGAGACAACTGAATCCATGAGCAGATTGAACTTCGATCAACTCGGAGGTTACAGGTCCCCCTGACCTCATTCCTTGATACCGGGGGCCAAAACAGTAATCATCCAGTGCCACTAAAATGGCCCAAGCCCAAACAGTGATCAAATTCGCAGCAACACTCAGGGAGTGAGTAGGTCACCCTGACCTGATTTTACGAATCCCAAACAGAGACTTGGGATAAATCGATATAGGACATCCCAGAACATCTCGGACCAATAACTTGGGTACCAACTTCCATTTGTTTAAGCTCCCTGGAAAAGATCATCATAATTGACATGTCCAGTAGTGAATTCCATGCCCTTTAAAACCAACATGGGCAAGAAATAACTCATTTTCAGCAAATGGAAGCCAGGAGGAACCTCACAACCCTTGGCATGGCAGCAAACCACGTTGCCTTCTTGCCAAGAACAGTGAAGTATACTAGATTCTGATAGGCATGTCTCAAACTAGGCACAACATGACGGCTTTTCTTTGAAATGTTGGATTCCCTTTACCCCACAAACTCGCCACGACGCAACAAAACCATGTTAGTTGCGGTGAATTCGGTGGTTTCCTGCAGTTTACCCAGCCACATGCACAAAAAAAGAAGAAGAAGCACAAAGCAAGAGAAGCCGCCGAGGCTTCCGCGCGCGTGCCACTTCCGCGTTTCCGCGTTTCTGGGTGCCGAGGCGCGGAGGAGCTGGGTCTTGGCGCTGGCCAAGGAGGCCAAGTTGGCGCTGAGCGCCACCGCTGCCAAGGACGCTTTGGGGGCCTCCCAAGCAATGTCTCCCCGAGAAAATTGGCCGGGTTTGCAACAAAAAACATGGGAAACTCTCCCAAACCATGGGCAGGTTTCTCCTAAAAAGTGGGTTGTGGTTTCTCAGAAAAAGGTAAGGTTGGAAAAGGTCTTCTGGCCTGTGGCTGACTCATAAGAAACCTTTTGGCTCACCTCAGTGCCGGCCGCTATGTACGGAACTCGAAAGTTTACCACCCACATGATCTTCCCACCAAAATGTGTAAAAGAGAAACAATTGGGAAGCGAGTGGGAACTTGGGGAGGTGCATGTTCCCGTTCCAACTTACAGACATGCCTATATAGGGATTTGTTTCCGGGTGTGCACGCTGTACAACTCGTGTATAACTGTGTAATCATAATTTGCTATGTCCATTTGCAGTATGCAAGTTGGCCCATAGAATGGTGTTTGATGTTTTGATTCTCATGCTGATTTTAGCAGCCGCCGGCAAGAAACTCACTTCCGATCCTTCGTGGATGGGCCAGGCCCATAGTAACCGAACACTTTTGAGTGCCACTCAAAGGGTCCAAGCCCAAAAAGTGAGATGTCACTCCGAAACGGAACTCAGGAACTCAGGCGAACAAGGCGCATGTTGCTGCTTCTTCCGGCGCTCCACACGTTTTCCGAATCGTTCGAGCCGTTCTCGTTCAGGGGTTCTCGGAAGAACAAGGTGCTCAACACCGCTGGCTTTGGAAAGAAACAGGACTGTTTTGTGAAGGATGGCTCAACTGAACGCTGTCCTGAATGGTCCAAACCCGAAAAGTGACTAAAGTCCAGTTGAACTCAGGGAGTGAGTAAAACCAAACAAAAGACTGGTTCTTGCAAAGGGTAAATGGGAAACCAGCCCTTAACCACCAAACCACCGGGCTCCAAACCACCAACTGGGTGGAAGCTGAACAAATGACGCAAACGCGAACAACTACACACACATGCCGACGGGTGGAGTCACATCCGACGGTGGAGTCAAATCCTGAGAATACCTCATACGCATGTCCGATCCTTCGTGGATGGGCCAAAAAGGTGACCAAACTTGTTGTTTGCCTCCGAAACGGGAACCGAACCCACCAACCCGGAGGAAGCCTCAAAGGGGCGCCACAAGTTGAACCCTCGCCTCCTCCTTGGGCTTCAGTACGTCCACCAAGCGCTGCACCGGGGTGAGGCGCAGGATCTCTGGCAAGCGCTCGGGCAGCTGGTGGCAGATGTTGGCCAAGAGCCCAAAGACCTCGGAAAAGAAAAACAAACCAAACAAGTTGGCCAGGACCAATAGGAGAAAACCATTTTCCTGGAAGTAACTTCAAAGGGCTCCAAAGAGCCACGACAGGGCTTCCGAGCCATTTTTTTGTGACTCACCTCGCGGAGGCGGCACAAGTCCTTCCCAGAGTGCAGAAAACCCAAATTTCGCCAAACAAAAAAACACTCGGCAACAAAGCGGCCACCATTTCCCTTTTCCTCTTTAGATCCGTCCATCAGTGACACTGGCCATTGGGTGTGTCGGAGAAGCAAACAAAGTCTTTTTTTGATCGAGCACGCAGTTTCGCTTTCTTGGAGCCTCCAAAGGTGGTGATCGTTTCGAGGAACACCACCGGGTGTGCTTCAAGCGAGCCTTGGGCTGCTTTCAACGGGGTTCCTTTGAAAGTAGCATGAGTTTGTCTCAAAAGAATCGGAACATTCAGCATGGATTTTGGTATGTACTTCGGGTACCTTGAAGGATACACCTAAAAACACCCAGATACAGGAAACCTTCAAAACAGCGAGGTGGTTTTCAATATGGCCACACTGTATCCTTCAAGTGATTTTATGTTTCTGTTGCAATGGGTCGTCCCGATTCCCCTGGTTTTGGAAAGACGGTGAAACTGTGAGTCCCCCATCCCCCTCCCTCAAATTGACCATAGACCTGGCTTCATTTCGGCGGGTGCTTCCCCACCGAACCAACTAAAAGCCTAAAACAAGCATAAAGGAACCGGAGGATTCACTCAAAACCGCCAAGAAAAGGTCAACCTTTCGGAAACTTCACTCATATTGGACCCCAAAAGTTTAAAAGCCGCCGCACCGCACGCCTGGGCTGGTCGCACCACGAAGGGCATCACCTCGGACACCAGGTCCAAGATGCCAGCCTCCACCGCCGCCTGGGCTGACGTCTTGAGGATGCTGGAAAAAAGGGAATCCGATTCCAAAGGTAGGTACAAGGGGCCAGCGGGGTGGGTAGTTGAGGGTTGATTAGTTAGGGAGCCTAGGGAATTCTCTCGGACCCTCCCTTAAGAACGAATTGGATCTCTCAAAATGGCTATAGTTCAGAAAGTATTGCGCAAGTGGGCTACTTTCTGTGATATCAAGGATTTGAGTCGCCTGATCAAGTAGTCATGGGGAGTCCCAGTTTGGCATAGGGTTGTTTCCCGCAACCAGGGTGCCCATTCAGATAGGCAAGTGAGATAACGACTGGGGAAGGATGCGCTTACCCATGATGTTTCTTTTTCCAGTTTGCGAAATTACTACGTCCAGAACTCACAAAGTGAGTAAAACGAAGCAAACAACTCGTTGTTGTAAAGGGTAAATGGGAAGACCCCCCTAAGGCTCCAAACCACCAACTAGGAGTCAACCTGAAAAATCAACCATCATAACGAAACAACATGATGGCTTTAAAAAGAACTGGGGCTGGTTTGGCTCAACTTAAGCGAGCTGTCGTCAACTTAACTGAGGTAGAGAGGCTAGAATAAGGGTACCCTTTATTTCTGTAGTCTATGTTAGTAGAGGAACCCTCCCCCAAAAAAGAAACTGGTAAAAGGGCACTACTGATCCACCAACAGCGAAGCCAACTACAAGCAATAACCCCCGGCCTGCGCCGTGTGCGTGCCGGCCACCAAGTTGGCCAAGGCTGCGCAGCAGTTCTCCGCCAGCTTGCTGCGCTGCTCCTCTCGCAAAAGGTTCTTTCTTTTGGGACGCGGCCCCCCCGGCTTGGGGCGATACTCAGTTGCTCGGTGACCCTGGGAAGAAAGGGAACCCTTCTTGGGGAAGACCATTTTTAGTGGGGCAGCCACCAAAAAATGGGTGCCACTGAACAACTGAGGAGAAGTGGCTGTGGCTCAAAAAAGTGGTACCAAAATGGCACCTTGGACAAATGGAAGACTAAACACCGCGTAACCCCAGCTCTGTATTTTTGAGCCATGCCCAAGTAGGGAATGTGGTTGAATGAGCCCAGGCTTTGGTCCCCTTGAAGGAAACTGCAAGGCATGGTTTAGTAGGCAATTCCCTCATTCCCTGCTGGAGCACCAGCACCAGCAAGAAGAAAAAGGTGGGTTTCTTTTGGAACGAGGGAGTTTCTCGAAATAGCTGGTATTCGAAGGGAAATGAAGCAAGCATTTTAGGTGTGTGTGCGTGTGTGTGACAGTGTGGTGTTCTTTGAGGGGCACGCTTTGCAGCTTGGTTTAAACGGAAACCAACAGGAAACCATAGCCCCAAAAGGACATTCGCAGAAAAATGGGTCAAAGGTGATGTTCAGGCACCTTTCGCACAACAATTCTAGGGGTCGATTCCCCATCCTTTTCAACCATGGTTCTTTTCAAAAACCAGCTGTTTCCCCTGGTGTTCTGATGGTCTTCTGAAAAAAAGGATCCCTGGAAAGAATGGAAAAGGAAGTGTCCCCTACAACGCCCCCAGTTTCGCTGCGCCAAGTCTCCGTCGCGGCGAGCCGCAACAGCTGCAGCAGCCGCGGCAAAGCCCGGCTCGCCTGCCGAGTTGCGATTTGCGGCACGCGGGTCCACGTGAGGTGCAGTGCACATGAGCAGCGCTCAAATTTGACGGTTGACTCTAGCAGCTACTCAATAGCCGAACAACAACTCACGTCCTGGGTGGATTGGCCCAAAAACAAGTCCCACAACTTTCCTCGGTCGCTTTCTGCTGCTAAAAGCGACTAACTTTTAGTGGTTTAGTGCGGAAAACCCATTGGCAAACAGTTATTCAGTCCTAACATCCCTGGGCAAAATGCACCAAAGTTTTGACTTTGCGAAATGGTCCAAACCCAGTTTAAGCCTCAAGTCCATAAGCTCGAGCGAGATGTTCGAAGGTTTGCAAGCTGGATGTTGGACGTGTCGTGAATGGAGTGGCCCAAACGAAGCCTTGAGCGCCAACCAACACTTCTCCAGATGTTGCAAGCACTTCCATCTGCTGCGGACAAAAATGAAATATTCATTTCCAGTAGTGATAGATTCCCATCAAACAACCAACAGGGGACATCAAGCATATTTTGGACGTAGAGTCACCGTAGAGTGCTAAATGGCTCTGGAAAAATGCGACTCATCCATCGGGGTGTCATTTGGGAGCCCCGAAGTTTCTTTGCAAAGGGGCAAAGGGAAACCAACCACCAGGAGGGGTCTATGTGCCAACACTTCCATGCTTTGATCAGAAACTTGGGACATCCGTTTAGATATGTTGGTGGGTCAAGTACTCGGCGCAGTTGCCCGATTGACCAAGCCTTCCTGGAACAGTTGCGAATGTTAAGTGTGCTCCCTATTCAGGAGGCAAACCAGGGCCCCGTTTCGAGAAACAACACACTTGGGTGTGGAGGGCGCCCTCTTTTGGATGGTGTTGAAGAACATCAACACCTCCCATTTTGGGGGCTCCCCGTTTTGAGACAAGGGCTATTCACTTCCATATCCCCGCAGTCGTGTCAAACTAACCTGGGGTCACTTGCATGCACTTACCTGAGCTGAGCCTAAAAGATCAAGCTGCTTGCGCCATCAAGATACAACTATTTGCGGATGTTTTTTTGTTTTTGATTTTTTGCAGAGTACCCTTGTCATTCTTTGTTTTTTTTTTCAGGGAAGCCAAGAAGGATACCTGCAACATTTTGGGGAACCCCAAAAAAGACGAGCCATTCATTTCAAGGGTTCAACTGAGGCCGCCTCTTACTGAGAATGGACAGAACCAAAAAATAAAGAAATTAGAAACTTGCCAATTTCTGTGAAGGATTGTTCCCTTGCCATTGTATGCACTGCCTGCCGATAGCATTTGCAAAGCAGTCAGCCAGCTTCAGGCTATCCAACTCATGTCATGCTAACCTCGGAACACATCCAAAGGAGCATGCGGGTTTTCCTTGTGGCTTCCCTTCAAAACCACAACAAAGGGGTACACTGCAAAAAAAAACACATGGCATGTGTTGCCCCCCCCTCCAATAAAAGAAAAAACAAAAACAATGCGGCTTTCTTTCTGGTTCCCTTTGACACCAACAAACAAAGCTGTACATCAAAACACGCACGTCATGTTTTGCCCACTCAGCTCCCTCCCGCCCTTCCGCTTCGTTTTTTGCGCAATCAGGTTATTCTTCTGGTTTCCCTTTAACACCCAAACAAAAAATAAACACAAAACACACCGCATGTGTTGCCCACCTTCCGCCCCTTCGCTTCACTGCGCGCACTCAGCGCACTCCGCGCAATCAACGCCTCGGCCCTGCGGCCGTTCTCCGCGTGGCCGCTGAGCAGATTGCCCAGCGCCGCCGCCGCCTGCTCCGCGGCCGGCGAGTCCAGCAGGCCGCAAAGGGCCGCCACCGCGCCATTGGCGCCCAGGGCGTCCTGGCGAACGAGTCCGGGTGGGAATGAACACAGGGATTTCCTTGAAGGAAAGATCCCCAATATGTTATTTGGTTAAAACCCCTGGAACAAAAAGTCCAAGGAGTGATATCTTTCCTTTTAAAACCAACAGGGAAAAATTAAAAACGTATTCTGAAGCAAAAAGAAGCAATGGCATCTTTTTTGTGTTTGGGCACCCCAAAAAAGGGTGGCTCAGGAAGCCCAAAGAAAAAAACCCACCTTTTTCTGCTTGCTGGTGTAGAAAAAGCAGGGAACGAGAAATGGAATGGCCACCGTGTGCCCAACACCATCCAACTGGTGTCGCTTTGGTTTTCTTGGGGTCAGACTCCATTTCTCATTCATCGCACCAGCAAGCTTCGGGACTCCAACTTCCCCTTTCACCGGGGTTCCATGGTAAATCCCTCCTTGGTTGCCCCGGATGGGACCCACGAAATGGGAACCCAACATGAAACCAAAAAGTCGAAAGGTTGATTCGCGTTGGGCAACTATGGATTGCCCGAAATACACATGGCAAGCAAAGCGAGGAAGCCCCTCAACGTACGAAGGTTTCGTGGCTTTTCGCGTGGTTGGTTTACTTGGAAACTGGGATCGGGGCATCCGTACCACACAAGAAAGTGCAACCACCGTCGTACCTTATCTAGGTCCTCCAGTAGAGAGATTAGAACAAGGGTGCCTACCTTTTTCTGTAGTCTATTTCAGTAGGGGGTTCCCCCTCCCAACCAAAAAAGGGGTGAGAAAGGGCACCTAGCTGGGGGACCTAGAAACATTGCCCAGCTCTTAGAGTGAGGCGTCGCTCATGGCCTTCCAGAGGGAAGGGGAAAAAAGGGTACATCAGCTCACTTCCGATCGAGCGAACTGGCCAAACAAAGTCTAAACTTTTTCTTTTTGCCACGCACCCTAAGGCTCACGACCCCCAAAAATGCAGGCTGAAGCCCGGGCCCTGTGAAGAATCCGGACCAATTCCGCGCTGGGGCCCAAGGGAAAACCCACCCCATTGCGAGGGCCCCAAAACCCACCGTTGGAGGGAGCCGTTTCGGCATGGTCTGTAGCCTCAAGTCCATGAAGTCGAGTGAGCCCATCGAAACCCCAATCAAAAGACGGTAAGCAGACCCCATCCATGTGAACTCCGGAATCCGGAGAAAGACAACCACCAGGCAGTTTGCTTCACATATCAAAGGCAGAGTCACAAGAGTCGTGGCTGCTTAAGCCAAAGGGGGGAGATGGGTAATGCGTCCAAATGGGGAAATCTCCGAGGAGCAACATACTGGTTTTCCTCTTGCAGTATAAGTGTTCCTAACGTTTTCAATTACCCCCATAACCCAATTCTAATTATTTCGCCTGCTATAATCCAAGAACCCTCCAACACATCTTTAGAGTAACCTCCGGCAACTATCATCATGGGAGGGTTGGGGTACGTATGATCAAATATGTTCAAAAGGTATGTTGGAGGGTTCTTCTACATATATGAATAAGTTAGGCACGTAAACAAACAACTACTAAAAAAATGCATAAATACATAAACAACTAAACAACTAGATGAACATAGCTATATGTGAACACAATATATGTCATGTGGGTATTCATCTGCATAGATATATTTCATCTCACATGCCGCTGGGAAGGCACTTCCGCCACTTCCAGCAGCTCCCCTCCTGGGCGGCCTGGCCCGCCATGAGCAAAGAGCTGGTGGCGCCCAGGGCGTTCTGCAGCACCTCGCCTCCGGCAAGCGCGCCGTGCGCGGAGCTCCCCAGAAGCGGACCGGAAAACACGGCGGAATCCTGGAACCCACGAGTCCCCAGTTTATTCATGGGGTGTCCCTGAGTTCAGTGGGGAATCAGAGCACTGGAGGGGCCAAAACCCAGCCCAAAAAAATAAACGCTTGGTTGATTAACTAGGTCCTCCAGTTTGAGAGGTTAGAATAAGTTGGTACCCGATATTGTTCTGTCTGTTTTAGTAGGGGAACCATCCCAACCAAAAAAGTTGGTGAAAGGGCACTACTCAACAAAGCCTAACAACCTAACATGTCAACAACAGTGAAGTCTATTAGGTATGTGCCAACATAGGAACAGCATGATGGCTTTCCCTTTATAAAGCAGCTTCCCTTGAAACTAACAGAAGAAAGGCACAAACAAACCCTCATACAGCATGTGAAAAAGACAAAAAGCAAAACAAATGAAGGCCATGACCACAAATGGCAATTTCGGGTCAACACGTTCCTCCTATGAAGATATGAGTGGCGAAATATGCCGATGAAGCATTAAGGCGCCTTTGCCGCGCCAACGAAAGCCTGAAACCCCCCCAACAAGTGAAAAATCTGCCACACAACTTGGATGAAAACAAGTTCTTGTGAAAGACGCTAGATGTCCTCAGCACATAGGTCTCGCGAGCAGTCATGGATAACCTAGTAAGTTTATATATGTTTATACATGTGTCATAGCCGAGTGTATTTATGTTACTATAGATCTCACTTGCTGAGTTGATCGGTCAACAAACAGTATCAACTATTTATTTACCACTAAACCGGTCCAAAGCCAAAAATTTGAAAGCCCATGTGCTCTGCGATTCCAAGGCTTAAAAAGGACCAACAGCGGGAAGACCGGGTGAAATCCATTGGGCCTGGATCTTCCATTTGCCGAAATGAAGATTGTCAAATTTCCCCCCGTTGGCTTTAACAGGAATCCATATGACTACTGTTTTCTAGAGGGGCGGCCTCGCTCCGAGCGAGCGAGCGAGCGGGCTCGCCAACTTGCGCCTCCGGTGCGCGGGGAGAGCAAAGGCAGGAGCACCGCCGCGGCACCTTCACGGAAGGCAACCAGCGCGTGGTCCCTCCTCAGAGGCTCGGCGTCGGATGGGGTTCCATGGGCTAACGTTGCCCTGGGGTTCAACCTTGGTTGACGTTGCAAGGGAAGCAAAAGTGTAAAGTTTAGCAGTTGAGTGGGGATTTCCCACTAAACAGCAATAATTAAGCAAACATGTGAAATGTTATGCAACCCCCATGAAAACAATGGTTGACCCAATTTGAATGATGACAATCCTAAGGTAAATCATGGAGGTTCTATGAACCCCCCAGAGATGATTGGGACATCCATCGTAGAGTTGGTTTTGGCCACCGAATCTGGCCTATAAGTCCAAACTTGTTGTCCGCCAGTCACATAGTCTTCACAAACAAGTTCAAGTGGGGAGTAAGGATATAATCCTGACATGACATCGGGGTTAATGATGGAAGTAACTCAGGAAAGACTACCCCAGTGAGACAAGGGTTTCATCTGTGTATGTTTCTGAGGGTAGCCTGTTGGGGGTTTGAAGCCAACAGGGTTTTGGGAGTTCCCCATGGTTCCCCTTTTGACGCATGCGGGGTTGGGGGCGGGGGTTCTTGCACAAGGTTGGGGCAGGAACACGCCTGCAAACGGGGGGCGCACTCAAGCCTTTTGTACAACATATGGGGTTGCAACGCTTCCTACTTCTCTTTCAAAGTGCCCCTGCTTTTCTGATCTGGGCTGTCCGTTTTCTGATCTGCTAAAAGTGAGCAACTTTTAGTGGGTTGAGTTCGGAAACCCAACCACTAAACCAACTAAAACAAAATCTCTGGGCCTGCCTAGAGTCTCCATGACCCCTAGAAATAGGGGTCATAACCCCTTACCTTTGGGTACCCCCATTTTAAAAGGGGCATGGATACTCCAGGCGGAAAAAATAAACAGCCAAGTTGCGAGGGGCAAACAAGAGTCAAGTCTCGGGCAGGCCATTTCTGGAGTTAGGATCGAAATGGTCCGGGGCTCCGAAAACCTTCTTCACTCTTCCCCCAAGCCTCGATATACCTGGAGTCGCCCAAGGCGATCCTTTGAAAAATGTTTGCCATTACCCAAAAGTGGGAGGTTACATCTTTTTCTAGGCCCCAAGACAAAAAGCAAACTAGTACAGCCCCCCAGAAAACACACACACACACAGATGACACCTCGATCTCCCACTGCGTGCGAGGGGCTGACCCACCAAGAGGTTCCACAGAGCGTAGGTCCCCGCCTCCAGGGCGTCCAGTTGCTGAAAGTCCTCGCCCGACCGACTTCCGACTTCCCTTCTTCCGACCGACCGAGGCCCACCGAGTTTTTTTTGGCGCCAAAAGGACGGAGGAAACCAGCAAAAACGAAGCCGGAACAAAAAAGCCAACACACGCGTTTTGTTTGTGGGAGACGAGTTGAAGCTCGGTGAGAAAATCTGGCCCCAAAGTTAGCTCTCCGTTTTTTTGGCGGGGAACTCAAATCTGGCCCCAAAGTTAGATCTCCCGTTTTTTGTTTTGTTTGGGGATCTCCTTTTTTTTTTTGGGGGGGGGGCCTCCCTGGCTTGCGCAGTGGGGTGGATGGATTGTACTTTTGAGCCAATTCCACGAACTTCCCTCAGGTTGGGGAGGCTTCCCTGTCCCCTGAACCTCCGTGGTTTCGTTCTCTTTTTTGGTTCCCCTTGGTTTCTCCAAAAGCACAAAGAAACAAACGCACTGGTCACAACAAGTTTTTCAACACCTCGTGTTTGTCACAGCGGCAACCAACCCCCAGAAGTGACTCAAGTCCGAAACGGAACTCAGGGAGTGAGACAAATAGGGCCAAACATAGTCGGGGCATCCGGTGAATTTCCCGATGTTACCGAACCTAATGAAGGTCAGCCATGGCAAACGAAGCCTTGTTTTTCTCGAGTCCCCGGGAAAAATGGAAACTATTCCTCCAGTGATTCGTGAAATCGATACCCTTCAACACCAGGGGAAAACAAGAATGAATGATTTGATTTAAGCAAATGGAAGAAACGTGATCACCTTCTCATTCCACACACAGGAAACCCAAACATAGGAAAACCAGCAGGTCAACTGGGCTGTCCATTTTCAGATCCCCTGCTGGAGGTGAATAACTTTTTGTGGGTTAAATGGAGCCGCCCCCACTAAACCAACGAAAGTCAAAAGGTCCTCTTTGGCGATACGTAGGTCCTTCTAGACCTCCTAGTAGCTTCGAAAGGCTCCCTATTTTAGAAGCCCCAGCTCCGGAACGGCTCCCTTCCAACCAACAGCTGGGACGCAGGGAGTTGGGAATGCACCGGAAGGGGGATTCCCTTAAAGGAAGCCATGGGAGTTCAAGGAACGAGCTCTATCAGATTGTGTATCTCGGGGTCATTCCATTCCTCATTCCCTGAGCACCAGCAAGGTGAGGCGGAGTATCGAGGCCCTGTGTCACACGCGGATCGCCAGATCGGACAAGTGAGCAACTGTTTGTTTGACACTACAATGGCAACCAAAGTCAAAAAGTGTTGTAAGGTGCAGTTGAACTCAGGGAGTAAGCAAAGGAGTATCGAGCTCAAACCAAGTGAGCCATACTCAAAACCCGGTATCAAAATGGTCTAGTTACCCCGAACCATGTAAAGAAATAAGAAGCCGGGTATCCGCAGCAATTGGCTAGGGGATTCTCCCTTACTAACCTTCACATCTACCCGAATCGGTTTTGAGGATGAGACTCGAGCACATCGGATCGGACGTGAACCGCGGTCAAAAGACACCCCCACAAACACTTATCCTGGACCTGGAACCCTGCCGACTGCAGAACACAATGAGGAACCCGTGAGACTTCATCCTCGACCGCCACGACGCGACGAAACGACGAAACGACGCGACGCGACGAAGCGTCGCCTTGGCGCGGCTCAGCAAGCGCACCGTGCAGCGTATCGCCTGGCAGCGCCCGGCGCGCACCTTGCGCCGAAGCTCCCGAGGGAGGGGGGGGGGGGCACAGGTCGCCGCATGAAGCAGAGCCATAGCCTGACCAAACACGGCCGCACAAAACTTGTTCAACGAGATCCCTTTTTGAGGAGCCCCGTGCTTTTTGTGGGTCTCATGGGTTACTTTCGTGTTTTTGTTCAAGGGCTTTTGGGGGATCCGCCCCGTCTTGAAGAACATGTGGGTCTCAGGCTGATTTGGGTTCTATTTTTGGCTCCATTTCAGAACCAACCAAAAGGGGTTCCCCAAAAAGGAACACACCCATTTGCAACCTCCTTCATTTAGGGTATTGTTTTTCGTTTGGTTTCTTGGCTGCAACATATACTCTAAGTGTCCATTTGGAGTCCATTTTCCTGATGGTTTTCCTTTTGGCTCCAAAAACGGGGTTCCCCGTGTGTCTTTCTTTAAGCTACCCCACCAAAAGTCATTTGGTTCTCCTTTTCGTTCCAACCAAAACCAAAAGGAAAGGGTAAGCTACCCCCCAAAAGTCATATGGTTTTCCTTTTCGTTCCAACCAAAACCAAGAGGAAAGGGTAAGCTACCCCCCAAAAGTCATGGTTTTCCTTTCGTTCCAACCAAAACCAAACGCGGGGGTTCTCAAAAGGGTTGGGTTCCCCCCAACAAAACCACCCACCCATGGCCCGAGAACCGATGAACCGATGAACCCACCTGCGCCAGGGGGTTCCGGATGCACAGATGGCCCAACGCGAAGGCCGCCCAAGGCCCCAGCTCCTACCCGAGTCGCCCAAGTGGGAGGCTACGCTGAGAATCAGTGGATGCCCCCCCCGTGTTGCGGGTTTTCACCAAGCACGCATTTAAAACAGCATATATATATATATATATATACATATCTAAAATGAAACACAAAAAACAGGGGGCGGGAAATTAGAGATAAGACATGTCCAACTTGTTCCCCGACTCTCATTTGGCTTTTTCGCCCCCTGGAAAAAAGGAGCTAAGATGTCCAGTGAAATCGATTACCTTTTCAACAAACAAGGGGAAACAAACAAAATCTTTCAGCAAATGAAAGAAAAGTGATCGCCTCTTGGGTTGCCCCTAAACATGGGAACCCACACCAGGAAAACCAATAGGTCAACAGGTCAGCTTTAGAAAAGCGAGTTGTTTTCTTTTCTCCCGCCGACGCATTTGCACTTCCTGAGGGGATTGGCCGAAGCGAAACACGTTGTTTGCAACAAAAACTCGGTCGCTTTCTGCTCCCCTGCTAAAAGTTTAACTTTTAGTGGTTGAGTGGAAAACCCATTAGTTGGCAAAAAAGTTAAAGTCCGAACAGCCAAGCAACATGCACCAAAGAAAATGCCTTTCCCTACAAACAAGCCCCAGGAATCCGCAGTCCGTTCGACACTGCTATGGAAACTAGGCAAAGGAAACAAAGGCGAAGGCTTTCCTGACGCAACCGCTCAGGCTAAGCGGCAGGCACAAACAGAAGCACTAAGAAGGTTGGTCAAACAAAAAGTCTAAGGACTGATTGCTCATCCATCGTTCGTTTTTGAAACTAACCATTTTCGCGGTGCGAAGGGACATTTCTGAACAGAAGGATCCTTGACAAGAAAAGGGACTGGCAAACCTCGGTATGGCACCGACAAGCTTTTGTTGTGCCCCCACTAGCAATGAACATGACAATAAACTCAACAACTAGAAACGATTTATGCAAAGAACATCCAGCCTTCTGTCGGCTTGTTGGAGAAGCTATCTTTTTGTTTCCAAGACCAAGGGGCCTTTGGTGACACACCAAAAAAAAAAACGCCCAGTTTTTACGGCGCGCAGTCCAAGCCTCACGTTCTGAGTGAACGGTCGGTCGAGAAAGGCTCGGGAACTTTTGGCTCTCGAGATGGGCTTCGAAAACTTCAAGTCGGGGAGCCCAGCGGCCTTCCGTTTTGTGTTTAAGGCCTCCCCAGCCATGAGAAACCAAAAATGGTTGACGTTGGAAGGGGAGCAAACAACAAAACAAATTTTAGCAGTCAAGTGGGGATTTCAACCACTAAACCACAATGAGCGAGAATGTAAAATGTTTCCCAACAACCACCATGAACAAGTTGAGAGCCCAGCAATAATATTTGTGTCAGAAAATGGAAGAAAACAAGGCCCTCCTTGGAAGGCCTCAACAATTCCCTCTCTCCTACCATGTGCTTGCAGGACTCCGATCGGCTCCGAAAGGCTCCCTCTAAAAAAGCAAAATTGAGAGACCTCCAGCTCCGGAAGCGCTCCCTTCCAACTTCCAACCACCAGCTAGTTAATGGGAACCCCACTTTGTGAAGGGAAACCCGGCTCTTGAAACCCAAGGCCACCCTTCCAACCACCAGCTCGCCTCCCTCCCTCCCTCCCCCGGCCCCCAGGCGCCCGAAGGGAGCGATAGGTCGCTCCTTCACCGCGAGCTGTGCCACCAAGGACTTCATCCCGTCCGCGGACATCAGCGCCTCAGCCACGCGCTTGTGAGCCGGGCAGCCGGGTCCTGAGCAGCGAAGGCTCTGGCCGAAAGCTTGCGAGAACTGCAAGAACTAACCCAATCACTGAACCAACTAAACAAGAACAACTGACCCAACCACCAAACCAACTGAAAAACCAACCAAAACCTAACCAAACCGCTAAACCACCAAAAAAAACAACCAAAACCTAAGTGGATGCCTGGGAACCACCACAAGGCACAAGGGCACTTCCAAACCCACATGACGGTTTTTGTTTGCAGGCCCCGAATCTAAAAACGAACAGAACCAAACAACCGCGAAACTGAAAAAACTTGGCAACCGTGCAGCAAATCTGCTAGTGTGGCTGACTGTGCTTGGTTTACTTTGCATTAGTACGGCGTCCACGGTACCTTCAAAGAGATGCGGTGGGGGGGGGGGGGGGGGGGCGAGCAGGCGGGAATTCCGTGTTTCATCGGCTTTCAGTCTTACACAACCGGGGAAATGGAATCATGGATTTCGAGGGGTCGATTTCCCCCCCCCCCCCCCCCCACCCACCCGGAAATTGATGTTCGGGTGGGGATGAAAGACCAAACACATCGCGAGATGTTTCATGATTGGAGTTTGGCTGTATGTTATGCAAATATCGTTGTACATGCAAATTTGCAGCTAAATGCACAATATATATATATATGCACACATCTTGCATGTCAACGTAGGTGTGTATACGTAGACAAATATACATATGCGTGCTCAATGTTGTTTGCTTCATCTTTGGTCGCCAACAAACTGGACAATGCATCCTGAGTCACCCATGGTTGGCACTTGGCCCGTGATTTTTGTCACACTCTCCCTATGTCCCAAGTCGGTGCTGACTGCTCTTTGGCCCGCGGCTGTTTGCAAGCCACTAGCAAAACGACCAATGCTCGGGTGATGCGGACTGAAAACAAGATGCTACCCAAGTCAAAACCGGAACAATCAAACTCCAGCCGCGCCCGTTTCCTCTTGTGTGGTTTGGTGAGTATCCCTTTAACGCTCAGGGCATCAAAACATTGAAACGATTGACACTTGCACCCCCCGCAACCGGCAATACACACATTCTGACATCTGGTAGCACATACCAAACCCGAAAACCGACAAGCAACAACCCTTGTACCCACTGACCCCGCTGAGCAAGCAGCTCCAAACTTCTAGAAAACGAGTTGTTCAAAATCAAAACCAAGAGACCCTTTTGACTGGGATTGAAAGGGACTCGAAAGAACGACCAGCGATCTCGGGATTTTCGGGGAAGGTTGCGACTAGATGGTCTTGCCCAAGAAGAATCAGAAACTCACTTCCTGAGTGGATGGGCCAAACAGAGTGCAAACTCTGTACCACGAAAATGATCTTGTCGAAAAGTTTAAAGTCCGAAATGGAACTCGATCGGGAGCGAGGAAAGAACTGTGACTGTGGGGCCTGACTAGTTGGCCTTGGTGCCCTTTGAGACGTTTGAGAGTAGTAACCTCCACGTCTTGGTTTAGAAACGCCCAACCCATTCATTGGACAAAATGTGACAAGCAGTGGGCAACTATAAAGCGAGTGATAGGCTAAACCGGCTGCCTGTCGGTTTTCCACGCTAAGCAAGTGTGATACTGGTTCATACTTAGTGAACCTCCAAAAACATTCACCCAACGGGAGGAAACATGCTCACACAAACCAAGTAAACCAAGCGCACTACAGCTTAAGTGTTTTCCCTGTGTTCCCCCGTATCTTCCTAAAAAGTATGAAGTCCAAATACTCATAGAGGGACCAAATGGATCCAGTTCCCCTCTTAAACGGCTCCCTGTCAATCAACTAGGGATTTGTAAGTCCTGCGTTGGCATTTCTGGACGCAATGCGTAATTTCCCATGCAAACGATGTCCATACTCGAAATTCTTTCCCAAATCAACCCTGAGCTTTCCTGTGGCTGTGCTGCCCCCCCAAAAAAAAACAAAAAACATCCCAGTGACGCAAACCAACGGGAGAAAACCGTTGTGCCATTTGGGGGGGGGGGGGGCGTCCCTTAAGAAAGGACGAGCCACCCATACCTTTACAACCCTTGGAATGGTAGCAACAAGCTGTTTATTGCAGCCCACCCACTGAAAATGAGCAGAACCAAAAAACAACTGAACAGCTTGATCCAAGAACAGTGAAAAGCTCCATTTAGGGGAATCCTTCCGTATCCCTGGTTCCCCTTCTATCCCTGCTAGTTGGCTTCCCTTCACTGACAGTCCTGGCTTGAGACTCTTCTCGCAGAGCGCCCGCAGCAGCTGCACGCCATCTCGCCGCCCCAGCTGCGGCACCAGCGCGCCCGAGAGGCCTTCCCGAGCGCGCTTCACACGAAGGGAAGCGGAACAAAAAAGGCAGGTACACCAGTCGCACCCAGTATCCACCCACGAAAAAAGAAAACACAGAAAAATAAACGCGTATGTGCCGTGAGTCGAGAAGTCTTTTGACCATTGCACCGACTGCAATTTTGGGGACTACATGGGCTACATGCGTAATTGTGACTTTCAATTAGGGATCCGCGATTGAAAGTTTCAAAGGGAGGTAGCGGTGTTTAAAGAGTCGGGCCATCCACAACATAAACTACAGTATCACCACCAATGTCTGCAGTTTCGCAGAACCTTACCATGAACAGGTACGAACAAAGTTCATGCAACCAACCCACGGCACAAACATGGGCTATGACCTGCAACTGGGACCTTCTCACTTCCTCAGAAGACGCAGTCGAAAGATGATCTTCTTTTGGAACCTTTCTGAAACAAATGCATCACCGCTCACCTTCCCGCTGTTTGGTGGTTTGGATTTTTGGTTTGAAGGTGTTGTGGAGGTGGCTTCCCATCTGCCCTCCACAACCAGCAGTTGAAATCCCCAAACCAATCAGTGACTGAGGCTTTCCGGAACAAGGTCTGACCTAAGAAAGTGAGCCTTGTTTACAATCCCTTTGAATGCAAACTTACGTAACCAGCCGTTTTGAGGGTGCCCCGCGTTCAACATCGCCACATGGGACGTTGAGCAAACTCCCTCGCACAACCGTTCCCGGGCTTAAAACACATGTTATGCAGTTACTCATGTGAATGATATATATATATACATCGCATTCATACTGTGGATGGACGAAATCCTGCACCACTTTGAAACCATGGGAAACCATTGTTTGCTGGTATTCACAGGGGGGATCATTCCAGGGTGTCTTAGGTGGTGCAGGATTTCGTCCATCCACAGTATCTGTGTGTACAGCAATCCATAGATGTAGGTATGTCACATCAAGGTTCGCCTGTATACTACAAGCGCGTACACCATTCGGACACAGAGTAAAATAGTTTCAATGTACCGGACCAAAGGTAATGGACTTCAAAGGACGCTGCCTTACCAACATGGACCAGCCCACCGAACTCAATTCCCATCGAGTGGATGGGCCAAAACAAGTGACCACGCTTGAGTGCAACGCTCCAAACCCAAAAAGTCAAACGAGTAGCGGAAGAGCTCTTGGAGGGCCAAAAGGCAAAACAAAAACCGGATTCCCGTTCCGGACTTGGACACGCAAAGGCCTGCTTTTGCGCAGATTACTGGGGATTCTGCAGGAACCCCGGCAAAAGGAAAAACACATTGGCGAAAACGCATGGAAACATCACGGAGACAACTCATTTCCTGAGTGGACTGTCCAGCAAAAGTCTGAACTGTGGTCTGCCCAAACAGTTTAAAGTCCGACTCAGTCGGATAACAAGTTGGCTTCAAGTCCAACTAGAAAAGCCGGCAGTGCACGGGCACTTTGCTACGAGGCGCTGCCAAGCCAAGCGCTACGCGCGCAACGCGACGCGCGTAACGCGACGCGCGCGTAACGCGCCCGCGGCGCCTGCAGTGATGAGGCGATCGCAGGACTCCGCGCAGTTGAGGCGGCGCAAAGCCTCCGCCACGGCGCCAGGGCCGTGCTCCTCGCGGGAGAATGGAGTCCCATGGCGGTTAAACAAAAAGAAAAGATGGGAAAAGGGGGGGGGTCCCTAGAAAACACTAAAGAGCCCTAAGCATTTCTATTCAACCCTAAGGTTCTCTAAGCAACCCTAAGGATCTCTAAGGAACCCTAAGAACAAGGTGAAGTTGTCCAAAGAAATTGCGAAAAAGGACAAAAGGGGGGAAATGACTGAACCACTAAAAGTTACTACCATGCCCCCAAAGCAGAACTCCGATCGGAACCTCCGAGCCTGGCTCCCTTTTTGCTCCCCTCGTCCGGCTCCCTTACCGCCAGCTAGCAAAGGACCTTCAAAACAAATGGCCAAAATTGATTTGCTTCGGAATGCCGCGAAAATGGTCCGACGCCCGGACAAAAAAAAGGGTAAAGGGACTCAGGAAGAGGAGCACAAGGTGCACCTGGTGAACGCAAACAAGAAAACCAAATGCAAAAGGTTAATAGGTTGATTCGTTTTGGGCAACTGAGTCTTTCGTGGTAGAGGGAAATTGGGCGAATCTCACATGGGGTATGCTTTTCACCCCCTCAATGGGTTGGGTCAAATACGTCCTAAAAGGGTGGCTTCCTTGTTGGTTTTCCTTCAATCCGCCCAAAGGGGCACCGTCCAAAACACACCCATACATGCAGTTGATGGATGAACATCCTGTTAACCCCAGTACTCATAGGGTTCACACATCCGCTGACACGGCTTCCCAGTGGGGTGACTTTTTTGGGCGGGACTTCCCGTCGTGGTTTCCCCCCATTTCCTTGAGATTGGCCAGAACAGTCCCAACTTTTCATCTGCCAGGATAGCACTAAATTGCAACCAAACCCAAAAAGTTTAAAGTGCAACTCGGGAAGTGAGCGGGCACCTTTGAAGCTACGACAAAGGGTAGCTTCATCAAAATGATAGACCTAGTGCGCAAACCCACACCTACCATCGATGCACACCTGCGGCAAAGGGCACAGGACGAAGGGCTCCGCTGGAGATTCCAACCCTTGGACCCTTTCTCGCAAACCGGCTTTTCCTGTTGCACCACAAAAACAAAAAAACAGAACAGCAGAAACCAAACAACAACCACATGCCAAGAGTCAAGTTGCCATTTGGCGATTTCCAAGTCTGAGCGGCGTTGCGGAGCTTCTGTTCCACTCATAGGGCAGCATACCGCCTGCAACTTGCTTTAACTTCAAAACCCATACCTGGACATGCCCTTGAAAAAAACCTTGGTTGTTGATGTTTTACACAACTGTTGCGTGGTTGCCGTTTGTTGTTCTTATGCGCTCGTTTTCGTTTACATCCCGACGCGTATATATAGAGAGAGATACATGTGTAGGATGTCACTATCCCAAGAGAAGTTCAAACTCGTTGGTTGACTAACGTCCGAAACAGAACTCGGGGAGTAAGTCAACTGCAACATTTGCTTATAACTCCCCTGGAGGAAAACATGTATGTTCCAGTAGTCATAGATTCCCTTCAAAACCAACAGCGGAGACTAAAACGTATACTTGCCTGAGCTCAGGATGTACATATATACATACATATGAATGTGTGTATATATATATATGTATGTATGGTCACCCCCCCATGATCGACATTCCAGTCTTTTATATATATATATATACACGTGAAACAAACAAAAACACATATACAAAATAAATAACACACTGAAGCGGAGGGCAGCGAGAGGTCCTCCTTGCACCGCCTCGCCAGTTGCCGGGCCGCCTCTGCAGTGAGAGGCTCCTGACGGAAGCTCCAGGCTCCAAAAAGGGCCAACGGCCTTGGATAGAAAGAGGGAACTCTTTGGGGCCTCACTCTCCGTAAACATATATATATATATGTATATATATATATATATATATATTATGTATGTGCATACATGTATATATGTCTATATATATACACATATATTCATGCATGTAGATGTATATGCATACATGTATGCATGTGTATGAACATGCATCAGTATGTTTCATGAGTTGGTTTGTTGTATATGAATTCCACATGCTTTGGTGGGGAAGCAACCAAGGAAATGGGAACAAGGGTGAACATGAACAACTGAGATATGTCTCACGATAGGAAACATTCACGGGCTCGTGCCCCCGCCTGGGTTGTACCCCCAGCTACTGGGAATCATCCCCCTCTTTAGCTAGACGAGGGATGTATACATACATAAATGTATACATATACATATGGGTGTGTCGTGCTTTGAAGGGAACCCCCCCACAAATGAGTAACTAACCATCACGCGCATAGATTGCATTTTGGGAAAAATAGATGGCCCTGGTGAATAGAATAAACCATCAAAACCAGGGCCCTCTATTGTTTAACCAAACCAACCAAAAAGGACACCTATGATCGCGAGGCTTGGATGCTGGCACACGAGACTTGTAGCCTCAACACAAGCACCGCGCCACAATCGAAGGCCAAGAGAAACTGGGCTGCTTTCGCCAAATAATTTGCCACCTGGGACTTCCCGAAAGGTAGTCTGGTAGCCTTTGATTCCCCCGCACAAAGAAACCGCAAGCACGTCAAGAGTAAGTGAAAAGGGGGGGAGAGTTGGAGGCATTTTGGTGAGTTGGGAAAAGGAAGCCCCTGTAACATGGAAACGCCCACCACCTGCGTAAAGACGACAAAAACACCTCGGGCAAGCAATCCGTCCTCGACAGGCTCTGGCGGTGCCGGCTCAGGTGTCGCCTCTCGTTCCTCCTGCTGCTCCGGTTGCTCTGCTGGCTCGGCTTGCTCCGGCTCTGGCTGCTCTCGCTGCTCCGATTGTGGTTGCTGCCCCGTCCTCAAGAACACCGCGCCAGAAACGCCATTCAGCTACCAGAAAGCCAAGCCAAAAAGCAGAAAGGCACAAGAAAACAAAAAACCAAAACATGTAAGCTACTCACTTTCGATCGAGTGGATTGGCCAAAGAAATCAAGCAATCTGTTTGCCAAAACTGGCAACCAAACCCAAAAAGCATCAAGCCCATGAACTTCGGGAGTGAGGCTAAAGTCTGGCAATGCTTCAGCGGTTGCTCGGGCGCTACTTCCCCGGAGGCGCACGCTGCTTCCGGCTCCGGAATCGGCGCCGGCGCATCCTTGCGGCTGGGGATTGGTCGAAGAAGCCGCGGATGGGCGATGAAACCCTATGAAGAGCAACAACCTACTACTATGTGGATTGATGAAATCCATTTCGCACCACCTAAGAAACCGTGGAATGTTGATTCCTCTGTAAATAATTACCAACAATCAAATGGCTGCCCAAAATTTCAAAGTGGTGCAGGATTCTGCCCACCCACAGTATCGTCCATGAACGGTATGGGTGTGTTGCTGAGCGTGCCCCCTTCGCCGCAAGGAAACCGCCCGTTGCAGGGGGGTCCCCCGAAATGTTGACGCACATCTGATACAAGATTCACTGGAACCCCCGACTGTGCTGAAGTCCCCTATGCTAAACGTGACTAAACAAATATGGGTTGATTTCGAAACACCCCACCACTAGCCCAACTAAAAAGCCCGAACACCTTTCCTCTTCGCTTTCTGCACCCCTGCTAAAAGTTTAGCCGGAAAACCCATGAGCCTAACATCCCTGGGCAAAATGCACCAAAGTTTCAGGAACCGGATGGCTGGTTTCGCACCACACGTCTCCAAAGCTTTAGGCTGGGAGTGGGATTGGCGGAGCGGTTTTTTTCACAAACAAATCACAGCTGTCCTAAGGCCCTGAGAGGGTGGCGGTCCTACCAGAAAAGAGAGAGCCCAAATTTCTGGCACTTGAGGCCGAGCTTGAAACCATGGTTGAGGAGTGTAAGCCAAATCTGGGTGTGGCTCAAAACTAGGTACCCAAAATGGAAGCCTGGCAAATAAAGCCTGCGGTCCATATCCTGGTGGTTCAACTTTGACCCATGCCCATGTGTTGGGTTGGGGGAAACCTCCCGAATTCAACCAGCTTTCCGTTGCATGGTTCCCGAGGCTCTTTGCACAAGGGAGCAAAGGAAAAAGAGGCGAGCCCAAACAAACGCAAAGGAGCTCTATGCAAACTGTTTACACCTGTGCCTTTGGGATTTTGTTCTGGAATCCTCGTCCTCACTTGCTGAGTGGATGGCCCAAAAAAAGTTCAAACTGTATATTTACCACTAAAATGGTCTTCCCAAAAAGTTTAAAGTTCATGAACTCAGGAAGTGAGCTTCAGGGGTAGAGATCTTTCGCTTTTTTAGAGTTCCTTGGAAAATCTTTGGGCGTCTTAGGGAGCTGCCCCCCTTTGGACCACCCCCCCGCCCCTTACGGATTCCCTATGTTTGAGGCGTGCAGCCCTGCAAACCGCCAACATCCAAGGACGAAAGCTACGGAAAGGATTGGGCGCGAAGAATTGTTCGGCAACATCTGCCTGGATTTCCCCAAATCAAAAGGTGATTCATTCGCCCTTTGGAGGTTCCTTCAGGGAAATGGAGGGAACCCAAACAAATCGAATGCATTTTAGGTTCCTTTCAATTCGGAAACCCTCTTTGGCGCCCAAAGTTGAAATCCCGAAAAGACGCGCCAAGGCGAGGGGCATGGAACCCCCAAAAAAAGAGGCCACGGAACCGATTCCTCTCCCCAAAAAAAGTGGAGGGAGGCGTTTTCCGTCTGCCTCTCTCTTTTCCTAAAGGATACATCCAGAAACCACATGATTTACAGGCGGGATGCTCGAAATCAGCTGGCGAGCTGTGCTCAGATCCCCTCAAAGTGAATAGCTTTTAGTGGGTTAAGTTCGGAAACCCAACCACTAAGCCAACTCAAAAGCGAACTTACGAGCCGGATGGCTGCGAAGCTCCAAGGCTGGCCCCTGGCATCCGTCTCCAGGGCAAACATGCCCAAGAATTCCAAGGGAACCTTGCCGGGGACCCTTCAAGGGATCCAAATCCTAGGTCCTCCAGAGGTTAGAATAACGGTATCCTTCTTCTGTAGTCTATTTTAATGTTGACCCCGGATTCATAAACCCCTGTTTATTAATAGGGGGTGTCCCCGGCTTTAGTGGGGATTTATCACTTTTGGAGGGGAACACCAAAAAAATAATTAACAGGGGTTTATTAATCTGGGGTCAACAGGAGTAGGGAAACCCCAACCAAGAAAGAAGACAAAAATGGGCACCTAGCTGGGGGACCGAGTTGCGCTCTCTTGCCCGCCGCCTCCGCCGGCTCCGCCTCCGGCAACTCCGGCGCCGCTTTGGGCTCCGGCAGCGGCGGCGCTTTGAGCGTCACAAGGCCCAGCTTGGCGCGGCGCGCCTTCTTGGTTGACGTTGGAAGGGGAGCAACAAAAGTCACATTTTAGTAGTTAGGGAGCAAACAAAACATATTTGCTAAGTAAGCAAAATAATGTTTAGCAATCTAATCTTAGTAGATAGTAGTTAAGCAATTTTAATCTTAGTAGTTAAGTGGTTGGATTTCCACCACTAAACCACGACAAGCAAACACATAAAATGGTTTCGTGGGAAATACATGCCTTGGCAAACAACCACCATGCCTAAATAAGCAAAGCAAACATGTAAAAAAGCAAAAATACATTAATTGTACATAGATGTAATGTAATAATACGCAAAGATTGAAATAAACATAAATGTAAACAAGCAAAATGCAATAAGATGGAACACACATTTACATAAGTCAATAAGCAACACTGCAAGTGGTGCGATTTCCCAAAAACAACATGGGGGAATCGTTCCCAACAATAGGCACATGCGCAACAAATAACCACGATAAGCCAACAAACGTAAACATGTTTCCCAACAACAACCATGCAACTCTCGTGAAAAGAATGGTTGACCCGATTTGGAGGATGCCAATCCTTAGGTAAATCATGATGGTCATATGAACCCCCCATTTCTAATGGTGGTTTGAACCCCAGAAATTACTTTTTAGCTTCAACGGGGCCATGGTGCAATACATTTACATAAACTTAGTTGCCCAAAAGGCCCGGAAATAAAAGGTTCACCTTCTGGGACCTTTACTAAACAGGAAAACCAAAAGTTCAAAAGGTCGGTTTTGAACAACTGAGAATACGTTTACATAAATCGACAAGCACACATGGGAAACAACTGTTTCCCAACAACCACCCATAGTAAAGTTTAAACCACAATAAGCACAATCTGAACCACAAACATTCAACATTTAAATCTAAAACCACAACAAGCAAAACAACACATAATAATATATATATATATATATAAAAGAAAGAAACAACTTCCCAACAGCCCATGCCTTGGGGAAGCGGCGCCGCAGCAGCAGCTCCGCCAGCGCCTGCTGCTGCTGCGTGAGCGCTTCTGGCTCCCGTGGTCCTGCGGGTGGTAAAGACGCGGCGAGTCTGTGGATCCCCGGTAGCACACCAAAACGAGTGACAATCCAAAAAAAAGGAGCAACAGGGGGAAGAAGAGGTGTAAAAGCCGCAAAAGATGCGCGTCCGAAGCGTTTTCCAGAGTAGAAAGCTGGGTGTGAATTTCAGTGTACCTTTTCTGGTCGGTGTGGGAAGCCAGATGGGAAGCCATCTGTTGAGGAGTGCCCCTGATTGGACCATTTTTGCGGGGCCCAACAGTTGGGTGGAAGACAACTGGGAAGTCAATTTCATTTTGGTTTCGCCACCCCGCTTCAATCCGCTCCGCCGCAAATTGGCCCGGTGTATAAAAAGCGTGCGGTCTGAGGGGGATGGCACACACACACACACCATGATACTAAGAAAAAAACATGAGCAATGACTTGGCACCTTGTACGGTGCCCATCAGCCTGCAAGAATGACAGGGGCCCACGCCAAACCATGGGTGGGAGAAGAAGCGGGCGATTGAGCACACGGGTGTCCCTTTTTTTGGGCGACCCGCCAACAATAGGTTGCCCGAGGCGCACCCAAACCCGCAAAACCGACAAAAAGTGGCAACCTCAAAAAGACACACTCAAACGACTTGAAGGTTTGTGGCTTTACGGGGGGGCGGTCCCAGCAAGGGGGTTCCCTACTAAGGAATCCGAAGGACTCAACTACTCCCTCGTACCTACCCCCCGGAATGGGATTCCACAAAAGGATCGAAATCCAGTATTAACGAAACCAATGTCAAAAACCAATGTCAAAAATTGTCAATCCAATGTCAAAAAGGTCTACCCAAACCAATGCAACAAATTGAAAAGCGGCGGATCTCCGCACCCATTTATGGTTGGGATTGTCCCTTGCAAAGTCTCCAAGTACCGGACTGACTCGATTGAAGTTGCTGGCAAGGTAAGACGTCCAACTCGCATTTTGCCTCGTAATGTTAACCCCGGATTAATAAACCCCTGCTTGATTGATACGTTTGTTTCTTTTAGTGCCGGGTTCTACACGGGGGATTTCCTCCGATGTCCCGATCGATCGGCCTGTAGGACAAAAGGCTTCCGCAAGGAGCATGAACTCCATGTTCTCCGGGAACGGGGAGTAGTCGTACCAGGTCCCGTCCGGTCCGGCATTCCACCAATACCTTGCAGCTACAAGGAAAAATACAAGGCCAACATCGAACCTGACGTGTAAGGGGGTTCCTGGAATACCAGTTTTCTCAAAAAAGAATCAGTGGCGCATTCCATGTTGTGGTGGGAGGCCCTCTCTCTGCCTCCCCTTCTCTCACGCCTTTGTCCCGCAAGTAGCAATGGCAAGTCGGGGCGAACTGAAGTGTCATGTTGTCCCACCAACGGTCAGTGCGAGAGTAGATCTGGCAAAAAAACACTGGTATGCTCAAACAAGGTCTCAACCTTTGAAAATTACCCAATCCCCTTTGGGTGTCCCTGTAGGTTAAACAATCTGTGAGATTCAGCACCTTGCTCTTTGTCAAAGGGACCTTTTTTGGGGAAAAGGGGCAAGACGTACACACGCATCCGCACACCCACATGCACACATACATGTCCAGCCAAGGGGGTCTGTCTCAAACTATGGCAGCTCTTTTTGGATGGGGGAACTTGGGGATATACATGCTTTAGGTAGTGGCTAAGAGCTACAGCAGGTTTTAATCTATATGTTTAATCAACATGGTACTTCTTTGGAGCCATTATTCAAGAAAAGAAAACAAACATACATATCTATTCTGCTTACCTTTGGATATCCCATCCTTACCTATTTAAGTACGAAGCTTCGATTAGGCCATTTATTAAGTTCAAATACTCTAGTGAATCAAACAGTGCATCTAGAAAAAAACATGTAACGAAGTGTTTATAAATAATCCTAGCTTACTTTTTGAATATGCAAACAACACACTAACAAAAGAAGATCAAGAAAAACATAAAGATAAACATGAGGAAGAAAACATGACACAAACGATAAGAACACACAAATACGCAAAGGTCTCAAACCAGGGCAGCTCTTTTGGGTTGGGGAAACTAAAGAAAGCCAGCCATCTGGAGGGGTCAAGTCTGGGAGACATCCGCATCTGCCAACAATGGACGAAGTCTTTGAATAATCAGAATGGGATTGTGGGGTAGTTACCATATTACAAGGTTCCCTATCGAATGACCGATGTTTTCCCTTTATAAAAAGGAACATCACTTGAATTGTCTTAAACAGCCCGATTGATGATGATTGAAAACACCAAACGGGGAACTATAGGGAACTCTGTATTGAGTCACTATCTCACTAGAATTGTGCGTTGGGTTGGCCAACAAAAGTAGCCAGTTGTTTGCCGCTCAAATGGTCTTCCTAAGAAGTGACTAAAGTTCAGGAGCTCAGGAAGTGAATTATATGTTCAGGGCGCAACTTGTCCAAAGAAAGAAGGTCGAGGAACTTCTTATTTGCCACTAAGAAGGTCTTTCTCCACAAGGCGACCCCACTTCCTGAGTGCATCAACACTTGTTGTTTGCCACTCACTCTAAAGTCCATGAACTCAGGAAGTCATTGACCAAAGTCAACATGAACTCAGGGACTGAGATACTATGAACCCTTGGCAAAGGCTCACCCCGGGGATTCGTAGGTGGTGCCTAACAAAATAGATTTCGCAACCATCCACAGTACGTTAAGGACGCAACTTGTTGCGTTCATTTCTTCTTTTTTACCACTTTACCACGAACATGCTCTTTCCAACAAGTTTTAAGGCCATGAACTCAGGAAGTGAGTTACTAGACCCTCCAGTAGAGAGGTTAGAATAAGGGTCCCCTTTTTTTTCCGTAGGCTATTTTAGTAGGGTCCCGAACCCTCCCCACCAAAGAAGGGGTTAAAAAGGGCACCTAGCTGGGGACCTAGGTTATAGGTTAAAGATTCCGCCGGTGGTTTGTTCTCCTTTCGCCGCCCCAGGTTCAATCTGAGACACCTCTCAGCCAGGAAGGCCGCGCCCGTCACATCGTCCAAGAGGTCGTAGATGGCCCAGCCTTCCACGACCTGCGGTGAAAAAGCCGGGGGCCGCGGGCTCCAAAGCTTCCATTTGCTGAAGGCCCCTGGAAAAAAAAAGGGCATATTTCCAGTAGTGAAATCGATTCCCATTAAAATCAGCAGTGGTTTCAGGACCAAAGCAGTGTGCCTATTCGTGCGTGGGTTGTTTTGAGACCTTCTGCCGAAAGTGAATAACTTTTAGCGGATTAAATGCCCAACAGAAAGGAAAAAGTTGGCACCACTGAGCAACTGGGTTTTGTAGGGAACCGACGCAACCACCCATCGAAAACCAAAAGGAAAATAGCTGGTTACCTACTGTAAGGGTAGATGAGATCTACTGTTTGGCTCGGGTGGTATCCTAAACAGCCCTCGGGGCCCTCGAACCCTTCATGGAAGCTGCGAATAGAACCCTAACAGCTCGGCAAGAATCGGATTCTGGGCCACGATGTGTGGATGGACGAATTCTACTTCACCCCAGTTGGGATGGATAAAAGCCTAGATTTGTTTGCTAAAACTTGGATAACCACACACTAGTTGGTGCAGGAAGTTGTGCATGCACTGCATTTAGCCCGAGATCCCAGGAAAAAGGGGATGTGCCTTGTGGCAAAACAAGACCCAACATACGAATCGCTCCACACCCATTGGTGCAGTTTGGCCCAACTCATGCCCCGGCAACATGCAGCCCCCCCCCACTCTAAACATGAACAGAACCAAACGACAACTGCAAAACACAGCCCCCCCCAACCTAAAAATGAACGAAGCAAAAAACAACTGCAAAACACGGGCCCCCCCCCTCCACCCGAAAAATGAACCCAACCAAAGGGCAACTAATATTAAACAAAAACATCGCCAACAACAACCCTCTTGGAGCCGGCCAGGCGAAGCTGACCGACCCCGTCCGAAGACGACTCAAGGGGCCGCGGCTCCTGGGCCCTGGAACTTTCAATGGAAGACCCGGCCCCTCCAAAACGACACCCCGGGAATCGGTGGTTGGGACCCGGTCTCAACACCATGTTTGAAGGCCCTGAATTTATCGGGAGCCTCTGGGAAGTAGGCATTCAATCGCCTACGGCGCTTGGCACAGGATCTAGTGGCCGTTGCATGCCTTGCGGAAAAAGAAAAGAAGAACGATCCAAGGACACCATTGTTTGCGTGTCAGGGTGCCAAGACACCAACCTCAACAGCGTATTTTGCATGCTTGCCCTTCGTGAAGCTCGAACAGGGAAAACTGATATCAAAAGGCTTGGCTGTACAGGTTTAACGGTAACTTGTCGTGGGTCCAATGCATAGCCGCCTGTTTTGATTCCCAAAAAGCTGAAGTCCAAAGAGCCGTTACCAAAAATCGCCAGCAGAAGCTCACTTCCTGAGTGCATTGGCCGGAACTTGCAATATATAAACAAGGTATTTCTACCACCCAGAGGCTCCTAGGGCTTTCAATGGAAGACCCGACCCCCCCATTAGACACCCCAGAAGGGTTTTGGGGTCTCAAAACCGGGCCCATTGAAGGCCCCAAATCAATTGGGAGCGTCTGGGCGCTAAAATTGCCTCAAGTGACTCGAGTCCAGGCACTCGCTCCGGAAGTTTTCGCTTCTGGGATCCCAGGTCAACCGCTCCGCTCACCCTGCTTCTAGGGCTTGATTCCTTGTCCATTCTTTTCAAAGTATCATGATTTTCTCTTGGTTGACGTTGGAAGGGGAGCAACAATTTTCAGATTTTAGCAGCTAAGTGGGGATTTCCCACTAAACCACAACAAGCAAACATGTAAAATGTTTCCCAACGACAACCATGGATCGCTGTTTACCCCTGGCTTCTGGAGGTTTTCTAGAAAGATTCGGATCCCTGGTAATGATGGAAAAGGAAGGCACCCCTAGACTGCCCCGGAAAACTTGGGCCCCGTTCTGCAGTCCACCGATCGCTCACTTCCCCGTGCCAACGTGGCTTTCGCCTCAAGCCCTCGAGCGATGGCAGCGTTGCAGGCATTGGCGTAGCTTTGGAGGTAGCGCACCTGGCGATGCCCACGGATGCCCCGAGGCCATGAACTCAGGAGGTGAATTACTAGACCCTCCAGTAGAGGGGTTAGAATAAGGGTCCCCTTTTTTTTTCCGGTAGTCTATTTTAGTAGGGGAACCCTCCCAACCAAAGAAGGGGTTAAACAAGGGCACCTAGCTGGGGGACCTAGTAGTAAATTAATCACAGCCCTGAGAAGAATCTGATCGCGCAAGGGAGGTCACGTCACGCTTGTGATGGTGTTTTTCTTCCTTTTTTCTTTTGGGCGGGTGCTCCTGTTGGTTTCTTGTGTAGCTACAACTTTCGACTGGCTCCAGACTTGCTTGCCCCAAGCTGCAAACAGCTCCGCCTATTTCTGGCATTTTGTCTACCATCTGCTTACAGGACTCCTGGTAGCTCCTGAACCGCTCTCTCTCTCTATCTCTCTCTATAAAAAGCACATTGGATACCTCCAGCTCCGGAACGGCTCCCTTCCAACCACCAGCGAGTTGTATGTCCTTCTTGGATATTTTTAAAGTGAGTTTCCAGTGCCCAGCTGATCAGTTGTTCAGTGACCCTAGGAAAAATTGAAGCCTTGTTGGTGACCTGTGGGGAACCCATCTTCAACGAGGAGAAGTGGATTTAGGGCCTTGGAGGCCGCCGAACATGTCTGAGTGAGCTTCTGACCCAGACCCCCACGTGCGCCCAAAGTCAAAACTTGCTGCGTGCCACCAACATGGTGGTTTTTGGACAAGCATCTCAGTTGCGGATGGGGCTGAGAAATAAAATGTGACCACCTTTTGGGACGAAAGGTCGGCTTTGGACACCTGAGGTCTAAATCGGCAAGAGTGCCCTTGAAAGTGGGCGCCCTGTTCTTCCGATCACATGATGTGGCAAAAACAAAAACGGAATAAACAAAAAAGAGAAAAAAACACGCCAGTAGAAATCGAGCGGCACCTTAATGCTAGGCTGAAAAATCGGACCCCAGCAAAACATATATAAAAATATATGTATATATATATATAGTTGCCTGGTGAGTGGAAAACAAAGAGACTCCAAAAAAGCAAAAGAACAAAAAGGGGAGCTACTTCTGGGGAAGAATGGTCATTATTGTTACCCGAAGAACAGGACATCACGACGTGGAAGGCGTGACCCAGAGCTGACTCCAAATGGTTGGTAGCTCTTCCTCAGTCTGGCCAAGCAAAGTCTAATCTTTTGGTTTGCCACTAGCCTGGTCTTTCCAAAAAGGTTTGCAGGCCAAAAACAAGCCGACATGACATGCAGGCATTTGGATTGTAAAGTTTTGTGAAGTTCTCTGTTTGAAAGCCTTGTTTCCAGAGGGGAGTTTACAAGTTGTAGGCTTAGCTGGAACTCAAAAAGTTTCAGTGTGGTACCTGCTTTTGCTACTAGACAAACCCCATCTCTTTTTTTGGGGGGGGGGCCGATGTATTCCCAAACAAAAACGCATCCCCCCCTGCTGAAACAAAGGAAGCTACAGCATCAAAAAGGGGCCCAACCGGGATGCTTCACAAAACGCCACCAGGGGGCCGCGGCTTTCCAATTCGCTTGCGGGTTCAGAGGAGTTGGAATGACCCGAAGCTGACTCCCAAAGCCTTGGACGGGGGCTACCGTCCCCATTTGCCTTCGAGAGCTGGGGTTCAACTCCAAATCCAAACCACCCGAACCGCCAACTAGGAGAACCTGAAAACAAGAAACACTCGCAAAAACAACCACCAACACAAGACATATAGCAGAAACTGATGTTTTCCGTTGAGTACTTACTTCCGCCCTGCGTTTCCGTCCGCCTTTCCCGCCTTTTCCACGGCATTTCCCGGCGCCTCCAGTCCGTCCAGCGGCTGGGGCTTGGGCACCACGCTCACGCGCTTGGCCGCGCAGATGCCGCGCCTGCCCAGCAGCCCCCGCAGAGCAGCGCTCTCCTCGTAGACGTCCGGCCAGTCCCGGGGGAAGGTGTGAGGGCCCAGCTCCAGGATCTCGTCCTCCTATCCGTGGAGGGTTTTCCCTATCGGACGGAAAGGTCAAGTTGTCCGGAGAAAATGGGGGATGGTTTTCCGGAGAAAATGGGGGGGTGGATGGTTTTCCGGAGAAAAATGGGTCTGCAAAATGTATGTCTCTTTTGGATGTTGTTCCCCTTTTCTTTTGGTGGTGTTAAAGGGACACCTATCACATGGGTGTGTCAATCGTCTCGGACTTGTTCCTATATACACATGGGTGTGTCAATAGTTTTCGGACTTGTTCCTATATACACATGGGTGTGTCATTCCTTGTTGGACTTGTTCCTTGAGAGAATAAGGGGATTATACTGCGTGAAAAGCATATATTGTTGGTATATAAGTATTCATAGCTCCAAAAGCCATACCTGAAAACGCGCACTTACAAGCAACATTTGGTGTGAACATGCGCACCACAGGCCCCCCACCTTCCAGACAAGTTTCTTCGCCCCTGTTGCCATCAGTATCTCCTCTTAACTTGATGTAGTGGTAGGTTCACTTCACGTATGTGCCGCACAACTGCACCCTTCTATACCGCCCCCAGTGTACCCGTCCTCTATTTCCCTGTTTGGAACCTCCAAAAGTGGCGGTCTCAATGGACGCACACCGCCAGCCAGTAAATTGCAACGGGGGGGGGGGGGAATCGACTTTCCCCTTGTAGGAGGACGAATTTGATTGCTTTCACACGGTCCTTTACATGGGATGACTGACCATCAGGGATACCCAAAAAAAGGCTTTCGCCACTTGGGAAATGTTGCCCATCATTTTGGGGCCTTCACGGAATTTTGACCAACCCCCATATTGGTTGGCTTCCTTTTGGTTTCCCTTCAACGCCAACCAAAACGTCCAACAAGGAATGACACACCCATGTGTATATCTCAAATAGACCCTCCCAAAAAACTATCTCCCCCACCCCCCCTGCCAACCTCCCACCCAGAAACAAAATAACTTTATTTTGGGGGGGGGGTTATTAATCAGTGCCAGCCCACAACATAACTTTAATCAGGGGAGGTTTTTTAATCGTAGGTCGAAATTAATGTCCAGGAACCCAGGCACTAAGGACAAAATTCACGGCGACGAATATTTCAGCCCCCGTGATACCGAAGCGGAGCATCTCGAGTGCTTCATCACTTTACAGTGGCGCTAAACCTCGAAAGTCTAGAACCACGATCAACTGGGTGGCTTCAATAAAGACAATGCTGGGTGAGAATGAAGAGTGAACCATTATAGAGGTATCTAGGTCCTCCAGCAGAGAGGTTAGAATAAGGTGCCTTTTTTCTGTAGTCTATTTTAGTAGGGGAACCCTCCCCCGCAAAAAGGGTGAAAGGAAACTACTGGGGTAGGGTATGGTTTGGGTCCCGACTCAAGTTTTGAGAAGTTGTCCCGTCCAGAATTCTCGAAACGAACTTCCCCCAGGGTGGATGGCCCTGCCATATTGCAAGCACAACACCCGCACCCACACAACCATTCCAGGGGTACCTTCCTTTTTCATTCTTTCCAGGCATCCTTCTTTCCAAAAAACCACCCAGAATTTTGGGGAAACGGATCCGGTTTTTTTTTAAAAAGAACGATGGTTGAAAAGAATGGAAAAGGCATCAACCCCTAGAGCCATGGTTGACGGTGGATGCCCCTGCCGGTTGCAAGTAAACCAACCACACCCACGCACAAAACCATTGCAAATTGCGGAGAACTAGGGAGTTCCAACTTGTTCCCCCACTTGCAATGCTTTGGGCATCCACCGTACCAGGCTGAGCAATGACCTCGCATGAATCCAGGCGGGGGAAGTGAGGAAGTGAGGATTGGGCACATGCACCCAGGGACGCCCCTATGAATAAACTCGGGTGTAACAAAAAGGGGATCAACATTACTCAGCCCTAGGTTCTTTAAAGTAGAGAGGTTAGAATAAAGGGAACAGCGCACTACTGGGGGACTTCGCAGCCTTTCACGCAGCGACCCGCGAAACTTCGCCGATTTGCCGCGCCTCGTGGTCCTCGCCCCCGAAGAAGAAATCTCCCGCCTGCGAGTCGAGAAGGCGCGACCTTTGCGTTGCTTAAGCCAAGGAGGGCTTTGGGGTGGCGGGGGGGGGGGGCTATCCCGGATAAGCCTGGGATAAGCCAAGGGTGAGCTCTTCTTGAAAGGAATATATAACCCCCCTCCCCATAGCAGTTGCCCCCTGTAGGAGTCCAAGAATAAAACGAAGCCAACAAAAACTGGTCACTTCCGATCAAGTGGATTACCCGGAGTTCCGAACCTTTGTTTGCCAGTAAAGTTTGATCTTTCCAACACTGTATTCAGGGAGTGAGGCTCATAGGAATCTCGTTGTGGCGTTCAGTGGTAGCCTTTTTGCCTTTCCGCCCAATCCATAGATGACAAGCTTTCATGGTTTGCCACTTTTACGAAGAGTTCCATAAATTTTGGCAACAAGCGTCTTAATTGCTATACTTTTTGACACTTGGTCTTCAAATCTCATCACAATAGAACTCGCAAAGCAATGGACTCACAAGACCGGTTGTTCGAGGGCTATCTTCCCCATTCTTTTCCAGGGATCCTTCTTTTCAGGAAACCATCAGAATTTCAGGGAACGAATCCGGTTGTTGAAAAGAACAACGGTTGAAAAGAATTGAAAAGGAATCCACCCCTAGAGTTGTTGCCTCTTGCAACGGCTTGCCATCTCCATTTCTGGCCTTTCGGCCTTCCCGATCTTTGCGCAAGTCCTGTGTTGGCTTACTACTCATCCCCGAGTCTTCCCAGCTTCTCCAAAACCAGCTCATGTAAAACATCAGGTGTTGTATACCCAGAGGCTCCCGATGTATTTGGGGCCCTCAAACAGCCAGGTTTTGAGACCCCCAAACACCGAAGCGGGGTGTCTCATGGAGGGGTCGGGTCTTCCATTGAAGCCCCAAGAGCCTCTGGGTATGCCATAAATGGTTGGCTCTTCCCTCGCCTGAGCAAAAGGTCTAATAGACCGTCTAACCTCTTGCAGTTTTACTGGAAACTCGGCAAGGGGCTACGGCCACACCCCCTGCAAATTTGCATGGAATCCAAAACGGGACCCCCAATAGGAGGTTCCTCTACAAATCAACGTCTGTTCCATGCTCATCAGGAGGGTACTTGGGTGTTCGATTCGCCAAGTTGGTAAGTTGTTGGCAACCACTGGGCGATAACACACGTTTTTCGTGAGGAATATACCCCTGAAAAGAAAACAAACAAACAGTAGTGCTACATTCCCTTTCTTTGAAACCAAAAAGGGGGTGGCTTTTACCCATGGCAACTTCGATGTTTTAGTTTAAGTGGTGGCCCTCTCCCTTTTGCTGAAAGGGAATGGATTTGTGCCAAATCGTACCCCCAGTGAACATCCCAATCTCGACTAAAATAGGCTCTAAAGTGGGTGGTGAATTCCTACCCCAAAATGGGATCCCCTTGGTTTTGACCCACAGCCAAGTAGAAGCTCCGTCCGTCCTCCAGCCACCTGCCCAGCGTCTCACCCACCACCACTGCGGCGCCCTGCTCGTCCACCAGCGCCATAGGCACTAGTGGCGCGCCGCGCGCTCGCAGGCGGGGTTGTTTTTCGGGTGCACAAGGAAAAAACGACTCCTCCCATTTGGGGCCCTGGAATGTGTTTAACGCGACATTTTGTGGTGCCAAAGAAAAAAACAAGTGGCCTTGAGAATATTTGGGATGCTCAAGCGAGTGCTTCGACCCCTCCCGGCGGTAACCCTTTTTTCGGATGCCTTCTTGAAGATCATTGTGGGATGTGCGTTGTTCTTTTGTTTAAGAGCACCTTGTTTGAAGGAAACAGATCACGTTTCGACACACAAGTGGGGGCTTTCTTGGCACAGGGCCTTCAGGTTGGCTCCGACAGAGAGAGCGAACTCCGCTGTGGGTCGTAACTCCGGGAGTGTGGCGGGTGTTGGGGGGATTTTGTTTGTTTGGTATTCATTTTTAGAAATATATATACTCAACAAGGAAAGAAACACGGCGAACCAGAAGACGGGGCTTTTTGTAACCCCGGCTCGGAAAGGAAAGCATTGTACGAGCTAATTTGGCATTGGCCGGGATCCGAATGAACAGCTTAGGGTCTAAACCTTTCTGTGCGTGGCGCGTGGTTACCTCTTGAAAAAAAACACAGATGCGAGCAAACACATGTCTGGAAATGGGACAGTTGTTTGGCAGGAAGTTGGATTTCATATGTCTTCTTTGGATCTCAACTCGCCAAGTGAAGTCTGTGGGCGCCCTACCAGGTCATTCCGCAACCGCAAACGCAACGGATGCAAAGACCTGGCATTGAAGTCGCTAGCCAAGCGCAACTGTGTGACACCATGACGAAAACGCGGTTGCGCGGCGCTTGTTTCGCGGCAAGTCGCTCACTTCCGGAGTGGATGGGCAAAAACCAATGCCTCTAAAACAGTCCTCCCGAAAAGTTTAAAGTCCAGAAACTCAAGAAGTGAGTTGGCCCCCGTTGTCATGTCTGTCGGGATTGCAAGCTGGAGCCAAAATAGCCACCACACGCGTTCCGTCCGGCAAGAGCCTTGACAGACCTGCCCAAAACTGCAGCCTCCAACAGGGATCCTTACATTATGCACCTGAACATTGCCTTGTCAATGGTGGTTTCCCTTAATTTTGGTGGGAAAAACCATGCTTCAACTGCGCAACATGTATCTTTTAAGGAGCCCTGTCCAAATTCGAAGGGGGGTTTGTAATTCGGATCCATAATCCGTGGGACCCAAACAGGAAACCACCATCTGGAGTAAGCAAACAGGCGGATTGGCCCCTACACTTCCCAACATTACCCCACTAAAAGTCACTTCCTGAGTGGATTGGGTAGACAAAGCAACCAAACTTGTGATTTGCCACAATGGTCCAAACCCGGAAAGTGACTAAAGTCCGAAACGGAACTCAGGGAGTGAGAAAAGGACACTCTCCTTAAATTGGCAACCAAAAGGTAATGTTGAAACTGCCAAAAAATATTATACTGCGTTAAAAGCATATATTGTTGGTATATAAGTATTCATAGCTTCAAAAACCCACCTGAAAATGCCCTTGGACCGGCGCACTTACAAGCAACATTTGGTGTGGACGATAGGAGCAACATGCGACAAGTTAGCACCACAGGCCCCCCACCTTCCAGACAAGTTTCTTCGCCCCTGTTGCCATCAGTATCTCCTCTTAACTTGATGTAGTGGTAGGATTACTTCACGTATGTGCCGCACAACTGCACCCTTCTATACCCCAACTATTTCCCGTAGGTTGGTAGCCCCCAGTGTACCCGTCCTCTATTTCCCTGTTTGGAACCTCCAAAAGTGAATGGACACACACCGCCAGCCAGTAAATTGCAACGGGGGGGGGGAATCGGCTTTACCCTTGTAGGAGGACGAATTTGATTGCTTTCAACCTCGGCTGATGAAACGGTCCTTTACATGGGATGACTGACCATCGGGGATTAAAAAAAGGCTTTCGCCACTTGGGAAATGTTGCCCATCATTTTGGGGCCTTCACGGAACTTTGACCAACCCCCATATTGGTTGGCTTCCTTTTGGTTTCCCTTCAACGCCAACCAAAACGTCCAAGGAATGACACACCCATGTGTATATCTCAAATAGACCCTCCCGAAAAGTTTAGCGTCCAGGAACCCAGTGACTAAGCACAAGATTCGTGGCGACGAATATTTCAGACCCTGTGATACCGAAGCGGAGCTTCTCGAGTGCTTCATCACTTTACAGTGGTGCTAAACGTCTAAAGTCCAGAACCACGATCAACTGGGTGGCTTCAATAAAGACAATGCTGGGTGAGCATGAAGACTTAACCATTATAGAGGTATCTAGGTCCTCCAGCAGAGAGGTTAGAATAAGGTGCCTTTTTTCTGTAGTCTATTTTGGTAGGGGAACCCTCCCCCGCAAAAAGGGTGAAGGGGCACTAACTACTGGGGGACCTAGGGTATGGTTTGGGTCCTGACTCAAGTTTTGAGAAGTTTTCCCATCCAGAATTCTCAAAACGAACTTCCCCCAGGGTGGATGGCCCTGCCATATTGCAAGCACAACACCCGCACCCACACAACCATTCCAGGGGTACCTTCCTTTTCCATTCTTTCCAGGCATCCTTCTTTCCAAAAAACCGCCCAGAACCCTGGGGAAACGGATCCGGTTTTTGAAAAGAACGACGGTTGAAGACAATGGGGTATCAACCCCTAGAGCAAATGAAGGGTTGCCACATGGGTGTGGGTCAAAATTAAGCCACCAGATAAACGCAGATTCTACTCCTCGTTCAGTAAGGGAGTTCCAACTTGTGCCCCCACTTGCAATGCCTCGGGCATCCACCGAACCAGGCTGAGCAATGACCTCGTATAAATCCAGGCGGGGGAAGTGATGAAGTGATGATTGGGTACATGCACCCAGGGACGCACCTATGAACAACCTGGGCTTGAACAAGCGGATCAACATTGCTCAGCCCTAGGTCCTCCAGTAGAGAGGTTAGAATAAAGGGAACAGCGCACCGCTGGGCGACTTCGCAGCCTTTCAAGCACCGACCCGCGAAACAAACCGCCCCGACTTCGACACACAAGTGGGGGCTTTCTTGGCACAGGGCCTTCAGGTTGGCTCCGACAGAGAGAGCGAACTCCGCTGTGGGTCGTAACTCCGGGAGTGTGGCGGGTTTTGGGGGGATTTTGTTTGTTTGGTATTCATTTATAGAAATATACATACTCAACAAGGAAAGAAACACGGCGAACCAGAAGACGGGGCCTTTTTTAACCCCGGCTCGGAAAGGAAAGCATTGTATGAGCTAATTTGGCATTGGCCAGGATCCGAATGAACAGCTTAGGGTCTAAACCTTTCTGTGCGTGGCGCGTGGTTACCTCTTGAAAAAAACACAGATGCGAGCAAACACATGTCTGGAAATGGGACAGTTGTTTGGCAGGAAGTTGGATTTCATATGTCTTCTTTGGATCTCAACCCGCCAAGTGAAGTCTGTGGGCGCCCTACCAGGTCATTCCGCAACCGCAAACGCAACGGATGCAAAGACCTGGCATTGAAGTCGCTAGCCAAGCGCAACTGTGTGACACCATGACGAAAACGCGGTTGCGCGCCGCTTGTTTCGCGGCAAGTCGCTCACTTCCGGAGTGGATGGGCAAAAACCAATGCCTCTAAAACAGTCCTCCCCAAAAAAGTTTAAAGTCCAGAAACTCAAGAAGTGAGTTGGCCCCCGTTGTCATGTCTGTCGGGATTGCAAGCTGGAGCCAAAATAGCCACCACACGCGTTCCGTCCGGCAAGAGCCTTGACAGACCTGCCCAAAACTGCAGCCTCCAACAGGGATCCTTACATTATGCACCTGAACATTGCCTTGTGAATGGTGGTTTCCCTTAATTTTGGTGGGAAAAACCATGCTTCAAATGGGCAACATGTATCTTTTAAGGAGCCCTGTCCAAATTCGAAGGGGGGTTTGTAATTCGGATCCATAATCCGTGGGACCCAAACAGGAAACCACCATCTGGCGTAAGGAAACAGGCGGATTGGCCCCTACAATTCCCCAACATCACCCCACTAAAAGTCACTTCCTGAGTGGATTGGGTAGACAAAGCAACCAAACTTGTGGTTTGCCACAATGGTCCAAACCCGGAAAGTGACTAAAGTCCAAACCGGAACTCAGGGAGTGAGAAAAGGACACTCTCCTTTCTGTAAATTGGCAACCAAAAGGTAATGTTGAAACCGCCAAAGGGGAAATATACTCTTTCCATCCCTTTGTATGGTAGTAAACAAATATATATATATATATATGTGCAGCCCCTGCTAAAATGAAGAGAACACCAAACAACCACTAAAAAGGCTTGAACACATGCCAACAACAGTGAAGAAACCCAACCTGCGGACGAGCCCCCTCCGTGGCCCTTTGGATTGTTCGAACACTCCCCATGTAGGCCCGCAGCTCCCTGGATCCTGATAAACCACATTAGGCACCATGATTGGCAACGAAAGCCGGAGCGAATCACTTTTAGTAGGCAAAAAAAAGAATCCCCACCCAAGGCTGCTGGCAGAGGCTCCTGGGGCTTTCAATGGAAGACCCGACCCCCCCAAAACCTGGCCGGTTAAAGGCCCAAAATCAATCGGGAGCCTCTGGGCACTACCAACCAAAAACCCCGAACAACCTTTCCGGATCCGGAGGATTGGGCTCCAGGGCTCCAGTGTCAACCCAATCGCATCCAGGGCTCCAGTGGCCAGTACGGACAGGGACTGCCTCAGGACCACCTCCAGGTCCTTGCGGGAAGGAAAACCAAAAAACGCTGGAGTTCAGGAAGCCTGAGCCCGAGCCTCCCTCTGTCGGCTTTGATTGGCCACGTCTACACTTGCTACTTATCAGCCTCCCCTCAATTGTTGCTCTGGATGGGGAGGTTCGCCCCGAACGTCCAGACCACCAAGCCAAACCATGCTGAACTTACCACTAGAATGGCCTTCCCAAAAAGAAAGTAAGGCCAAGAACACAGGAAGTGAGGAGCGGACGATCCGGCCAGAACCAGTAAACAACATGTCTGGGCCGAAAAGTGTTTAAGGCTTTTGCCAACTCAACAGGCCAGAGGCAAAAAAAAGTGCTGAAACAATTGGACCAATTCTCTCTCTTTCTGCTCCCCACAAAGGTTTAACTTTTTAGTGGTTTAATACGGAACACCCATTTGTTGGGCTTGACGATTGTTCTTGGGCCTTCACTGGTTGTTTTCCATTGGGCCCCTGAGGAATTGCTCGGGGCTCTCTGGAGGTTCTGACCGATTGGAGTTCATGTTGCAAGGGCTTGGCCCACCCTGGCGGGTTTTAACCACCTCCTTTTGGTGGGAGGTGTGGTGTAGCCCCCAAAGTTGTCTAGGTCCTCCAGAGAGGTTAGAATGAGGGTACCGTTGCTTGTTTCCGGTAGTCGATTTTAGTAGGGGAAGCCTCCCCCAAAAAAGAAACGGTAAAAGGGCACTACTGAAGGACCCAAATGTACTTTCCACAAAAGAAGTTCCTCTAAGATAGGAGAGTGAGGTTCAACGATGTTCCATTTGCACAGGAGCGTCAGCCCCAGGATTCCTCAACCAGCGTTCTGTTGGCTGGAATCGGTTTTCAGCGGGCCAGGACCTTCTTTAAACAAATTCCCCCCGACTGGTTTCTACCCAGCGGTGGTAGATTGAGGGCCTTGAGCAATACCCCTCACCTTTTGGTGGTTGGATGGATGGTTTGGAGGCATCCCTGCCTCCTGCACCCTCACCGAGAAGATCCGAGAAGGCGAGGTTAATCACTCAATCTAAACCACACGTCAAGCAAACCATCCCCCATCCAAAAAAAAAAGAGAAAAAAGAAACACACAACAAAACAAACAAACTCAGCCCAAACAATTTACTGATTCGTTCCCCTCCCCCCCCCCCAAAAAACAAAAACTAAAAACAAAAAACAAAAACAAAAAACGAGAGGGACAAAGAGCAACAACAAAGTCACTCCTGTCTCCTTCAACATGTTAACCAAAAATATACCAGGGTCATTGTTAAATTGTTAACATGCCTTTCCAACCCCTGGTTGGAGTAGCTAAAAACTATGTTTGATTTGCAGACCCCAGTAAACATAGACAGAACCTACACACCTAAGCACCAAAACAACAAACAACATGCCAACAACAGCGAAAATACCGTCCCTGCTTTCAGTCCCTTCGTGACATAGAAATTTCCTAGTTGCGATCGCCTTGTGGGGCCCCTGAAATCGTTGCCACAAATGGAAAACCGAAAGGTCAGATTCGGTCGATTCGCTTTGGGCAAGTTTTTTGGCCTCCTGAGAGACTGAACAAGTATGTGCGGGTTCCCCTAAGGTTGGACAAACGCACAAGCGGAGATACGGAGGGAGCGGGGATATGGGGGGATTCCAACTGGGCTCCATGTCCCATATCAAACTTAGTCAAGGTGCAATCGGGGGAATCCTCCCGTATCCCTGGTGCCCCCTGTATCCCTGCTAGTTGGTTTCCCTGATAAGGACCTTCCCTGTAATTCCACCGGATACTCGCATAACTTCCCGAGTGGACTGGCCAAGAAAGCAAGCAAACGTTTGGGGAATGCCACTGAAATTGGCAGCCAATCCCAAATAGTGACTAAGTATCACTGCAAGTGGCTCAAACCCCAGCCCTTTCACAATATTTGGTCAACTTTGCATACTAGGTCCTCCAGTGGAGAGGATAGAATAAGGGTACCCTTTCTTCTGTAGTCAATTTTAGTAGGGGAACCCTCCCCCCAAACAATTTGGTAAAAGAGCACCTAGCTGGGGGACCTCGCATAGTCTGCCAGGGCACACTGGACTTCCCCCCTTCGCACTCCGGAGGGCGAGAATCCGGAATGCCCAAAGTTGCAGATCGAATGCTCCAGGAAAACGGGTCCCGGCCGGGTTTCCGGGCCGCTTTCCCCTTTTTGGAACCTCCAACTGGTGGCGATGCGACGTATTTTGTTTCCTCTGGTTGGCTTCGATCTCTGTCCGCCGTGTGCGAAGGTTACATGGTTTGATTCCTCAAGCCCCGAGGGTCTCGATGGTTTTTTTTCTTGGGCTTCATTGCGAGAAATCGTCAAGTTTCAGTTCTCTAAGGATCTTGATGGTTTTTGGGCCTAAACAGGTTCTTTTCCCTTCAACCCCCAAGGACTCCATTTTTTGGGGTCCGGGGGTGTGCATTGGAGGGGTCGGTAGACCCTTCGGGAGGTAGACCCTGGACTGAATCAGCCACTGGGAATGCTTGGCTGAGAAACTCACTTTTTCTGAGTAGAAATTGGCCAGAAAAAGTCCGAACTTTTTGTGAACCACAAAAATGGTCCTCCCCCAAGAAGCTTAAAGTCCAGGAACTCGGCAAGTGAGACGAAAAAGGCAGGGTGCACAGGTGGATGTTGAATGGAGTGGCCCAAACAAAGCCTGGAGATCGATTTGGGGGATTCGTCCTGGTGCTGACGCATCTCAATGAGCACCAGCAACTGGGAAGACTTAGCAGGAAGGCCTGCGGTGTCTCTGGACCGGCTTGTCCGAGGGCGTCCGGGGATCCACACCACTTGGTCCCTTGAAAAATAAAACAACATATTTCCAGTAGTGATATATTCCCTCTAAAAACCAACAGGGGGAAAATAACAATACTCTTAAGCAAGTGGATGCCTGGCAGCCATGGTTGAAACCAACCACGTTGGTTGGCATTTACGCTGATTCGAACCATTCCAACTTGGGTTTCTCAGGTGCGAAATGGATTTCGTCCATCCACAGCAGTTTGTAATGGAGACGAGAGAAACCATCTGGGATGGGATTTGCAACCCCAAAGAGCCCATGACCTTTTGGAAAATAGATGGGCCTCCCTGGGAAATGGAATAAACCCTATCTAAACCAGAGCCATCTATTTCCAATCAAACCAACCTGAAAAACCTACGAAAGAGTCCTTTCGGGCACTTTGCAAGCCTCAAAAACTGGGCTGTCCTCAGATCCCCCGCTAAATTTTACAAGTTTAACTTTTCGTGGGGTTGAATGGAATCCCAGCCACCGAACACTAAAAAGCTAAAGAGCTAAGGAACCGGATGGCTGGGGAATCGCCAAGCAAAGTTGGGGCCCGTGCTGAACAAACATCGTCGATTGGTTCCCTTTTACGGGGTGCCAGCGTCTGGGTCAAATAAATATTCACCAGCACTGGTTGCTTGCTGCCCCCAGACATGGTTTCCTTTCGATCGAGGTTTCCAACCAAAAAACTTGGCTGTTCAGTTCTGGAAAGCATGCTCGCGGAGTTTCACTATCATTTAAGACACATGGACCTGCAAAACCAATCATGTGTAAAGGATGAGTCTTTGGTAAAAGGATCCCTGCACAAGTGCAGGGGAAAAAACGTGCGGGCCTCCGAACTTCTGAACATGTCCAATTCAATGCCCCCCCTCAGCAAGTCTTTGCCATGCCTGAGGCGACATGCAAGGTAACCATGACAGTGCCCGCCGAAAAAAGGAGCCGCGAGCGGCCTAAAGAAGCTGGTTGCATCGATTGGGGTCGCGAGGAAATTCTCTCGGTTGCCAAAAGGCAACGGGTCCCGTCGATTTGCCAACGGCGAAGTGCATTCAGGGACCTTCTCCGTCGAACGTTGTTGACTCGGTTGCTTTCTGCTCCCGTTGAGTCCGGAGAAGTGAGCTAATTCGCAAAAAAAAATAACCAGCAGCGCACCTTGGGTCCTTCCGGCCCAAAGGGCTTTGTTGGTCAATTTTCGCAGCTGCTGAAGCGCTTTTCACGGCTGAAAACTGGGCTTTGCTGCAAGCCCCAATGAAACCAGGAACTAGAGCCACACAAATCCACGGGGGAACCCGTGGCAAGTGGAATGCAACCTATCTAAGCCAGTGGAACCCATCTATTTCTAGCCACCTACAAAAGTTGCCCTTTTGGGAGGGTTTCTGCGCTTCCAGGTCCTCCAGTAGAGAGGTTAGAACAAGGGTACCAGCTTTTTTCTCTGGTCTGTTTTAGTAGGGGAACCCTCCCAACCAAAAAGACACGGGTGAGACAGGGCACCAAGCTGGGGAACCTCGGCTTGCTTCATTCTCTTCGGCTCCGGACCTCGACTCAAAGACCCCTTCGACTCCGACCCCTTCGACTCCGCCACCCCGCCAACCCCCCCCCCCCACCTGTCAGTGGAGCTGAGCCCAATCTACGCCGGCATTGCTCCAAGAACTCCTAGCCATGCGAAGCGCAGGGGAGACCAGGTGTTATAACACCTGGTTGACGGGGCTGTCCGCATAGCTGTCCCTTTTTTCGAAAATACGGGAGGCCCTGAAATCCGCCAGGTTTCTTCCAGGGCCCTCTATTTTTTGGCCATGAACAAAAAGGACACCTATGGCTCTCTGTTTTCTGATCTGCTAAAGGTGAATAACTTTTACCCCAAGGATCATGACCCCCTCCAATGCCACATTTATTGGAGGGCCCAAAAACAATCGAGATTCTGAGACCCCAACCACTAAACCAACTAAAAAGCTAAACACATCGGGGATGGCTGGGAACCATAAAGTTGAGTAGGCGTGTGGTAGGATCATTGGGGTTACTTGTGCTTGGGGGTATGAAGGTTGCTTGGGCTATTAGGGTTGTTAGGGGCTTGGGGTTACTTGGGTCATTGGGGCTATTTGGGTGATTAGTATTGTTGATGCACAACATGCTGCACCAGCTGGGGCGGGCAAAAGCTTCTGACTACGGGGATAATCCACCCAACTGGTATGTTCTCCAGGTGTCCCGGGATCCGTAAGGATTCTTGGTGGAAACGCCCTTGTGAGAACCGGGGTCGGCGTTCTGCAAATTCGCATGGAAACGTCCTGAAAGCCTGGATCATCGTCCAAGCCAGTGATTCCATTTCCCTGTGTCGTCACCAAGCGCTTGCCACCCTTCGAAAACCCATGGGACAGTTGCCGGTTACTGTAGTGACAACCGGGATGCAAGGCTAGAACCTTGGTTTGGTCTTATTTCTATCCCCGTGTCTTTGGAGCATTTCTCGTTCCGGCACCCGTTTTTGCCCGCTTTCCGTGGCAAAAGTGGTTATACTCCCAGTGACTCTGGCGGAAAACACGGAGCCCTTTTTTGGGTTCATGTTTTTCGGGGAGGCCACCAAGCAACGAGGGAAGAAGGGTGCCACTGAAAAACTGGAAGGTTCCGCGCAACCTGAGAAACAGGCCCCGGAATCACCTGGAGTGGCCAGAAGTCTTCCTTTGAGTGGCCAGGATGCTACGCAGAGATTGTGCTTTGGGTGACCCACTAATGTGTTCTAATCAAGCGGAAACCAGAATGCCTCCCCCCACACATGATTCTCCTTCTCTGCAAGCTAGAAAACCCCTGATCAGAACCCGTTTAGGCCAAGTTTTGCAAGATGGAACACGTTTTCCCGAAGGGTCTCGATTGTTGTTGGGCCCTCAGAACTGTGTGTGTTTCAAGGGCCTGAGGAATTGGTCGGGGTTCCATTGGAGGGTTCGGGGGTGGAGGGGTCATGACCCTGATGGTTGATACATTGTTTAGGGTTCTTAGTTGATCTGCCGTTTCTCTTGATGGCCTACTGGAAGCGTGCCTGCTTCGGAACCGCTCAAGTGACTGATGGGAAAGTATTGGAGGCTTCGTGTGTGGAGGGTGTTTTGTCAGGGTTCCATTTACGGAGGCGCCCGAAAAAACCACACAGTTTGGGAGATCCTTCAAGCACCCCACTTTCCGCTGCACCATAATCCAGCGGAAGCGAGCTCATGGTCCCTGGCACGAAAGAAGAAACACGAAAAGGAGAACCCTTGGCAAATGTGAACTTGCATCCCGCAAGGGTCAAGACGTTGATTCGACCCGCAACCCGGCGCTTTCTTCGACGCTTTCGGCTCGGCGTCCTGCCAAAGCTGATAGCTCGCCTCCTGCCACTGGCGCCAAGTTCCCAGCCCATCAACGCTTGGGCCTGGGCGTCCAGCATGGGTGTCTTTGGCTGTTTGGAGGCCAGTCCGACATGACCCTGAAACTTGGTTGACGTTGACGTTGGGTTTGGGGAGAAAAAAATAAATTCTAGCAGTTCAGAGGGGATTTCAACCACTAAACCATACTAAACCACAATAAGCAAAAATGTAAAATGTTTCCTAACGACAACCGTGGAAAAGGGGGCAACCAAAAGGGCCACAAGGCCATGGACACTTCGGGGGTTCCTGGCCTGAGTTGCAATTTTCTGGCCAGGGCATCCTCCGTACAAACGTGAGCCCCCAACCCAGCCGCAGGGGCCCATACTTCTCTTCGAAACATCGCCCCACCAAAAGGATACCTCATTTCAAAATTGGACAAATAGCCGATACGCAAAACTAAAAAACAAACACATAAATAAGACAGATCCGATATTGCAAGTACCTGAGCCGCTCAGCCACAGCACCATGGCAACTTGAGTCCTGAACTGCCGGGCCTGGAATGCTGGGCATTGACTGGGGTCTGGGGGGTCTGGGGGGTCTGGGGGGTCTGGGGGGTCTGGGGGGTCTGGGGGGTCTGGGGGGTCTGGGGGTCTGGGGGGGGTCTGGGGGGTCTGGGGGTCCTGGGGGGTCTGGGGGGTCTGGGGGGGGGTCTGGGGGGGTCTGGGGGGTCTGGGGGGTCTGGGCGGTCTGGGGTCTGGGGTGTCTGGGGGGTCTGGGGGGTGTGGGGGGTGTGGGGGTCTGGGGGTCTGGGGGTCTGGGGGGTCTGGTCTGGGGGGTCTGGGGGGTCTGGGGGGTCTGGGCGTGTGGGGGGTCTGGGGGGTCTGGGGGGTCTGGGGGCTCTGGGGACTCTGGGGGCTCTGGGGTCTGGGGGGTCTGGGGGGTCTGGGGTCTCTGGAAAGGTCTGTTGGGTTGTGTGGTCTCTGGAAAGGTCTATTGGGGGGTGTGGGGGTCTGGGAGGTGTGGGGGTCTGGGAGGTGTGGAGGGTGTGGGGTGTGTGTGGGGTCTGGAAAGTCTGGCGGGTCTGGCGGGCCTGGGGGAAAAGGCAAAGAGTTGGCTTGCCGCCACAGTCCTTCGAGAAGAACTTTCGCGCGAAACGGCAACAGGCCCCCGCCTTCGCCCAGCTCCGGCGGAGTTGCCCCACGGAACGGCAGGCCCCGCAACACGTGCAGCGCGTAGCCTGGGCACGGAGTTCGAACCCAGGCTAGGCCACTCAGTGGCCAAGGGGAAAAAAGGGGTATGAAAGTTGATGTGTTCCAAGGAACCCCCTCGTGTCTTCTCTCTTTCCTTTTTATTGAAAACTCGCAACGGGAACCTGACACAAATCCAGAGCCGGGTTCCAACTCTACAATCCGATTCTTCCAGTTCATCACTCTCCCATGCTTTCCATTCAAGAACCTGAGGTTGGAACGTCGGACTTCGAGCCAACGCTGCTGGCTGAAACATGAAAAGACCATGGCAAACAGCCAGAACGCTGAGCTAAATCACTTGCTCACTTCTGACTGGCCTCAAAAGAGTAAACCAACTGTAGGGGGGGTCTCCACTAAAATGGCAACCACACCCAAGTGACTCAAGTCCATGAACTCGGGGAGTGAGAATCCCAGTGTTTCCTCGAAATGGGGGACCTCGAAATTTGAAGCAGCGTGTGTTCCCCGGAAATTCATCAATCAAAAAAGCGGTGTTCTTTTTGGATTCTCTTTACCCGCCATTGACATGGAACCCGCCAAAGAAATTGTGTTTTTTAGAGGAAACTGGTCCAGGGTCCAGAAACCTCCTTTATGCTAATGGACGGAAGGGTAGATGCCAACCAGGGGCGACGAATCCCATTTAGAGAAACACCTGTTTTGCTCTTGGGGCCGAACCTTTTCCTTTTGAGTCCGTTCTATTTGGACTTGCTTCCCCCCCCCCCAAAGCGCCGCAGTGTCAGTGCACTTGGCAAGCCGCAAAACCAAAAGCTGGGCTGTTCAAAATGGAGGGTTGGCCAATCCTAATCCATAACCCCTATAGGAAAGACACTGCAAAGGAACCTCTTGCGTAACCCCAGGTAAGGAATTACCTTTGAACAGCTCAGAAAAGAAACACCGAACTGGCCGTCCTCGCTCGCTGCCCAGGCACTCCCCGGAGAGATATGCGCGACTCGGCCATCTGCGGCGGTGGGTTGGAGGGGGGGACATCGCTGACCAAACGGTGGGCCTGGGCATAGAAACCAGCAGGAACTCAGCTGTTCAGTGACCCTGGGAAAAAAGGGAACCCTTTTTGGGGAAGACAATTTTTAGTGGGGCAAACAGGAGTGCCTGCAAAATGATTCTTCCTATTCTCCTTGGATCTGGGGAAAACAACAAACACATCTCAAAACAAGGCCCTTGCCCAGGGCCAGAGGGCTGGGCCTTTTGGCGCTTTCGCGGCTCCGCCAGACTCGGAGGCGCAAAGCTGGCTGGTGGAACGGGGGAGGTCTGGTGCCATGTGCCCCACTCTTCTCCTTTGCGCCTTGAGCATGCATCCCTTGAATCCGGATCTTTCGACAGGCCTTTACATAAGGACCATGGTTGCAAGGCCAAGTTTTCAACTTTGGCATGTCCAGCATGAATGTGCTTCTTGACTTTTTTTCTCTGGCAAGGGGCAACAAAATGGTGGGTTTCACTCTTCTAGCCCAATGCTTCTCTTCAACAAATGGGCCAATCTGGGAAAACGTGTTGAAAGCGAACGAGGAGTGAAAAGAATGGAGAATCACCGCCTAGACTTTTGGTGTGCCCTTTTCTTGCCCCCCCCAAAAAACAAAACACTATTGAGTCAGTTTTCCTTTTGGTGTCTCTCAGCCACCAACAAAAGGTACCCTCAAATAGAGCCGGTGGCAATAAGGCTGGTCCGTAGAGTTCGTCAGTCACTCGGCTCCTCCACTTATGGATCTAAGTCAACAAGTCCATAAACTCAGGAAGCCAATAAGTCTAGGTCCTCCAGTAGAGAGGTTGCAATAAGGGTACCCTTTTCTCTGTAGTCTAGTAAAAGGGCACTAATGGGGGACCTAGAAGTCATTCTTTCTAGTTTAGCGATATACTCCTGACACTACCCCACCCCATTCCAATGATTTAGGTGTTTGTGTTTCCAAACGCCCTACCTGAACATGTCCAGGTAAAACAGTAAGCGACTTAGCTACGCCAAACACCACCTCCAGGGTTGACCATTTTTGGAGAAGCCACAACTGGGTTGCAAGGAATGAAAACAGGTGTGAAGTCAAAAAGCACATGCTGCGGCCCTTTTGTCTTTTGGGGCGCCTTGGATTCGGATTGATTCCTGCCTAGCTGCAGGTATTCATGTACACCACGTTTGAGGTTCCCGTGGATGTCCCAAACAACGAAAAAAGGCATCGTTGATTTTAAAGCCTCCCAAAACACAGGAAAAAGGGAAGCAACCTACCTTGTGTCTGGGTAGCTGGCCTAAAGGCTGCAACTGGTTGATCCACATACGGCCTAGCCGACATGCTCTGGCCGGTTGTGGTTTACGGGATAACACAGGATGCCCCTGTGCGCCGGTTGATATCGAAGGGAACGCCAGCCCATGCCACCCCCAACAAAAATCGACCACTCACAAATAATAGAAAGGGGAGCTATTGCAGGCAGCTTAAGAATTCTGACCCTGAGTCCCTGGTTTTAGTGGGGATTCAAAAAGCAGGGGGGTTGCTTATATCCGGGGTCAACATTAGGAAGTATTGGGGGCCATTAAAAGCCATGAAGGGCCAGAATCCTCCCACGACTCCGTTTGGTTGTGGCAACTCTCGCTCTGAAGGAATGCTTCACGTAGCAGATTGCACCTCACAGCCTGAGCCCCTTTAAACCCCGCTCGGCAGTGTCACCCGAAACCCGATGGTCACAACAAAATACAAATGCCCTGACCAGTGTTGATGAGTATATGCCTCTATACGTACATATGCATATGTACGTAATATACCCATGAAGCCTGTACATACAACTTCCTACAGGACATATGTACTTCTATCTGCCCTATTGACATATATCTGTCAATATCCCAAAGAATCATTGCGACTCGCTCACTGATTGGCCCCTCCTGGCTCACGCACTTCCAACTCGCCGCAAGGATCTTCCATCAGCCGTGGCCCAACCCGGCATTCGCACGCCACTTGAATCTGGGGTCTCCGCGCTCTCCTCAGGTCCCCCGCTAAAAGTGACTAACTTTTAGTGGGGTAAATGGAAAACCCCATTTAAACACTAAAAGGCTGAAAAGCTAAGGAACCGGATGGCTGGGAGCCACCAAGAGACCATACATCCTGTTGGATCTCCTGTTGGATCTCCTTTCGGATTTCCTTTTGCATTCTTTGTCTCCAGCCTAGGCGAAATGACGAACACCATGTTCCACAAGCTGATGCTTCTGCTTCAACGGGACCTTCGTGGACAAGCCTCATGGCGAGGTAAGCTTGCCAGGAGTGCAAGTAATTTTGATGAATGGAGTCAGGCTCAACTAGGTCCTCCAGTAGAGAGGCTAGAATAAGGGTACCAACTTTTTTCTGTAGTCTATTTTAGTAGGGGGACCCTTTTCCAAAAAAGGGTACACGGGCACTACTGGGGGACCCAGTCAATCAACCTCACACAAGCCAGAAGCTGACCGGATGAAGCGGTGCCCGTTTTCAGATCCCCCGCTAAAAGTGACTAACCTTGTGGATTCAGTTGGGACCCCCACTAAACACTAAACTAAAAAACTGAGAAGCTAAGGAACCGGATGGCGAGCCACCAAGTAATCAGCGTCTCCTGATTCCGCAGCTTGTTACAAGGCCACTTTGCCATTTCCCCTTATGAAGTCCTCCGTGTGCTTTTTTGCCCCCTGGAAAAAATAAAACAAATCCATTGGTGATAGATTCCCTTTAAAGCCAACAGGGGAAAATACAAAATATATAAATGTATAACAACTATATATATATATACATACAAACAAAAAACTTAACCAAATGGAAGAAGTTGCTCTGCCATTCGCCTAGAAACATCACGTGACGTGGAAGGCTGAGCCATCAGCATTGACGACTCGAAGGATGGGGCAAACGGCGCAGGCGAGAACCAGCATGACGTCAACACTATCCTGGGGCTTGATTCAGTTCTAGTGATGTCGTTTGGTCAGGATTCTACCATGGTACGGATTCCAGGGCTTGATTCCAACCATTCTTGTCAACCATCCTTCTTTCCAGAAAACCCGCCATTTGCTCCCGGCACTTCTGGAGGTTTTCCAGCAAGACTTAAGGATTCCTGGGTTCAGACTGGACAAGGAAGGCCCTATTGGAACTGGGGCCTTGTACCCACCAACGTGGACAAAGGCCCCTTTTCCAAAGGAACGTCATCTTGCGGTTGCCGTTTTTGGGCCTGATCCCCCCAAAAAAAAATATCTGCTGCGCCCACAGAGGCCCCGTGCGAACTTGAGTGAGTGAGTGAGTGGAAAGTCATCTTCGAAACAGGGCCCAATGCACTTCCCGGTGCTTGGTGGGTATACTCGCAATTGGCCCACAAAAGTCGCAAGACATGCAGTGCCCAAATTGTCACCGGAAATGGTGCGAGAATCTCCCCCACAGTTTCGCCGCAATGAAGGGTACCAACACAAACACCTTTGAGATGTCAGGAATTAGCTTGCGCAAATGTTGGCCCCTTCAAAAAGGGATCTAGGGGGGTTTGATGTACCCAAAACACTGATCAAAGGCCTTACATGTGGAGCATACTCGGGATGGGAAAGGACCAAAGGAGGACCCAAGAATGCATAACATGAGGGATACACCATCCCAACCTCCTCCCCAAGTCTTATGATTGTTCATACTTCAATACACCTGACACAACATGTGGTATGCTTGGACCTTGGGGGAAAGGAGGGCAGGAGGAGGGAGCCCAAATAATTCCTGGCCTTGTTTGGGCTCTGTCCCCTCTTGTCATTTCTTCTAGTTTAGCACTATACCCTCAGTTGCCCAAAGGACCCAGAAAACAAAGGTGATCACCTGTTGGGGCCACGACCAAAAATGGGAACCACCAAAGGGTGTCAAAAGGTCGAATTGCTTTGGGCAAGACTTAAAGTACCCCATCCCATCATTCCGATCATTTAGGCCTTTGTATCAGGGGACATGTTCAGGGAGATTCGGGTTTCGGACGTATGGAGGTTTTACCTCTCACATTTCTAACTCGTGCATACTGCGTCAGAAGCTTTCATATGGGTGGCATGTAAGCATCCCTACCTCCAAACACTATACCTGAAAAATCCAGTGCTCGCTTCCTGAGTAGATGGTCCAAACAAGTCAAATCTTTTTGTTAACCACATAATGGGTCTTCTCACAAAGTTTAAAGTCCCAAGAGCTGAGGAAGACAAAAGCGTCCATACTGCGTTGCAAGTTTATACGGGTGGTATGTGAGCATCCATGCCTCCAAAATCCCATACCTGAAAATGCCCTTGCCCACTTCCTGAGTAGATGGCCCAAACAGAGTGACGACACTTTTTGTTTGCCACTCAAATGGCAACCTGGTTGCCTAGTTTCCAAAAAGTGAGAAGCCGGAAGTGTAGCTTCCCAGGTTTGGATCACTTGAACATCCCATTGATCTAGGGGACACTTCCTTTTTTATTCTGACCCCATCCGGATCTTTCCAGAAAACCATCAGAACCCCAGAACAAAAATAGCGGTCGGTTATTGAAAAGAACACTGGTTGAAAAGAATGGGGAATCAACCCCTAGAATTGAACGACACTTTTTGTTTGCCACTCAAATGGCAACCTGGTTGCCTAGTTTCCAAAAAGTGAGAAGCCGGAAGTGTAGCTTCCCAGGTTTGGATCACTTGAACATCCCATTGATCTAGGGGACACTTCCTTTTTTATTCTGACCCCATCCGGATCTTTCCAGAAAACCATCAGAACCCCAGAACAAAAATAGCGGTCGGTTATTGAAAAGAACACTGGTTGAAAAGAATGGGGAATCAACCCCTAGAATTGAACGACACTTTTTGTTTGCCACTCAAATTTCCCAAATGAGAAGCCGGAAGTGTGGCCCTTCCCAAGTTTGGACTTGAAAATCCCATTGATAATCGAACTGAATCCAAAAGCAATCCAACACACCACACTTCCGACCGCACTCAGGTCTCCCACGCCAGGTGAGCTAGAGCAAAGCTGCAGGTACCCGAGCCTCTCAATGGGTGGCTTGGAGCCGAATCGGTGGTTTGATGGTGAAGCAGGGGGTTTCCATTTACCCTCAACAAGGTACAGGAGTTCAACTCCAAACAAACAACAAGCTTTGAGACCACCAAAAGAGGTGAGCTAGGTCACTATATGTCACTATGTTTCTCCGTAGCATCATCGGCCTCCAAAACAGACGTTTGGTGTTATCCCGCTGGTAAAACTTTGGAGCACTCTTGGCCCAATCAGCGCAGGAAGCTCAAACCTAAAACAGCTTCCCTCACAAAGGGTGGTTTAGCCGAATCGGTGGTTTGGTGATTAGGGGGGCTTCTCATTGACCCTCTAGAACCAGAGGTTCAAACCCGCAAACAAACAATCCAAACCACCCAACTAAGGGTTAACTGATCTTCAGATCTTTTTTCAAGCCTTGGCACGGTAGCAGAAAAACCAACAGCGTTTTGCAGCCCCCAACGAACCAAACGACTCGAAAAGTAAACAAACAGCTCGCAAAGACCGGTGAAGCAAATCACTAAACCCGGGAAGAATAGGGCATGTCTGCTTTGCACAGTTGCCAAGTTCCAGACCCCATTTGGCCAGAATGGGGTGTTAGTTTGGAAACATGTACAACACTGAGAAGTGACTAGTGCCAAACTGAAACCAGTGCCATCTCAATTTACCTAGCACGAATTACTGCACTGGTGTCCCGTTGGTTTCCCTGTAAAACCCACCCAAAAGGCTGTCCTCAAACAAAAAACACATCCCATGCAGGAATCCAAATTCAACTGGACAACAGTTTAAGTCTAGTCTTGCGGGACGTCTCCAACAAGCTTGGAAGCCTGTGTGTTGGCGCAAGTAGAATGACGCGGTCGATGCTGGCAGTTGTTCCTCCAGGAATGAGCTTTTCCCGCCGACCCTTCAACCAAACTTGTGGACCCCCTGACTGGCATTCTGAGAAAACAGCTTCCAGGCTTCAAACCTCGCCATGAAAGATGACACGTTTCGACTCGTACAGCAGCCTATCAGGCTCCGGGCTTGTTTGCGTATAAGCAATAGCTGGCCAGTAACTGGAAACCTCCATGTTTCTCATTTTCTTCTCGAGCTTCGTGGGTAGATGGTGATCCATTTCCTGCTCCGGTCCCAACCCAGCCAGCTAGTCCATCAAATGCAAACTTCAACAAAAGCTGAGGAACTGTGGTCAGGGTGGTTCCCCTTTTCGTGTGGCTGACTTATTCCAAGGGGAGTCTTCTGACAAGGTTCCTCCGTCTGAAAGTAACATGGCGCAGTCCTGCACTTTCCCGCCAAACTCAGCCACATACCAATTGCTGAAAAGGCCGCAGCATGGAGAAAAACAACACCAATGGGAGCAGCAGCCACTTGATGGACAGTACACTTTTGAGTCGGGCTTGTGGCCCTACACGGCACCAAGCAAGAGTACCACTGACTCTTCAAACCATTTTGGTTTTCTCTGAAGTCATTTTCCCAGTTCCCTGCGCAGCCCAATCATTCCGGCGTCTAAATCATACGATGAGAGCAGGTTGGCATCGGTGGTTCACCTACGATCACATGACCAAAGATACAGGTCTGCAGTCCGCAGGTCGGGCTTTACCTCAAGCTCAAGAGCACACTGGCATGTGGGATTCTTTCCGGGGGCACACCTTTGTGGACAGCATTTACATGGGGCTGCGCGTCCACCAACCAAATCAACGGGTGTGCCCTCTTACAGTTACATTTCATCTGACCTCTTCAGTTGCTTGGAAACGTTCAAGCTTTATGGGCCTTGATGAACATGACAAAGGAACCTAATGAAAAATCTCGGTGTTCTGACGAGGTATAAGTCATTGAACAGCTAGACAGCCAGAAAAAAGAAAAAAGGATACAACCGTGGCCACTTGAAGGCTGTTGCATGTTTTTAGACGGGAAGGACTTGGGGCACCGGGCAGCAAGCACACCTCGCCATCCTGAGGATTCCGGCCTCGGATGCCGCCATAACGTGTCCCCATACTGTGGACAGTGCTCCATCTCTACTCTTGGTATGGTAGCAAAAACTGCCTGTTTTTTGCAGACCCCCAGTAAAAATGAACAGAACCAAAAAACTGAAAAAAAACAACAACAAAACAACAAACATGCCAAGAACAGTGAAGGCTCAGTACCGCCATAAAAATTTAAGCAAACGCCGTTCTTCAGCATTTCGCACAATGCACCCTCAAAACATGGAAGTTCAACTTGCCTTGGAGCTTTTTCTTGGCCCCAAGCTTTCCTTTTCCAGCTAGAAAGCGGCAAGCAGCTTTAGGGTTGCTTTAGGCTGTGGTTGAATAACTTGGTTGCTGTTGACCCCCCTGCAAAAAGTTTAACTTTTTGGGGGTTTAGTGGAAAACCCCTTGATTCCCGAAAAGTTAAAGTCTAAAGATCCAACCCAATAGCAGGCAAAATAAGAGTTGGTCTCGTGTAGGATTGGAGCCAACATGCAACACCAGGTCCGAGTGAGGCTAGTGATGCCGGGGATGCGGCCAATTTGCCAAACTGTTCCAAGCATATGAGCAATGTTTGCCCTAACCCCCCCCCCCCAAAAAGAAATGGACACATGGAAGTGGCCCCTTCCCGTAGGAAACTCTTCACGGGCACTGGCCCCATTGTTTCACCATCACAGTCGTCAAAGTGGTAGATTAAAGGAAAAAGGCTCAAACTAGTCAGACCCAGTTTTCCCAGTAAACTTCTCAACCAGATTTGAGTCTGCGCGCAGGAGCCATCGGCTTTCCAGCGCTGTTCAGGCAAACCTCTGGCTCTTTCGGCTTCCCGGCGAAGGAGCTCCTTGAGTTCCAGCTCGGCATCCTTCGGGTGGCCTGAAACAAAATCGCGGCCCAAACTTCGAGCGCAAAACGCCCCGCCCTGCGCCGTGGTTGCCTTTTTTGTTTGCTTGCTTCTTTTTTCTCCGCGGAAGAAACAGAAACACGGAGAAGCCAAGTCTGGCAGGTTCAGGGCAGAGATGCTGGATGTCTATGAAGCGGTATTTCTGGCCTCTCCAAACCATCAACCTGAAAAGCTCGGGTCCGTGGACTGGCCCAAACCAAGTTTCAACCTGCTATTTGCCTGAAAATGTGATGAACAAGTCTATGAACTCAGGTGAGGGCAAAAACCCAGGAAGAGGAGGTTGTAGATATAGATATATATATATATATGTATATATATATATATGGGCCTTTGTTTGAGGGTACCCTTTTTCGTGATGGTATTGAAAGGAAGCCAAAAGGAAAGCCACCCATTTTGACTGAGGGGCACCCGATTTTGAGGCAAATGCTGCGTTGGCAAGGGGCATGTAGTGTCTAGCCAGCTTCTGGCATATGGCTGTGGCTCAAAATTAAACTGGAGGGGCAAACCGCGGGTCTTGGTCCATGTGTCCACTTACCAAGGTTCCATTTTGGTACCGGTTTTTTGAGCCACAGCCATATAAGCACTCATACCTGCAAAACCCCGACGTGAAACTTCCCTTGAGCATCTCAGGGCTCCCTATACTTCCCCCTAAACACCATCAAACAAAACACATTTTGAATGGGCCCACAAGGTGATGTAAGGTTCCTCCCATTTAAATGTGGGAGTTCTGTTCTCATGACCAGCTCCAGGGATTTTTGTTAAATAGGGGCCCTTGATTAAAGGATCCGCATCAAATGGTGCATGCAACCCCTGAAATCCTAGGCTGTCCTCAGATCCCCCGCTCAAAGTGGCTAACTTGTGGGCTACATGGAAATCCAGCCACTAAACACTAAAAGGATCTACAAAGCTAAGTTGAACCGGATGGCTGGCTTCGCCACCAAGGATCACTGGCGAATGTCCACAAAAACCTGCGGCCCTTTGAAGCGAGGCGATACCTTGAAATCCATCGGGGCCATTCGGCACGAATCCGATCCAGCGGGCCCCAAAACCGTTCAAGCTGGGGCGGTTTTTTGCGTTGTTTTGCTTCTCTTCCCAGGGACTCAGGATGTAAAGATGTAAAAATGTGGAATTCTTCACAAACAAATATGTGGTCTTTTAAGCATGGACATCACCTCGCACGCAGGGAAATCACATGACCTGGCTCGAAACCCAGAAAGAATAACGTAGGGAACCCTGTGAACCCTCTCAAAACACCTAGGAGGAGGTCTATAGTGCCCGAGTCCCTTGTAAGTGGTATTTCTCCCCTCTCCAAACAATCAACCCCGAAAACTCTCGTGAGTGAACTGGCCAAAGAAAAAGTAGAGCTTGAAGTTCATGGCTGAGGCAGTGAGACCCCGGGTCCCACAAACAAAAAAACATCTCCCTCCTTGACCAGTTTTCGACTTCGAAGAAACCTTCTTGTGTACGCGTACGCGTACTTTTGCGGAAGAACTTTCCAAGCACTGAAACCCGGGTTTTTCCAAGCACACCTGAGCAAAGTCCGACATTTAGGTTGAATGGAAAAGCCAGTTGTTTCCAGGAGGTCTAAGGGGCCTTTGGATTTGGTCACACCAGTCAGGTGGACAAGCTTGATGCAAAGGTCCGAACAAAACAAAACCAATTCAGGCCTTTGAGGTTTGGAAGGTTCCCATTGACCAAACCTTGCAACGCAAGGTCCGCGACCAAAACCAACAGGAACTTAGTTTTCTCATAGTTGTTGTTAAAGGGAAAACCCCATGCTGGCCTCTTCAAGATGCAAATCCTTCATCCCTGGAAAAGAAACACCACTACAAGGGGGCTCTGTAACCCAAATGAACAGCCCGGGCGTTCCCAAACCCAAGCACAAAATAGGTCATATGTTGGTTGTCCAGAGCTCCCCCGTTCTCTTCGTGCCTGTCTGCTGCAAAGCTAATGCCTCAGTCGCCACCCATCGGTTTGCCCTAAGTGGGTTGCTCGGAGCAAAAGTTCAATCACCTTTCTTGGGTTGATTGGAAAGCCATTAACCTTCCAAAAGCCAACTGCTGTGTTCCCGGAGATCTTCTAAAATGCTAGGGAGGCGATCGCTTTGAATACCCAGAGAGGATTACATTGACCTAAGTCGAAGCCCTAAGAACTTGGGTTCCGTCCGCTTCCTTAGGTCTTTAGTTGTTTTTAGCTGGATGAGAGGGGGGTTCCATTTTCACACAACTGAAAGTTATTAGTCATTCTGAGAAAGCAAGCAACACATACTCTGACATTTTGTTTTTAAAGCAACTACGGTGGATCCGCCCTACTTTACCGTAATTTCACCCACGGTTTTGGTGGTTTTCCATGTGGTTGGCTTGCTTGCACATATGGGACATCGGGGCATCCAGCGTGCGGCAGGTGGCCACGTTGGGATTTGTTCACCAGCTCTGATTCCATGTGAAAACTGTCCTTTGGAACAGCTCCAATCCTTCCATTTATGTTTGTTTATTTTCCCCTGTTGGTTCTAAAAGGACTCGACTTCACTTTCTCATTTCTTCCAGAGAATCCAAAGCACCGAAATGGGATGGCCTTAGTTGGTGCCTGAGATTGGTTTGGATTTGGTTCCCGCCCCCTTTTTTCCCCTTGCATGAAAATATCCCCCCTCAATGAACATGCCATTGAGAAGGTTTACTCACTTCCTGGGTGGACTGGCCAAGTATAGTATAAACTGTTCATTTACCACTAAAATGGCCTGTCAAAGTTTACAGTCCAGGAAATGCGGAAGTGAGTTTACCATATGCGGCGCAGTGATCGTTTCCTACAACCCGCAGTCACCTGTGATTCTTCGCCGCCAAATTGGGGGCCGACGTCACCAGCGTTGAGACGTCCCACAGGTTCCTTCGGTCCCTTATCCATTGGTGGGCGAACTTTCCAACCCAAACGGTATGGTAGCAAACAACTAAATCTTTTGCAGCCTCCTAGCAAAGACGATAAACCTAAAAGCATGCCAACAACAGTGAAGTGAAATAGTTCAACTTGCCCAAGTTTGAACAGGTCCGCTCGCACATGCTATGCCAGGTAAACCTAACGGCTGCCATTTGTTGGAAGCTGGGCATCCGGCTTCACCCTTGCTTGCTGGGAAACAAAGCTACCAGGGGGTTCTGCATGGGTCAAAATGTGTTTGTCCATACCCTCCTCGCCAGTTTCTTAGGGGTTGTCCCAATCCAACACAACGTGGCTGAACGCGCATTCCAATGCATGTGCTTTGTCGCCGGGATGTTTCGAGATTAAATGTTTTGTTTGCCCCAACAGATCGAATTACCCCCCCCCCCCCGAAGGAGCAACAGGTCCATCAGCTTTTGCAGGCTTAATGGAGAAACTTGAGGTCCAAAAGATCTAAGGGGCGAATCGGTCACAACACCAAAGACCAGCCAAGCCAAAGGACCCGGAAACGAAAGGTTTTTCCTGCATGAGCAAACAGTGGCCAAAGGCAGGAACCCACAGGTCAAAAGGTCCACTCAACAGAATTCTTGATTGACGTAAGGGGAGCAAAAAATTAAATTTCGGCAGTTCAGTGGGAATTTCCCACTAAACCACAATGAGCACAAATGTAAAATGTGTCTCAACAACAACCATGAATTCGGCTATCCCGCCCTTCTCTTTTCCAAAGCCGCAAAAGTAGGCAATTGACCCGACGGGGACCTAGGAAACCCTCTCGCATTGTTCTCCTCTTGTTGGTTTGGGTATCTTTTGCTTGGAAGCACCGCCGCTCAACAAAGGCACCTATGATTGCTGGTTTCACATGGACACCCCTCCCCAAAAACTTGCTGGTGCTCAGTAGGCAATGTGGTTGAATGAACCGGATCCGGGGAAGGTTTTTCTGGGGGTCAGACTCAATTTCTCACGTGCCCTGCATCTCTCACACCGACGATCGCAAGAAGAACAAGATGTTTTCTTTGTTTTGTTTGTGGGTTCCCTGTTGAACCACCCCCCCACCACCACAAAAGGTGCCCTCCAAACATGAAGCCTAGGCCCTCCAGCAGAGAGGTTAAAAATCAGGGTACCAACTTTTTTCTGTACCCCGAAAAGGGTAAAAGGGCACTCCACCGGTGGACCTGGAAGCCAACTGGGTGCCCAAAAGAAACAAAAGGGCCCCCGGCGCGCGCCATGCGTGCGCCAGTGGAGCCGGGGTCCAGCTCCAAAGCCTTGGAGCGGATGGAGGTTGATCGGTTGCAAAACGGTCCGGAGTATTGTCAAGTATACTTTTAATAGACAAAATAAATAAAAAAACATGATACAACATAGTCTTTGATACATTCAAACTCTCTTGTTCAAACAAAACTAAATATCTTATGCTTTGTCCGTTTCTCTAGAAAAAAGCCTCCACCCTGAGGGCCTCGATTGTTTTTGGGCCCACAAAACCGGCTCTTTTCAAGGGGTTCTCCATTGGAGGGTCCGGGGGTGTGTATTGGAGGGGTCATGACCCGGGATCGCCAGCTGCGATCACTTCTTTTTCCATGCACTTTACCCCAAAAACCAGCAACAGTGACTGAAGAAAGCTCCATCATGGTCAGCTTAGGGGTATAGACATTAGGCTGCAGATACTCAGCACCCGCCAATGGCGAACTTCACTTCACAATTGGTTGCAAAGGGCTCCAAGGCGGTTTCAGAGGCATGTTAAGACGGGAAACCATGGAACCGCCCAGTATATGGGGGTTGATCAATTTTCCAACAGGCCCCCAGTTTTGACCATCGGCAACGTTTTCCATGTAGTGGGAAATATCATGCTTTTAGCGGGTTTCCAACCAATGGTCATCCCAAAGCACCTTCCGATCAACCCCCATGCGAGTTTCAGATCCTATTTTCTCGCGTGGACTTGCCCAAAAAGTAACCAGGAACTTGTTATTTACTACATGATCTTCCCCAAAGTGACGAAAGTCCACGAACTCGGGGAGTGAGTCTGGGCCCGTAACTGACCCTAGCCCTTGTTTTTCTGTTGGGGGGGGGGGGGGGTTGGGGGGCAAGGGGACCTTGGCAAGCTGGAGGTACCAAGTTTTGTATGGGGCGTAGGTGTGGTGAACTTAAACCATTGACAAACTCTAGCGTTGCTCCAAAACGCCACTCGAATTCTTCTAGCCGTACCCTCACCATTTTGTGCAATTCTTCTCAAATGGCTCAAACCACCAAATTGGGAATGCTTCGTTTGTCTTGAATGACGTTGGGTTTGGGGAGCAAAAAATCTCAAATCTTAGCAGTTAAGTGGATTTGGATTTCAACCCCTAAACCACAATAAGCAAACATGTTTCTAATGTTTCCCAACAACAAAAATGCTTCGTTGTGACCACCTCATTTTCTCAACAGCAAATTGGATTTTTGGATTTGGGCGGCAACTGGGCCGACACGTAGCAAAGAGAAGGCGCCTCGTGACCATGATGAATCAAGAGAACGGGGGAATCAGCTTTAAGACCAATCAAAGCGCCCAACAGGGATCCGGATGCACGAAAAACACCCGAACATTGCAACTTGTACATGGTGGTGTCCATTTCTGTATTTTGGTGTTGAAAAAGCCATCCAGGTTTCAAATGGGAATGCAAAATGGCTCCATCTTTTAAGGAGCCCTGCCCAAGTGGCTTGCTCCAAGCTTTGAGGCCCCAGAGAGAGGAAGGGTCCATCACTTGTAGGCTTTTTGATGGAAACGCATCATGCGATTCAAACAGGTCACACAAATGGGTATGGCTCAAAAAACCGGTACTAAAATGGGTTGCCCTGGTAAGTGGAAACATGGACCAAAACCTGCGTAACCCTAGCTCTTAAATTTTGAGCCACAGCCAACTGTCTTGAAATTTGGTCCCAAAGACCAGCCGATGGGGCAACTAAAAATCAACGTGCGCACAGCCTTGCAGAGAGAAACCCAAAGGTCAAATCCCAGAGCGTTACTTCTCTTTGTGCGAAATCCAATCAAAGAAAAGGGGCAGAAAGGGGTGGATCGGATCTGGGTTTAAGTTGGGTGAAGCCTTGTTCAGCTTGTTGGGCCCAACAAGGGGTACTTCAAGCAGGGGCCCCTTTTGGGACATCATTTACCTGGGCGTGGCAACGTACCGTGTTTGAGGGTGTTCCCGCAATGCCCACCAATCAGAGCCAAACATTCGTGTCCAGCTTTCCAGGGTCCTGCAAGGATCGCAAAAATCACCCAAATACGAAACAGAAACCCATTGCAACTGCTTTAGAGTTGCGGTGTTCAACATGGCCTGCACAAACTTGGTTGCTGCTAACCCCTCTGAAAAAAACAAAACTTCTTGTGAGTCCAATCGAAAATCCAATGTTTCCCCAAAAAAGAGTCCACAGATCCAACCAAACAGCCACAAAAACACGCATCATGTACTTCAAATTGTAGTAATACTGTGGATGGGCGAAATCCTGCAATACCTGAGAAACCTGGAATGATTCGATCCTCTGTAAATACCAAACGAGCTACAATGGTTCAACCATGGTGCCCAAGCGTTGCGAGTGTTTATTTCGAAAAAAAATCAAGTAGATTCCCTTTCAAACCAACAGGGGGCGGTAACACGCATTCTTAGCTTTACAACCCTTGGTATGCTTTTGTTGCGGCCCGACTGAAAATGACCAGAACCGAAAACCAGCTGCGGGAGGGCACCCTGGACCAGTTTTCTCTTGGAGGAACCCTGTGAGGTGCCATGGAGACCCCGAGGTGCCATGTGGGAGACATGAATCAAGCTTTAGAAAATGGACGCCTCAGGAAAATTCTGGAGTTCTCCGGAGTTTTCAGCTCTTGGAGTCCCGGGAGGGTTGAGCGGGGGGGATTCCCTAACACTAAGGAACCCTAGCAACCCTAAGGAACCTCAAGGAACTGTAAGGAACCCGAGGGCTCTCAACTACCCACCTTTCTTAGGACCTCCAGTAGAGAGCTTAGAAAAAAGGTATACCGTTTTTCTTCTGCAGTCTTTTTTAGTAGGGGGCTACCCTCTTAACCAAAAAAGGGGTGAGACAGGGCATCTAGCTGGGAGACCTAGATAATCATTTCAGCAAATGGGCGGATTGGAGCTGTTCCAAAGGGAAGTTTTACCAAGGAATCAAAGCTGGTGATTCCAAATCCCAACGCTTCCTTAGGGATTAATCCCAAGGCTTCCATAGGGATTCCAGAAGCTCAGCTTCCGCCTCGCGAAACAAAAATATATATCGATTTCTCAGGTCCCCCGACGCGGCGCGCTTCCTCCAAAGCCTCCGGGAAGCGCCGCAGCCTTGGCAAAGGACACGGGGCGAAGGTCACTCGACGGATTTTATATCATCTCTACTCTTGGTTTACGGTAGCAAAAAACTGGCTGTTTTCTGCAGACCCGTAAAAATGAGAACAGAACCAAAAAACTACAAAACCAAAAAACATGATCCAAGAACAGTGAAGATATCCCAGAATCCTCTGTCTCTTGGTTGACGTTGGGTTTGGGGAGCAAACATTCTCAAACTTTAGCAGCTAAGTGGATGTGGATTTCAACCACAAAACCACAGTTTACGCAAACATGTTTCTAATGTTTCCCAACAACAACTAGGGTAGTGTCTGCTACTCCCCAGGACAGACTTCCTGGGCTGTCCGTGTCTCGATAGTTTTTGGGCCCCAAGGGCCCCTGAGGAGACCTGGTTCTCCATTGGAGGGTCGGGGGTGTGCATTGGAGGGGTCATGACCCTTGAGGATAAGAACATATGAAACAATACCACAATTTCATTTAAATACACTCCAATTATGTACAATGTATGTGTTTGCTGCTTCATTACCTTATTAAAGCAAATACTATGGCAAATGATATTATATAAGATAAAACCAAATATAGTCAAAGGGAGCCGCACCCTTTTTGGGTTGGTCTCACTTCCGATCCTTCGTGGACTGTCCAACAAAGCAACCAGTTCTTTTTATTTTATTTTGTTTGCCACTCAAATGGTCCAAGAACAAAAAGTGAAAAGTCCATGCACTCGGGCAGCGTTTGATTGGGGCACCCAGAAGGAAACCCAACCATGTTGCAGGTCGCCCAATTTTTTCGAAACGCATTGTGACATACCCTAATTTGTTCTGGGGTTCTTTTGAGGCACCCTTTTTGGGTTGGTTTAATGTTGACCCCTCTACGAATCAACCGCTGTTTATTAATAGTTGGGGGCTCCTCCAAAAGTGGTCTGATTCCCCACATTTCACCCAGAGACATCCCCCCCTATTAGAATAAGGGCACCCACTGTTTTTTTCTGCAGTCCATTTAGTAGGGGGTTCCCCCTCCCAACCAAAAAAGAATCGGGAGAGAAGGGCACCTAATTAGCTGGGGCACCTAGACAAAGTTGCTTGGAGTCGAGTCCCAGTGATGGTGCTATGGCAACGAGCTCCAGAGCCCTCGTCAAGCCGTGGCCGTGTGTTTTCCCCTTTTTTTTGTTCCTTTTTTTTCCGGGCCAAAAGGAATCTAAACGCAACTAGCCGGAAGTAGCTGGGCTGTCCTTTTTTCCCTGATCTGCAAAAAGAACATCACTGGGTCGTGGGCGAAATTCGGAAACCCAACCACCGAACAAACCTAACAACCTAACAAAAACCTGGGGGGGGGGTTCCCGCCAAGAACAGGTTGGGCCAGGGACCCAGGGGGCCAGGCGGCCCCAACTCAGATTGTTTCACCCGAGGTGAGCTGATTTGCCCATCAGACAAGCAAAAGGGTTTGACAAGGCACGTAAAGACTAGCCCCCCATTCAAGACTAGCCCCCCCAAAGAACACAAAACCCACAATGATCCATACATCGTCGGGTCCCTCTCCAGCCCTGGAACAAAAGACATATAAATTTACTTTTGCTTTCCTGTTGCAGTCCTATTGGCCAGACAGGAGTCCACACAGGAAAGACCGTCCAGATTCATCTGAGGGCCCCAAGGGACCCCAAAAGTGCGGTCTTCCCGGGCCTTGTCGACCTTGAAGGGGGGTTATTTCAAGCTCCCTCAGTTCGTGGGAAACCCGGAGTCATAAACGCCTGGTTGATGGGTTTTTGTGGGGAGTGCACCCAGCGAGTGAGGCCATCTTTTGCTCTGTTGCTCCGTCTCGCGGCCCGCAGGCCAGCCGCGAGCCGCATCACGTGGCGCTGATAGAATGGCCCGGCACCCGCAAAGCTGGGGGCTCTGAGGTCGGATTTTGTTGAGGCGCCCGCCAAGAACAGCCGAGCTGACCGATTTGTTCAGCAAGCCCAAAAACTCCCAGATTTTGAGTTGGCATGCTATGGGGGGGAGGAAAAGGGGTCGGCTAAGGAAATCAAAAGGAAGACCGAAATTGAAAGCCATCCGATTTTGAGCCACACCCATAGGTTCAGAACCTTAAAATGGCTGGCATCTGATGTGTTGAAATGGGGAAACCTCAAAATGGCGTCCACCCTAAGGGTCATGCCTTTTCCAATGCACACACCCCGGCCCAAGGCAGAACCCGGATTGGTCAGGGGCCTTGAAAAGAACCAGTGTTGAGGCCCCAAAACCCATCGATACCCTCAGGGCGCTGAACATTGTCACCTTTTTTTTGCGGCAGCCCGGGAAAGCAAGTCGAAAGGGCATAAAAACCAGCGGGCGATCGCCGATCGCCGGCATGTTTTTTTTTTCCCGGGGGCCCCCGGAGTGGGCAGAGTGACCTAAGTAGCAACCTGGATAGTCCGAGCCAACCTCTTTCTGACAGCTGAGTGGACAGAAACCGGCCAGAAAAAGTAAGCACACGTCTGGTTTAGGGTTTAGGGTTTAGGGTTTAGGGTTTAGGGTTTAGGGTTTAGTCTTGGTCCTTGATTGAAATGATGCGAACCACCGGGCAACGGTCTAACGTTTGCCAACTCAGCAGGTGAAAATCGGGCCCTTCCAAGCGGATTAAAGTCCTGGGCCGAGAGTATATTGCATTTTTTTTTTTTTTTTTTTTTAACTCGGGCAGTGGATCCACCACGAAGCAAAGGGTATGAAGAAAGAGGGAACACTCCCAAAAATTCGCCCATACGAATAACAGGTGTTGCCCAAACTTCCAAAAAATCATGGGTGACTCGAAAAACATCATGGGTCTACTTCATATGTAGCCTACCCAAACAAAAATTGCATAATTTTTGGGGAGACCCCCACAATAAGTGCTGACTTCCCATGATCCCCGTGTCAATTCCCGGGACATTTGCGGGATAAGACGTCCCTGGGTGGTCCGTTTTCAGATCCCCTGCTACAGTGAATAAGTTTCAGTGCCCTGAGGGGGTCTCGATTCTTTTCGAGCCTTCACAACTGGTCGTTTTCCATTGGGCCCCTGAGGAATTGGTCGGGGTTCTACATTGGAGGGTGCGGGGGTGTGCATTGGAGGGGTCATGACCCTTAGGGTGGGTGAATTCAGAAACCCAACCACCAAACCAACTAACAACAACTAAAGATCTTTCAGGAACTGGACGGTTGGCTCAAAACCGCCAAGCACCCCAAGCACCATAATTACCCTCTATTGGCAACTAAAAACCTAAAGAGCTAAGGATCCGGATGGCTGGGAGCCACCAAGTTCCCAGTCCAGCAACTTCACGCGGGCAACATGATACGCCCCAAAACTGCCGAGTGCCTTTGAGGCACTCAAAAACCAAACCTAGCCATGGATTTTCACACACCAACCGGTATGGGCTTGCAAACAACCTGACTGTTTAGCAATTCATGGGTCCCTCAAACTGAGCTGTGTTTTTTCTGATCTGCGAAACGTGAATACGCCTCGCAGCACTTGCCAACGTGCCAGTGAACACCATGGGCTGCCTTGATCATTCAAAGCTACGACTTTTTCTGATTTGCGAGAAATTTCTGATTTGCGGGAGATTTGCGGACAGTTGCGGGCGTTTTGCGGTCAAAATGGGTACGTTGTTTCTGCACCGCGCAACTTTGGACTGCCGTTGCATGTTTTGACAAACTTGCGGGCTGCATCAAGCCGTTTACCCCTGCAAAGCTTCCTTTAATGTGTCAAAGGCAGCGAGCATTGCAATAGTGTGCTTCTTAGCAGGTTTAGGAGTTTCAGTTGTTTTTGCGGAAAAAAGTGCTACTAATTTGCCGAATATCCAGTCAAAGGCCAAAGGCGGAAACTTCTGCCTTTTTTTCAGGAGGACGAAGGTCCAGGTGGTTTGTTATCTTTTCAACCCAAACGATATGGTATGCAAAGCGTCTGTTTTGTGGCAGCCCCCTACTAAACATGAACGGAACCAACAAACACACAAACAATCTACAAACTTGCCAAGAACAGTGAAGAACACACCGATGCCAGCTTTGGCCATGCTATCTTTCCCCAGGAGGGTGTGTTTGAGGAGCGGTGTGTTTGGGGGGTCCGTCAAAAGGCGGGCAACAAAAAAAAAACATAGGACAGTGGGGGTGCTTGGCATTCTTGAAATTTGGATATTACTTTCCAACCCTTGGTGTTTTGCTTTTGCAGCCCCATACTAAACATGAACCTAAAAGCCAAAAACAGCCCAACAAACAAGAGCCTAAAAACCTAAAGCCACGATCCAACAACATTGAAGACTCCTAAAAACCAAAAGCCACCATCCAACAACAGTGAATACGAGCTTCTTGCAGAGACCCCAGGGTCTCTGGTGGGAATGGCCAAAGGCCAAAGCATGCCAAAGCACCCGAGTGCTTGACTCGGACCGCTGGACCGCGAAACGCGGGGGTCGAGTGTGGCTAGTGCTTCGTTGCAGTGTATCCATTTTCCTGGGTTTTAGAGGTAACCAAAGGAAGCCAAGGGCTTGCCACCCTTAAAAACCAAAGGAAAACGCAACCAAAGGAAACCGAGTGCTACCCTTAAAAAACAAAAGGACAACACAGCTGGGCGCCCGCTATACTCACTTCCAATCGAGTTGATTGGTCAGAAAGTGTCCTGGAACTTCTTTTGTTTACCACTAAAATGGTCCATACTCCGTTTAGCCCCAGCCCTGAATTGCTACTAAACCAAAACCTGAGCCCTAAACCATGCACGCTCTAAACCAGAGCTCTAACATGCAAAAGAAACATGCGAGTTGCACTGGCATAGGTGTCCTTTTTCAGAAAATAGATGGCCCTGGTAGTTGATTGAATCACCAGGTAAACCAGGAATCGCCCATGTTTCAACCAAATCAACCAAAAAGGACACCCATGTGCACTGGCTCCGCAACGGATTTGTTTCAGCCGCACTCGCTTCACAGCCCCGGGTACCGCCGGGGGCGCATTTGCGGCCTTTTCCTGGCCTTTTCCAGCGGCAACTATTGCAATGTCTCGGGGCCGAGAAAGAAAGATACCCTTCCTCCCACGTTGCCATGGCACCTGTAGGGCACCTGCAAAAAATCAGCTTCTTGGAGGAAAATTCTGTGAGGTGCCATGGGAGAGAGGGTACAAGAAAACTGGTTTTGGCCCCAGCCAAAAATACGCGACCTTCCAAAAACTGGGCGTTGGTGTTTTTATTGGTGGTTTCCATGAAAGAACCTCTCAAAAGGCTACCCCGAAGAACAAACTCACCACGCCCAACTCAAAAACGAGATGCGCAGTTGAGATCCCAAGGGGGATCACCTCGGCTCCAAGGCAATCTAAATCCAGGAAGTTCTACAGGAGCTTCGCCGAAACCCTGGCTTCTGGCTGGGTATCCGGCGAGTTTCCCGGGAGCATTGGTCCGCTTCTCCGGATTCCATGAGCTTGAAGCTTGAGCTGTCGCAAAATCTTGGCTGACGGAAGGGGAGCAAACAACTTAGATTCTAGCACTTCAGTGGTTGGATTTCAACCACTAAGCCACAACAAGCCAAACAAAACGTTGAATGGTTCTTAAAAAACAACCAGGAAGTCGAATCCCTCACAAAACCATGGGCACGCCGTTGATGACGATCCCATCCCATCTGGGCTCGTCTCGGGGCTCGGTGTCGAACTGGACCTCAGCTCAGTGCAGGGGGGTCTTTTTGCCGCCCTTGGTGGAAAATTCTTCGACCCCCTCGTATTGCAGGATTCCTTTTTCAGGGGGTCGCCCATTTTCTTTCAAACGGTGGCAACAAGACCCCCCTACCTCAGTGGCCGGAAGGACCTTTTGGGCCATGACGAAGAATGGGTACCACAGGCGGACACCCGACACTGTCCGATCCGGTCAAATCGTTGTGGTTGCAAGTGAGTGAAATGTCAAAACATGGGCAAGCTTTTCGATGGACCCTGAAGAGGTGGGGGTTCATGTCCCATTTCTGGATGCTTCCCTGGTTAAATCCATATGGGTTTGTCGGTGTCAATGGTTGTCTATGTGAATCCATGGACATGTTGGAGCCCTTTGGAAGATACTTTCCCATGGTCCCAAAAAATAGCGCAAACCTGTTGTTTCGCACTAAGGAACTCTTCCCACAAAAGTTCCGCGCCCAGGAACCGGGGGGAACTCATCCCAAATCTTTCTCTCCCCGGGCTCCTTGGCCTTTCAGGGTCGCTGGCACATAACTAGCGGAGTCCCGAAGTCTGAAAGCAAGAAAGCACAAGCACCGGGGAAATGGCGGAACCACACCAACATTTTGGAACCACATACACCCTTGCCGCACTATGCCTGTTCTTTTTGTCGCCTGGGGCTCTCTCCCACTTCCCTCTTTACATCTGCCACCGCATGCGGATGTGATGGTGGGAAGTCACATTCCAACTGGAGACGTAAGATCAAGAAGGAGTGAAGCAATCAGAGGGCCTAAGTATCTCGCATGGGGCAGGGTACTTTTGAATCAAACCATACCATAGTCAAAGGAGAACAATATTTTGAACTACCCTCCCGCCCACTATATGGAATCCACCAAAGGTTCCATCTTAAAGAAAAATGCTCTTCCAGGACCCCTCTGTCAGGTTCCATGTTAACGGACGGGGGGGCTGTCTTTCGCCAAACAAATTGTCTTTCGCCACACCAATAGTGGCTTTCCTCATGGTTTTTGGTGGTTAGTGGAAACTTCCACTACACCCTAAAACCTTACGAAATGAGGACATGGCTGGGGATGGGGACCACAAGGAAGGGAACACCCGAATGGATACATAATTGCAGCCATGGTTCGCTGAATTTGGCCCCTGAACTCCAAGAAACAATCTCCAGGCAACTGAGGACGAACCAGGTGTTTTGTTCTGGTTGGACAAACGAACAAGCGGGGATACCGAGGGAGCGGGGATATGGATTCCCGGGCCATTTCCCATCAACTTAGTCAAGGTATGTCAAGGTGCATCAAACGGGGGAATCCTTTCGTATCCAACTGGTTCCCTGTATCCCTGCTGGTTGGTTTCCCTGTTCTGGGCATTTGGGGGCGAGTTTCTCCTGGAGGTTTCTTGGAACCGTGCTAGTATCGACATTAAAAACTCTAGCCTGGGACCTTGACAAATGGCTTCTCTCATGTCCATCCCTCCCCCTCCCCCGCCCAAAAAAACAAGAATAGACATGGTAGAAAAGAAAACAAAAAGACCCTTTCCAAGAAATGATGATTTCCATGCTGCAACCTGAAGGCCCCACGCGAAGGCCCTCAGTTGTGAGCCTTTGATCCAGTCTCGGCTTCCAAATGGTCCTGTAGCAGCCTCAATCTTGCCTGGTGTGGATGGGGTTCATCTCTACTCTTGGTTTACGGTAACGAAAAACTGACTGTTTTTTGCAGACCCCCAGTAAAAATGAACAAAACAAAAAAAAACATGCCAAGAACAGTGAAGGTTTGGTTTGTTTCACCAGTATTCATAGATTCATGGGCCTGATCCATGGCAACTGGATAATGCTGCCCACCCACAACGCGGTTTGGCTCACCGCCAGTATTCATTTCATCAGGCTTGATCCATTTGTGCAATGCAATTCACGAAGTGGAAGTAAGGAAGACCCAACTAGGTCCTCCAGTAGAAAGGTTAGAATAAGCGTACCCTTTTTCTGTAGTCTATGTTAGCAGGGGAACCCTCCCTCAAAGAAGGGCAAAAGGGCACTGCTGGGGGACCTAGCCAAGTAATCTTCACGGCTCATCGCCGACCCCCGATCGGCGAGCTTCGGTCATCTGCCCAAGCCCAAATCTCAGCTTCACTTTGCACTAACAAAAACGGAACCGGCGCCGCCGGCAGAAAAGAAAACACATGGCCATGGGTCAACACCCCGTACCCCCAGTCAACATGCCAATCCCCACTAGAATAGGTTCCAAAATCTATCCCAAAATGGTACCATTTGTTTTGAACCATGGTTACACGCGAAGAACCACGCGGCAAAAAGAAAAACGCCGAGTCACAGAGAGGATGCTTCCTTTGAAATCCACCTGGCGCGTGAGAAGCTGGAAAAATATCCGTCGTCGGTTCCTGAGGCTTGATTGAGGAAAGTTTCTCAGCTGTATAGGTCCTCCAGTCGAGAGGTGAGAATAAGGGCTCCATTTTTTTTGTAGTCGATTTTAGTAGACCCCAAAAACGGGTAAAAGGGCACTACTGGGGGACCTAGTCAAAGTTGGGACTTTCATGTTCAGGGGGGAATGAGGGCTGCATAACGACTAATGGTTTACCGTTGACCTCTGGAACCGTGACGAAATGTGGTTTTAATGTGACCCCAAGCCCGTTCTAATTAAATGAGTCCCTCAAGTGGAAGTCATGAGGCTCTCGCCCAAAACAAAGAAGAAAGGAAACGAGCTAGGAACACCGGTCGAGCGGATTTATTAGATTGTTTGCCACTCACATGGCAACTGACCCCAAAAAGTGACTAAAGTCCGGTTGGGGTGCCATCCGGTGACAGCCTCATGTGCGGAAAAAAAGGCTCCAAGTCAATGAGAATGAGTGAATCAGCGACGTCAGAGGGTCCAACTCCGCCTGATGTGACTCCTGCTGGTCGCTCTTCTTTGCTTCCTGGTAAAAATCGATATGCAACGATTGGTCCGATCGAGCGGATGGGCCGAAACAAGTCCAGTTTGTTGCTTTGCCACCAAACTGGTCCAGCCCTAAAAGCGACTCAAGTCGGAAACGGAACTCAGGGAGTAAGTCGGTGGAATTCGATGGGGGAAACATGTTGGAGTAAGTCGGTGGAATTCGATGGGGGAAACATGTTGCCTAGGGTCAAGCAATTGCAACGCCTTTTCACGCTCCACTTTTCGGGTTCAGCCAAAGAGCTCGGCACTAGGCTCCTGCTTGTCTCAATTCCGATCGAGCAGATAGCCCCAAAAGAGTTCAAACTTGTTGTATGCCACTAAACAAATGGCCCAGCCCCCAAAAAAGACATCAAGTCCATGAACTCAGGAAGTGAGTTGTGAGTGGTTCCTGCCCTGTGCTCCCCAAGACATGTTCGCAGTTCCGACCTATGCACTTCAGTGGACGGTGACAAAGTTTTTGTGCCGTGCTTCCGAAAGCTTCGCAGCTTGGAGCCATGAACGGGGTTCGCCGGTCCAGGAACGAAGCTTGAGCCCTCCAAGGGTCCATGTTCACCCTTCCTCCCACAAGAGGCACCTGAGCTTGGCTGACGTTGGGTTTGGGAGCAACAATTCTCAGATTTTAGCAGCTAAGTGGACTTGGATTTCAACCACTAAACCACAATAAGCAAGAATGTAAAATGATTCCCAACAACAACCATGTGAGGGCCTTCCCACAGGAGGCACCTGACAAAACTTGGAACATCTTGTTTCCCTTCAAGGGGGCCCCACGTCGGGTGCGGCAACGTGGGAGGCACAGTCAAAGGCAAACATCTGGATGCCACCTCCAATTGCTTCAGTGCCCGGGAACATAAACATATGTCCAGTGATAGATTCCCTTTAAAGCCAACAGGGAAGCAGAACAAATAGTCTTGAGCAAATGGAAGAACAAGAATATTCAGAAGATGCTCGACGACCTCAGGGTGCTACTCCCCCTGTTTGATATACGGTGGATGTCCCTGCCGTACTGGGTCGACGAAATCCATTTCGCACCACCTAAGAAACCCTGAAATGACTTTGCCGTGTAAACACCGAATCAACCAGCCAATCTGAACCACAACCATGGTAGATTACAGTCTGACTTGCCCAAAGGACCTGCAAACACAAGGTTAACCTTTTGGGACTGTTGCTAAACATGGGCCAAGACCTGAAAACAAAAAGGTCAAAAGCTCATTTTTTGGAAGCGAGCAGTAAAAAACGGGGGGGGGGGGGTCCACGTAGGATTTCCACCATAGCCATTTAGCGGATGTACCTCTTTGATGTCCCCATAACTGGGGTGGCTCCCTGCAAGGGATTTGTTATCAATCAGCTTCCACTTTGCTTTTTGCCCGCTGCAACAAAAAACAAAACAAACACAACATATTTCCAATAGTGAAATCGATTCCCTTTAAAACCAAAAGGGAGAAGAGCAAGAAAAACTGAAGCAACTGGAAGTAAATGCAACCTTCTTGCGGTTGAAAAGTCTGGCACATGGAACAGCACAAGCATCCATAACTGGGCTGTCCTCAGATCCCCTGCTTTTAGTGGCTTCGTGGAAATACCACGAGGGATGGTTCTCCTTTTGGGTGATCTTTGAGACACGAAAATCGGTCGCGCCCCCCAAGTGGTCTAGATCGCTGGTTCAAGGATACCCCCTGGTTCTTGTAGAGACGGGGAACACCTCCAAACCGATCCAACCCGATCCAACTCGCTTTAATGATAAGCAACCTCTGGTAGTTGTGGGTAGATTGCAAACCACAAAACTCCCAGCCATTGCCCCGCTACAAATGAACAAAGAACCTCAAAGGGGGTCCAATTCCCAAAAGGAGTGTCCGATGCTACACATGGGTGGGTTGTGTGTGTGAGTTACTTCCGTTCATACGGGGAGTACTTGGATGTTGGGCCAAACTAGAAAGTGTGCTAGCCACCTGCGCCATAGCGCTCTAATAACCGGGTTAACTCCACTTAGGCTTTTAAGTGGGTGGTCCTCACTTCCTGAGTGGACTGGCCACAAAAAAATATGAACTTGTTGTTTATTAAACAGGTCTTTGTCAAATTTAACGTCCATGAACTCAGGGAGTGAGTACCACCGAACGGGTGGGTACCAACAACTTGCTAGCTTGGCCCAACCAAGTAGTCTAGTTTGCATTTTGCCACAAAACTAAACCAGGGAAAAAGGGAAAAGGTCGAATCTTCTGTGTCGTGCGTTTTGAAAAAGGTCTGCCCTGCAAAGGAGGGTCTTTTCCTGAAAACCTGGTGTTTTGGATCCCGAAAACCAGGCTATTTGCCAGAACCTCCTGTTTTTTCAGGGTGTTCGATGTAGGTGGACCGCTTATGCCATCATCTTCCGTAGCGGTTGAAGCGTTCCGATGCGACTGTCCCTGTCCTTGGCTTTGCTGATCTGGAAGAGCGTGAGCCAGCCATCCCCGCGCCTGCCATCTGGACCCTAAGGGGCGATTCTCAGTTGGCCCTCTCCTTCCATTTGCTTAAGCCCCGTGGGAAAAAACAAAAACAAAACATGTCCAGTAGTGATAGGCTCCCTTTAAAACCATCAAGGCAAATAACAAAACATATTCTTAAGCAAATGGTCTGAATAAAAGGTCATCACCGTTTGGGGGCATGGCTAAACATATGCCAAAAAGCCGGAAACTAAAAGGTCAAATCAAGTCGAATCGTTTTGGTTGCAACTGAGTAGTTACTGGTGGGTTCGTTTTTACTGAAACTGCCACTTTTGAAGATCCCAACAGAGGAAATGGAGTGTTCCCAGTGGCGAATGGGACCCAGACTTAAAAGGTGATCACCTTCTGTGATGACGAAACATCGCGGGAAAACACATAACTATGTCCAGTGAGAAAGTCCCTTCAAATCAAACGTGTTTTTCCCTTGCAGCAACTGGAAGGAGCTTTGGGCAAGCGCGGTTTCCGACTGGGGTCAGCAGGGTCGTCCTCCAGATTCCGAAGTTGACCGTACACGATGCGAAGATGAGGGACCCAGAAATAAAAGGACCTGAGCAAGCATGGGAACCCACCGGAAACCCATAAGCTCAAAAGCTCGGCTTTGGACGCGGCGTTGATAGCCAGGGCCTAGGTTTTGAACATGCTCTCACTTGGGTGTGGCTCCAAATTCACCAGGGGCAAACCGCAGGTTTGGGCACTGTTTCCACTTGCCGATCGGGCAACCCATTTTGGACTTCCGTTTTGGTTGCCACAGCCACTTGGCCTCGTTGCGCGCGAGGCTGCATACACGAAGACGATATCGCGCATAGCTGAAAAAATCTCACGAGACCAGTGCTGATCCAAACCCACGGGAAAAAAACAACAACATCTGTACTCTGGGTATGGTAGCGAAAAACTGACTGTTTTTGCAGACCCCCAGTAAAAATGAACAGAACCAAACAGCTAAAAGCCAAAAACATGCCAAGAACAGTGAAGAAAAATAAGTGTATTTCCAGTAGCGATAGATTCCCTTTAAAACCAAGAAGGGAAGATACAACAAAGATAATTAGGCAAACGGAAGGTACACAGCATCGGCTGGACCAACTCCACTTCTGCGGGGATTTTGTCCACGTGAGACGTCGACGACCGCACCCCGGATTGCGCACGCCAAAAAACGAGGTGCGCTTTGTTGCGTGTGGAAAAGCTTCCCCGCCGCTCACATGTTGCAGACTTCCATTTGCTTAAGCTTCTTGGAGAAACACAAAAAAAAACATATGTTGAGTAGTGATAGATTCCCATAAAAGCCAACAAGGGAAAATGAACAATTGTCTTAAGCAAATGGAAGCAGAAAGTCTGCACTATAGAAAGGGACCTCCGCCTGTTCATCACCCTCAGCCAGAGTTCTGCCAACCTCAATATAAGTCCTAAATGAATACAAACAAAAAACATGTACTTCACCCCAAATCAAGTCATAGGGGAATAAGGTGTGTAATGAGTTAGCCCCTTTCAGCGGGAGTCCGTCAATTCCAGCTGATGCTTTCCCATGGAAGGGCGGCCATTTCTCAGCATGCTTCCCGGGAGAGAAGACGCTAAGGTTTTCCTGGGATCCCATTCACTCAGGGATCCTACCCCAAAGACCTCCCAAACACCTCTGCCAGGGTGATTTACCAAAAACAAAACACTTGCACCCACGAAAACTGCGGGAAGTGTGTCCCCTTGTTGGATCGTACCTTTCGAACTGATGGCCGAATCCTGCATGCATGAATGAAACCCGAACAGGACGCCCATCAAAAGTATGTTGAGTACTACTCTCAACAATCATGGAAGCTGACGATCGGAGGGTTTCGGAAGACTACTTTCAGTTTGGGGAACCCGTCTATCCACTTGCTGGGTTTGCCTTTTCAACACAGCCTGGCTTGACAAGGGTTTCTACTCACTACCAGGCAAGCTGCCTATCTATCCCACAAACAGTGGAAAAGGCAAACCATGCGCTTCCATGGTAGGAGGGTAGGCAGGGATGTTCCCCCCGATTGAACGGCCAAAGCGTCCTCAGCTGTGAATCTTTGAGCGGCCAAAGCGACCTTGGCGTGAACCGCAGCTTCTGAATCGGGCGCCCGTCGCAGAAGGTACCCGTCGCTTTTTTGGTTGGTACCCTTTTCTCTGGCCAGCCACACGGAGCTTGGCGGACCCCGATCTTAAGACTCGCCGCGTGTATTCGTGTCTTAACTTGTGGGCTGATGTTTGGACAACCTCACCCAAGGCACGGTCACTCTGCAAGTTCAGAGGTTCGTTTTTTGTTTGGGGACCTATGCTTTGGGTTCCCTACTTGAGGGCATGTGGGAAACTCACCCACGAGACGCACAAAGCTGGAAGGCCGATGCCCACTCTCGGATGTCCTGTCAACACCTTTCACGATCGATTCCTCCCAAACCTATCTACCTCAGCTTTTGCCACCTAGCTAAACGGTGATCTGAACTATATCTTTGGCTTCCTGAGTGCGCTGGCCAACAAAAAGTCCAAACTTTTTACATTGGGCCAAATCCACTTCGCAGGGGTCGGTTGTCCACGTCTTGAGGCTTTTTCCTTTTCAATTGGACAACTATAGTCCGCTTCCCTCTAATGTTTGGTGGTTAGGCTGGTTTCCCCATCCTCCAATCAGCTTCCTCGTCATCTGACGTTGGGTTTGGGGAGCAACAATTCTCAAATGTTAGCAGTTAAGTGGTTGGATTTCAACCACTAAACCAGAATAAGCAAAAATGTAAGAAATGTTTCCCAACAACAACCATGATGGGCTCATTATCCAAAATTAAGGGGTGACCCCTTTTTCTGAGGGTCAGAAGGATACTTTTTGAAGTTAGGTTGACGATGGCATTGGTGGTCACATGTGGTCACATAGACTTGACACTTGGGTGCCTTGAGGCCCGAAGTGTCAAAGCGAGTCCACCATTTTAAAATTTTGCGGGCTCCCTAAATACCCACGTGTCAAGGCTCACGAAGATTCCGGATGGAATCGCCATGCTTGGGCCATTTCAACTGGACGCTTCTTGAAGTTTCCCCGCAAAACAGGCCCAACAACGGCTCAACACATGGGGAAAAAGTCGTAAGACGACCAAAAAAAGGTCTAAGCATTTCAACAACAGGGGTCGCTCGTTTTGTTTTGCCAAAAGTTGCAATTGACGGGTGGCTCCAACCAAATTGCAACTTTTGGAGCACCATTTTGGAGGGTGCCCTAAAAACGAGAAATGGTAATTCCCATGACTACTTCGCTTAGGGGATTCAACTCCTTAGTATCACAGAAAGTGGCCCTCAGACCCAGCTTTCCACCAGCTTTCGTCTTCCTTTGGACCCCTCGAGCAGCTGAGCCCCCCCCCCCCTCCCCAGTTCACCCTTGACCAAACTTGGACCTCATGCAAGTTTGTTCTTGCTTAGGTGAACAGAAAAGAAGAAACAAATACGACAAAACGGAAAAAACATTGTTTCTTTCACCCCCCCCCCTCCCCGTCACTCAAAATGAACAGAACCAACAAAGACAACAAACCAAAAAAAGATCCAACAACAGCGAAGGTAACATGATGAAAACCCAGAACGCCAAGAAGTAGAAGCCACGGAAGTGTGGCAACAACTTGAGATTCTGAAGGCGGCAAAGAACACATCCCGGAGTAAATCGGGCTGTGCAAACTGATCCTCTGCTAAAAATGTTCACTTTGAGTGGCTTAGTAGGAAGCTACCACCTTACCCCAACTAAAAACATCTAAAGACCAAAGGAAATATCTTTCTGGGATCAAAACAACTCTCCAGTCCAACGAACAACTCACTTCCGATCGAGTGGACGGGCCCAACAAGCAGGAGCCTGTTGCTTCTCCCCAAAACGGTTTTAAACCAAAAAAGCTTAAAAGTCCAGCAACTCAGAAAGTGAGTAAAACCGAAACAACTAATTCTTGCAAAGGTAAATGGGAAACAACCAAACCACCAAGCCACTCCAAACCAACTAGCAGTCAACCTGAACAAAGGAACAGAACCCACAAACAACGTTGTTTGCACCCTGCCCTAAGGGTCTCGCTTGTTTTTGAGCCTTCAAAACTAGGTCGGGGTATGTCGGGGTTCCCTATTGGAGGGTCCGGGGGTGTGCATTGGAGGGGTCATGACCCTTAGGGGGACGACATCTTGAGGTTGCCCCATTTCAACACATCAGATGCCAACCAGTTCAAGGTTCCGACGATCTGAAGCGATGGGTGTGGCTCAATGTCGGGGGGTCATGGTCTTTGCACACGAGTAAAAACAAACAAAACAACGTTATTTGCTTGATTGACGTTGGAAGGGGAGCATAAATCTATATTTTAGCAGTTCAGTGGATTTGGATTTCAACCACTAAACCATAGTTTACGCAAAAATGTTTCAAATGTGTCCCAACAACAACCAGGGCAGTGTCTGCTACTCCCCAGGACATTTGCGGGATAGGACTTCCCTGCGCTGTCCGTTTTCAGATCCCCTTTTCTTTGCACCCTAGTAAAATGAACAGAACCACTCGGGAAGTGAGCACTTCGCCGCTGGCCGCCCGGCGTTTCCATCATCCTCCGGAGCGACGCGCCGTCTGCATGCCAGGGCATAGCCTTTCGCATGGCCCAGGGGGAATCCCAAGGTGCCGAGGATCTGCATAGCATGATATAGCATGATGTATATACTTATTTATTATGATTATGATAATGATTATTATTAACTATTGCTATTATTATTGTTGTTCATGTTACTATCATTATTTCATTATCATTATGATTACTATGATCATATATACGGTGCCACCCTCAAAAACACATAGCGACCTTTTCCGGAAACCATTACACATGTGTCCACTATATATATATATATATTTACATGGACAGCAATTAACATATCCATTAACATGGAACCTGACAAGGGTCCTGGTCTGGACCATTTTCCTTTTAGAGGAACCTCCTGTCAGGTGGGAGGGCATTTATGTATGCATGGGTAGACGCTTTGCTAAGATGGCCACAAAAAAAGTCCAACAAAGCAACCTCGTTTTGAGATGAACACTTGCAAGCTTTAATTGTCGACCTTTTGGTGGACATGCCTTACAGCTTGATGTATGTTCACGAGGCCTTCTTTCGGGGAAGCTGACACAAATAATTCAAAGCCCTTGTTTTAGGCTCCATGCGGCTATGAATCCATGACTTCAGTTGGAAAACACCTCAACAGTGGTTGATTGTCCTCCAAAGCTTCTTTAGGAAAAAATCAAACTGGCGGCATTTTCAGGACTGTGGTTGGGCACTCAAGTAGAACCAGCCCCAGTCCTTCATGGGCTACAACGACCCGCCCCGATCATTTGGTGTGGCAAATGTGGCGCTTCCCCTTTCAGAACTTAACACCCACATCTAAAAACTGGATCAGGTGAAGTGGCGTCCTCAAAACCCAAGTGCTGATAAATAGAAACAACACAAGGGTGACCCTAGAGACCACCCCCCCGTCAACATTGTAACCTTGTTTGGCTTTGGCCAAGATTCGCATGGGTGTTCGGGCTCTCAGGGGAATCCTGCACTTGTCCCTCTTGGCCCCGATTTTGGGATGGGGCGTTGACCAAAATTAGAAAAGATGGCCGCAAGCTTTGCGTGGCTTCATTGAATCTGTGTCCATTTGAGCAAAGAGATCACTTTGCCAAACGTTGGACTTCCACAACTTCCATTGAAAACCTCAAGTTTTGGGTAGACTAAGTATGAAACAGACTCCATTATTCTTTTTGGTGACGCCGGAGTCGGGTGAAGATTGCATTTCGCATTGAGCCCTGCATAGAAAAGCTCGGATACGGCTTGTGCTTTGGAGCCGAATCGGTGGTTTGGTGGTTCGGGGTGCTTCCCATGAGCCACAGCCAGATTCATGAAATCCAAATTTAGAGTCGAAGATTTCGGGAGACCCTAGATCCAAAACCGATATATGAGGCAATGGTCGATGGAAAAGGTTGTTCAAGTCGGAAACATTGTGTTCTTCTCGCCATATTCAGTTGGGTTCACTTGCAACATGGTTGGCCAGATTGTACAAATTAGTTCTGGGAAGGACTTTCGTCACACAGATTTAGGGGCATACCCAATACCCATCACCAAAAAGACGTTCAGCGCTTCTAAAGCCTTCTCTTGGTCCCAAAACGAAGGGTCTATACAAACAACCAGAGAATGCTGTTTGCCTAACCCCGCACCCCCCCTTCAGGTAGGCGCAACTTCTGCCAAGCAGCTGACAGTGTGACAACTTCCTCTTCGCCTCTGTGCTTGTCAGTGCCTTGGTGACCGTGCAACAGGACAACAACAACAACAACAACAGATGCCCATTCCCTTCTTGGATGTTCCGCCAAGCCAACAAGTGGCTACTAGGCGACCTAGTACAAACCTGGAATATAACCCAGTTCTTTTCCAAAGAACAGGGTTCAGGGGTTAACTCCACTGAACGGGGGACTTATAAGTGGCTATCATTTGGGCTAGCAGCTTGAAAACTTGGGCGAGCATCCAAGTTGAGAATTCGTACAAGGGGAACACACACACGCACATATATATATATATAGATGGCTGTGGGTCAAAAATCGGTACCCAACATGGAACCTGGTAAGTGGAAACATGGACCAAAATCTGCGGTCCCCTGTTAGTTTAGTTTTGACCCACACCTACATACATATATATATATATATATATGTTGGCTTTTGACACTGTCTCACTTGCCAGGTGATCCTTCATCTGAAAACGGTCGTGGGAAAACCTGAGGGTAAGGTCGAAGTGTTTGCTTCAGTTTTGGCCTCCAGAGAGAGTAGAATAAGTTGGTACCAACTTTTTTCTGTAGTCTATTTTAGGGGAACCCTCCCAACCAAAAATGGGGAGAGAAGGGCACTACTGGGGGACCTAGTTTGTTCTATCCATGCTAGCTGTGAGATCCAACCCCTGCCAGCGCCTTCCCCCGACCCCACTCCCACCCTACCCCACTCCCCCCACCCTATCCCACTCCCCCCACCCTACCCCACTCCCCCCACCCTACCCCACTCCCCCCACCCTACCCCACTCCCCCCACCCTACCCCACTCCCCCCACCCTACCCCACTCCCCCCACCCCACTCCCCCCACCCTCCCCCCACCCTACCCCACTCCCCCCACCCTACCCCACTCCCCCCACCCTCCCCACCCTACCCCACTCCCCCACCCTACCCCACTCCCCCCACCCTACCCCACTCCCCCCACCCTACCCCACCCCCACCCTACCCCACTCCCCCACCCTACCCCCACTCCCCCCACCCTACCCCACACCCCCACCCTACCCCACTCCCCCACCCTACCCCACTCCCCCCACCCTACCCCACTCCCCCCACCCTACCCCACACCCCCCACCCTACCCCACTCCCTCCGCTCTCAGATCAAGAAGTCGCCTTCTTGCACAACTCATTTTGTGTGTGTGTGTGTGGACTCGCCAAACAAACTTGTGTGGCGTTGTTGTCCACCAGGAATGGTTCAAATGACGAGCTGGGCATTTTCTTTGTAGGGTCGTGGTCTTGTGAATCAGCCTTCTATGGAGTTCCACCCTACCCCACTCCCCCCACCCTACCCCACTCCCCCCACCCTACCCCACTCCCTACCCCACTCCCCCCACCCTACCCCACTCCCCCCACCCTACCCCACTCCCCCCACCCTACCCCACTCCCCCCACCCTACCCCACTCCCCCCACCCTACCCCACTCCCCCCACCCTACCCCACTCCCCCCACCCTACCCCACTCCCCCCCCCACCCCTCCCCCCACCCTACCCCACTCCCCCACCCTACCCCACCCCCCCCCCCCCCACCCTACCCCACTCCCCCCACCCTACCCCACTCCCCCACCCTACCCCACTCCCCCACCCTACCCCACCCCCCACCCTACCCCACTCCCCCCACCCTACCCCCACTCCCCCCACCCTACCCCACCCCCCACCCTACCCCACTCCCCCACCCTACCCCACTCCCACCCTACCCCACCCCCACCCCACCCCACCCCCCCCCCCCCTACCCCACTCCACCCCACCCCCCACCCTACCCCACTCCCCCCACCCTACCCCCACCCCCACCCTACCCCACTCCCCCACCCTACCCCACTCCCCCCCCCACTCCCCCACCCTACCCCACTCCCCCCACCCTACCCCACTCCCCCACCCTACCCCACTCCCCCCACCCTACCCCACTCCCCCCACCCTACCCCACTCCCCCCACCCTACCCCACTCCCCCCACCCTACCCCACTCCCCCCACCCTACCCCACTCCCCCCACCCTACCCCACCTAAACATGGGACCGGCAATCTTCAGTCAACGCATTTGTTGGTGTGCACTAGCTGTATCATCGCCAGTTATGGTTCATCAATACTCCGCTCGGCCCCCAAATGACCGTGGGTGGCTTTTCCCATGTGGGACATCTCATCTTTTTAGTGGTTTTCCACCCAATGGTCATCCCATGTTCATCGGACTTGTTGATCAACCCACATTTGATTTTTGGAAAACGGCTTACCCTTGGAGACTTTCACGCTCAGTTCAGGCACCCTGGTAGAAGGGACCCCTTTGGGGAGCTGAGATTGCTTGAGCCCAGAAACAAAGGACACTGCCCTCTCTCCCCCTATGACGCAACTGGGAAGGAAGCTGGAAGATCAACTTCCTCTTGGAGGGACCCCTTGTCAGTCCCATGTTAGTGGAAGGGAGGGGTAATTCCTGCCAGGAACCTAGGCCGCAAGTCCCCAGCAATATATATATATATACATATATATATATATATCTTTTGCCTGATTAGTGGAAAACAAAGGGAACCCAAAAAAGCAAAACAATGGAATATTTTGTCAAACCGGCACAAACGTGAACACTTGGTTGCTGTTGACCCCCCTGCAAAATGAGCTTCTTGGGGGTTTAGTGGAAAACCCCTTGATTTCCCCCAAGAATTAAAGTCTGATCCAACCCAACAGCCGTCAAGAAAACGATCGATTCGCTTTGGCAGCCAACGTTTTTGTGAGTGCCCTTCTGCTGCAAGGAGGGGATAGGGCCATCGGGTGATCATGGCGGAACATGGAATCTTGACAACCTGGATCGCCAGTTGCTGTTTTGTTCATGCACTTTACCCCAAAAACCAGCAACAGTGACTGAAAAAAGCAGCAACTTGGCTATCCATGTAAAGTTACTAACTTTTAGTGGGCTAAGTGGGAAAACCCCACTAAACACTAGAAAGATCTAAAAAGCTAAGGAGCCACATGGCTGGCGAATCGCCACCAAGTTGAGGTTCTCATCGGAAGGCGGCACTTTTAAGAAGAACGCGATTTTTTCTGGAGTGAAAGATCTAGTAAACAATGCCAATGGCCAGCCCCCAAAGGGAGAAAATCATGTGGGGGTTGGAATCCCCGTCCCCCTACGCACCCCAAAAAACGAACTTCCTGAGTGGACTGAACTCGGGGAGTGGGAAAAAGGGATCCTTACACTGTACACCTGAACATTGCCTTGTAAATGGTGGTTTCCCTTTTATTTTGGTGTTGAAAAAGCCACGTTTCAAATGGGAAACATGTATCTCTTAAGGAGCCCTGGAAAAACACCTCCACTTCACAGATCTGGTCGAGGAGCTCATTTCCAGTATGCCGCCATCAAACCGGTCCACCGCCAAGCGTGCATGTTCCGCACTGACAAACTGGATGGAGGCGACACATTCCTGCGACCAGCTGTTTTCGCGCTTGCGCAAGCGCGGTACTTTTATTTGCGTCTAAGGGCCCCCTGGAAAAACAAAGTCCGGTAGTGAAATTGATTCCCTTTAGAAGCAACAGGGTGAAAAATTAAAACATATTCTTACACAAATGGAAGAGTACCATCAGCTGCGCGGAGCGAATCAGAAACCAAGACCTGGGACGAACTCAGTCAAGTGACCCACCACGCAGTGGGTAAAGGCGATTTTGCCAAGCAGGCCAACCAACCAACCACCGACCGACCGACCGACTGACCGACCGACTGACCCAGCGACCGACCGTCCGACCCAGACCCCCCACCCCAAACACACACACACACAGACGCATCCGGCCACATGCGCTTCAGGTCACCAAGGATTCTTACCTGCGCCCCTTCTCGAATATAAGTTGATCACTTTGCTAACCTCCGCTCACTTCCTCGCTTTTTGCTTCAAGCTAAAATACCAGTATGTTGTATGTGTTCTTTTTATGGGTGGAGCATCTGTCCGCAAGGAACTTGGCTCTTTGCTGCTAAAAACTAGCCTCGCTTCCCGAGTGGATGGTCCAAAAAAGCTCAAACGTCCTTTTCTACTAAGAACATATTTCCAAAGAGTACAACGTCCAGCGGGTTACTGTGGCCCGTGGCAGGGCGTGACCACAGCAATCGAAAGTATAAAGTCCAGGAAAGTGAGCCCAAATAATCCATGTAGGTAATATATATATGCCTACATTTGCCCTTGAGGGTAAATGTGAGCAAATATTGCTTGCATGGATTGTTTGGGTAACAAAAAATATCCCAAAGCCAGAAATGGCCGGAGAGGATCAAATTGGCGATATCGATCAAACAAATGGCGAAATATATGCATGATACATGCATCACGAGTCATGCCACGCAGACTTAAATTCCTTGTGGGCCTTTGTGCGGGCTTGCATCGTTGAGCTTAAAGATCGGCCAAACCCCTCCGCTGGAACCCATCCATACTCTCACTTGCCCAAAGGACCTGGAAATAATTCGATAAATACAATCACTAAAACTGAGCCGAAGTTGGAAAACCAAAAGGTTAAAGGTCGGCTACTTGAACCCTTCCCCTCATATACACGAAACACAACGCCTGGGGATTCGGCGGGAGGTGCTCCGGCCATCCAACTGTCCAACCGTTGCTGTGTTGGCTCAAAGCTTTGCTCCCTGTGCAGCCCCTATATTCACGTATACATATATATATGCACACTATGTAAAAAGAATATGTGTACATAGCTACATAACTAAACAAGGACAGGACAAAAACACACACAGAAACAACTCATGTGAAAAGCATGTCTTGCCAAGGAGCTGTAAGCACGCACTCCTCAATAGGGCCCACATGCTTCTCGAAAGTGCACCTGAAGCCGAATGCTTGTGGAAACAGCCCTTCTGTAATACTCACTTCCTCAGTGGACTGGCCAAAACAAAGTCCAAACTTCTTGTTTGCCATTGAGAAAGTGGACTTCATGACTTTATCACTTTGAAGAGAACTTCCTTAAGGCCCTCGTTCCAACAATCACTGGAAGTAGACAGCTGCCGGGCCTTTTTAAGAGGACTGAAGCCTTTCAACCCTCCAGCCAGCTTCCATGATAAGAGGGTGTCGCAAGAAGTAGCTCTAAAACGGAACCATGAGTCCAATGCATCGCTTGTCTGAAGCCTTGTGCTTCTGCACGTGGCCTGCCGCACTGCGGCTCCAGCCGGCGGAATGGGGTTGGGTACTATGTGGGATGCGACAAAAAGAACCTCCTCGTGTGCTTTCTTCGCTTTCTTTAAGCTGCTTCCATCTGCGGTTTTACCCTTCCCACTATCATAGCAGCTGAAGAATGGCAAACTCAAGTTCCTGAGGGATTTTGCAGGTTCCATGTTCGAGCTCATTTTACTGGTTCTGTGAAGACTGGTCCCGGCATTGGGGTCACTTGCAAAAAACCAGTCTGAACTTGCTGTTTATCACCAAAATGGTCTTTCCAAAAGATTGCCTAGGTCCTCCGGTAGAGATATTAGAATGAGGGTACCCTTTTTCTGTAGTCTATTTTAGTAGGGGGTTCCCCCTCCCCCAAAAAAGAATCGGTGAGAAAGGGCACCTGGCTGCGGGACCTAGTTGCTTGAGTGAGCCGAAGCATCTTCCCTCAAACAAATCGCCCCTTTGAGGTCCAAAGGCTTCCAAACGCCCGGCTCGGGTGAGCTTTCGGGCGATTTGCTTGGAAATCGGAAGCGCAGAAGTCATACTGATGGATGCGAGTCATCCGCTTTTCGCACCACTTGGCCTTCCAGGGTTTCAGGGGTTGAAATCTTTTCAGCTTGGTTAAGCTATTTACGTTGGGGAATCGAATCAGAAACCCTTGGGTTTCTGAACGGATGCTTGCGAAATGGAGAAAAAAAAGGAACCATCCACAGTGTCTCCCTTTTTCAAACAAGACCCTCGCAGTGGGGAAAACCACAAAACAACAAACGCCCACTGAAAAGGTGCACAAAGCGATTGGGGCAGGGCGGGGGGGGCGGGGGGGGGGGGGGGCAGGCGTTGAATCTTCCATGAATCTTCCAACATCTGCAACCAAACCTGCTTCTGCCCAGGGTTTTGCCTGGCTCAGAACTCGCTATCCATCCGGCCCGAGAAACCGAATGATTGAAGCCATGGAACTGCCCCCTTTCCAACTGCATTTCCATTTCCCACCTAAGAAAGCCTGGAATGAATACCAACCACCAATGGTTTCCCACGGTGCATTATCCCCAAACCAGGTTCAAAAGGCTGACAATGGGGCACGGGATAACTCACTTCCTGAGTAAACTGGCAGGGAGTGAGATAAGGGCCCCTTTCGTCCTTACAAAGCCCCTGGCCGATTCTTGCACGGATGGCTCCCGAGTGGAAGCAAAGCCGGCTCGCTTCAACACAGGGGTATGAGCTTTAACTCAGTTGCCCCTTAGGAACCTGCAAATAAAAGGTGATCACCTTTTGGGACCTCTACTCATGGACCAAGAAGGGAAAACCCAAAGGTCAGATCCGGTCGATTCGCTTTGAGCAACTGAGTTAAGGAACGCATGGATCAGTCCCTCAAGTGCGATCCGGTTCCGTCTCTCACTTGCCATAGGCCTTCGCACTTCCCGAGTGCAGTAGGGCAGTACCAAACGTCAGGACCTGTTGTGCAAATGCTCAACATCCAAAAGTCAGGCCTCAAGTCCGAGAGCTCAAGGAGTCAGTGGGCCTTGCAACACGCCTGGAGTGGGGGTTCGATCACCTGAACCCTCAAAATTCCCTTAAGAATGGGTTTGACCCCCCAAAATTATGGGGTGATATCAAATGTTTATGGGTAGTTTGAGGGTCCAGGCAGTTGGTTTCTCCCCGAACGGCGGAACCGGTGCTGCCGGTTCCAAGTGTGCGCCAGGCCGAACTTCGGTTCGCCGAGACGCTTGATATCTCGAGCCTTCACGCTCTTCATGAGATTGTAAACCTGGAGGTCTCAGCTGCCCCAAATGGAAGCGACGAAACGGCCCGGAAAACGGCGATCACCATAAGTGTCCTTTTTGGTCAGTGCGGTAAAAAAAACATAGAGGGCCCCAGTGTACCTGGCAGATCAATCATCTACCAGGGCCATCTATTTTCCAAAAAAGGACACCTATAGCCTATGGTGATCACCTGTTGGGGCCAGACGAATAATGGGCACACAAAACAGAGAAAACCAGAATTCTGGTCAGATCTGGTCGACTCGCTTTGGACAACTGAGCGTTGCTTTTTTACGCCCTTTTTGAACAAAAGAAACCCTGTCCCAAGGCCGGAAGCAGGAGGTGCTGTTTTTCCTCATTTGGACAAACGAAGAAGCGGGGATACGGAGGGAGCGGGGATATGGGGGGATTCCCTTGGGGCCATTTCCTCCAACTCACGGAGTGAGTTAATTCAACGGTCGGAACCTTCACCAATGGCTCACTGGCCGACCAGGCAACAAACGGGGCCAGTTTTGGATGGGACGCGAGTGCAACTTCAAATGCGAGAGGACTCCATTGGTCTCCTATGGAATCAATCCCATGTAGGTACAACTTGGTTGACGTTGGGTTTGGGGAGCAAACACTCTCAAACTTTAGGAGTTAAGTGGATTTGGATTTCAACCAAGTCAAAATAAGCAAACTTGCTTCTAATGTTTCCCAACAACAACCATGTACAAGCAGGTGGGTAGTTGAGAGCCCTAGAGTTGCTTAGGCTTCCTAAGCGTTGTTAAGGGAGGCTTAGAGAACCCCCCCCCCTCCTTGGATCAACCCCTCTCTTAAATCCCTGTTCGTGAATCTGAGCCGCCTTGACCCGAGAGGTAGACATCGGCCGGAGTCGTTCCCAGCCGGCATTCGAGAGCTCCTCGCCGGACTTGCTCGAGGCTTCGATCGAACCGCCGATTTTTTTCCCCCCCCTTTACTCCCTTCCGATGTGGATGGGGTGAAAAGGGACAAACTGTTTCTCACTTGCCCAAAGGACCAGGTTAACCTTTTGGGGCAATGACTAAAACTAGACCAAGAAGGAGAAACCAAAGGGTCAAAAGGTCGGCTTTGGGCAACTGAGGTTTGCTTACCCCCTGCAAGGGTCGTCCCAAAACGTTCAAAGTTCAGAAGCTCAGGGAGTGAGCTTTAGCCAAAGGGGCACGCCGAAAGTTGAGTCCCCAGAACCTCCGAGAATGATGCTTCTCTTGGGGTTCCATGTTTATCTGTGCGTAGTCCTTTGAGAGAATTCCAAACGGCTCATGACTACTCCCAGGAACCAGCGAGCCATCCATAAACACTTGGGGCCCATTCATACTGTGGATGGACCAAATCCTGCACCACCTAAGAAACCCTGGAATGATGATTCCCCGGTAAATACCAACAAACAATGGATTCCCATGGTTCGAAAGTGGTGCAGGATTTCGTCCATCCACAGTAGTAACACCTGAAATGTTATTTGCTGCCCTTCTGCGTACGCCACGGGTTTGTGTATATCCAAACCCGCTGCCCCATGTTAGTCAAGACCCGTTCAGTTGTATTTTTTTGGTAGCACCTACCAGTCGGAGTGCAAAAACAACCAAAAAACGCGAGGGCTAAACACGACTCGCGTCACAAGCTACACAAAGGAACAAGCAACACGAGTTTGATTCCACCTCAGACTTTTCTTTCACTGCGTCCAGATTCTGGCTCCAGGCGGGCGAAATGGAAACCCCCAACAAATCCCACAAACCTAAAAACCCAACAGGACGGTTGGGAACCGCCATGAAATCGGTCAAAAGAGACCGAATCATTCGGAATGCTCTTCTCTCACTTCCGATCGAGTGCCCCAAGAAAAATCTCAAAGCTTTTATTGGCCTGAACTCAAGCCCAGGAACTCGATCCCTCCAATTCTGAAAAAAAGAAAGGTGCGCTCAAGCCCAACACCCTCCCCTCCCATTCGAGTGTTTGAGTGTGTCATTTTTGGGGGCAAACCTCGATTGGATTGTTTTGCTTGGTTTCTAAAGGAAACTTGCCACAAAAAAAGATGGGTATACCAAGAGGAGATTCCTCAGGACGATTGTCGGTGTGTATTTTTGTGCGAGGGCAAACGGACTCCAACTTCACGCAAACTTGAGACAAGCCCATCTCAACGCCCAAAACTCCCTCGCAAAAGAGCAAATGTTCTCCCTTGATTTGACCCCCCCCCCCCCGACCGCTCCCCCTTAGCACCCTATCAGTTCGCAGAACCTCCGACCCCAAAGACATGCGCCGAAATCTCTGTTTCAGGGCGCCGTGCATCTCAACTGCCGGTGGCCTACGAAGCGTGCAGACAAGGCGCAGGTCTTGATTCCAGCTGACTGGGTGCGTCCTGACGCAACTTCCATGTCAGGTCAGGCTACGGATGCCCTACCCGGAAACCCTAGAGCCATTTTTTTCCGGTGGCTTGTGGGTGGGTGACTTGGTGACTTCCAACATGCTAGGGGCATCCACTGTCCGTGCCAAATGGGGGCAGAGGGCTGTCCTTGCGCCTTTGCTATTCAAGTTCAGGTTACAAAGGGTATCGAAGAAGATCGTCCAAATGAAACTCGTTTTTTTTGCTCGTTGGTAACTCACTTCCTGAGTGGATTGCCCAACACAAGCAACCAAACTTGTTGTGTTCTAGGGGTACCTTCTCCATTCTTTCCAGGGATCCTTCTTTCTAGCAAACCTCCGGAATTCCAGAAAAAAAACGGCTGGTTATTGAAAAGAACGATGGTTGAAAAGAATGGGGAATCAACCCCTAGATGCTTCCCAATTTCAGTTGCTATGTTTGTTGCCAAACCCGAAGTCCGAAACGGAACTCGATCGGGAGTGAGAGGGTTTCCATGAGTGTGCGAAAGTGATCACCAAGGGAGACGGCACAAACAAATGATTGCTACATCTGATCTGCTCAAGATGGCTGGCCAACGCAAGCTCAAACCTTGAGCCGCTAACATTGTAAGTTGAACCAGCAAAACCAACAAGGTGTTCACACTGGACCAGTGAACAGGTAAGACATTCAAGCGGCTTGCAATTCTAAGTCTCTATCGGCCGCATGGTCTCGACTCCGAGTCTTGAGTCAATCCTGAGGCTCGATGTCGTGCTGGGACTTCCTCGGCTGGCGCAATCAAGCCAAGGCTACTCCACTTCCCAAAGGACCCAGACATACAGCTTAACCTTGGCTGACGTTGGAAGCCAAGCAAAAAACAAAAAGCAGTTAAGTGGTTGGATTTCAACCACTAAACCACAATAAGCAAAAATGTAAAATGTTTCCCAACAACAATCATGTAATCCCACCCCCCTATTAAAAAATAAATGTTTTTTGGGAGGATTTTTATTATAATTGGGGGGGGACCCGTATTTATTGATAGGGGGGTGGGATTAACCCTCCCAGGGACGTCCCCCTATGAATACACTGGGGTTGATTCTGCCATCGAAAGCCTGGCAAATATCGGCACCCGGCTTGCGCATTTCTCCAGGTCCTCCAGTAGAGAGGAGGAGAATAAGGGTACCCACTTTTTTCTCTGCAGTCCATTTTAGCAGGGGAACCCTCCCCCAAAAAAGGGGAGAGAGGGGCACTACTGGGGGACCTAGCATGAATACAGCCGAACCCTTTGGAAAAACAAGCAGAATCAGGTGGCCTGATGTGTAGCCGAAGCTTTTGTGGGGGACCCCCCCAAATCACATGTCACCTGCCAGCCCTTGGCGGACATGAACGCAACTCATGTTCACTGGTCCATCCCTTGGAATAAGCGACTTCTTAAGCTGTGCTATATCAGGGAACTCATGTTCCTGGCAAACCTGCTCAGCAACCCAAAGGACCTGGAAATGAAGACCACAATGTGTGTGTGTGTGTGTGTCTTTCGCTTGAAGATTCCCCAAACAAGGTAAGAATTACACACATGCATACAATAGTACTGTGGATGGACGAAATCATGCACCACCTAAGAAACCCTGGAATGATGATTCCTCTGTACATACCAAGAAACTATGGTTTCCCATGGTTTCCAAGTGGTGCGAAATGGATTCCGTGCATCCACAGCATCTTGTGATCATGAGATATTTCTTGGTCTTCATGTTCCGGGACAGGGTGTCTGCAACAGACTGCGCACGCCTCGCCCTCCTTAACATGAGGCCTAACCTGGCCCACCCAAAGCGTGGTGTCCATCAGTGGCATCCCAAAAATCCTTCATGCATGGCCAAACAGGGTCACCTGGAACTTTTTGTTCATTTACCACTAAAACGGAACCCAAACCCCCCCAAGAAAGGTGACTCTCAAGTCAGCATGACCGAAAGAGTGAGCAACAGTTCTGCAAGGACTCAAGGCCGCTTCGGGCGCCTCATCTTCCGGCCTCGGCATCTCCTCATGCAGTCAGGTGGCTCAAAGGCGAACTTGGGCGTAGGCCTTGGGGCCCCAAATGCACGTGCCATGGTCAAAACGCCATGTGGGTGTGACTGAATGAACATCTTCCCTAAGGGTCTACCGACCCCTCCAATGCACACCCCCGGACCCCCAAAAATGGAGAACCCCGACCAATTCCTCAGGGGCCCAATGGAAAAGAACCAGTTTTGAGGGCCCAAAAACAATGGAGACGCTGGGTAGTTGGACCTTTTGGTGGCCAGCACTTGGGGGGAACGAAAACAGCCGAGCACTTTGAGGTGTTCTCCTAAGAAACGCTAGCCATATGGATGGCCATAGATTCCTTTCAAGGAAAACCATGGCGAGGTTGTTTAAAACCCTAATTAAGGGATCCTTCACACATGGGTGTGGCTGAAAGATGCTTTTACGAGTGCCCCCCGTTCTTCTGAACATTTACATTGTGCCCGCAAAACATATATGGGAGAGGGTCCCTCCTTACAAGAATATCATAAACAACCGACGCACCATATTGGGCGCAATTTAGTGTGGTCTCGGGAAGGGGAAACGACCAATTCACCTTCGGATGCCGCGGAATGCCTGCCAGTCGGAAATTCAACCAGTGCCTCCCCATCCCTCTCGCATAGAGCGTGGTGAACATGTACCCAAGAATACCGTTGCAAAGAAGGCTCCATTTGATGGAAGATCTGCAGCCTTGGGAAGACCTTTTTGGTTGAATGGCCTTGTTTGGCGCAGCCACGCAGGATTCGCGGGTTTCTTTGCATAATGGAATGCGTGGCATGGCCGCACTGCCAGCCTCAAAGATCTTAACCCTGCGTCCTTCCCCCCTCCAGTCAATCGAAGAGTGACAGTGATGATGATGATGATGATGATGATGATGATGATGATGATGATGATGATGATGATGATGATGATGATGACGATGATGATGATGATCATGAGGAGGAGGAGGAGGAGGAGGAGGAGGAGGAGGAGAGGAGAAGGTGGAGGAGGAGAGGAGAAGGTGGAGGAGGAGCAGGAGGAGAAGGACGATGAGGATTATTAGTATTATGTTTGCCTTATGTTCCCCTCCTGCCAAGCAAACAACCGACCGAACAGCCCCGTTCAATACATATATATATAATATACCTATATAATTAAAAATGTGCGTGTGTGCGTGTGTGTGGAAGCATCCAGGAACCGAGCCAAACGCAGCTTAGCCTGAACAGGTAGCGATGGCACTGCCATAGCCGTCCAAAGTCTGAGGCGACCCTGACCGCAAGATCCATCCCTTAAAACGGCGGGGGTATCAACCTACTGTGGATGGTTGCGAGATCCATGTCGCACCACTTGGAAACCATGGGATTGATTCGTCACTACAGAGTTTCTTAGGTCTTGCGGGATTTCACTCATCCACAGTATGGGGGCGTATCGTCCTTCGGTGTGTGCAAGGGTCAATGCTCGGGGCCCATAGCGATAAGGAAACATCATATCATGCCCCTACTGCAGGACGCTGAGTCAGCAAAGCAAACGCGCCGAGGACGTGAAGAGATCCAAGTGCCAAGGGGCACATTTAAATCTGCAGGTGCTTGCTCCGCAGTTGTCTGCCTTGCACGAAGAAAAAAACGAGCCATGATCAAAACCAGGTATCAAACAAGTCTACCCAGAACCTAAGGACCCAAACCTCACTTTCCCCAAAGACCTGGAAATAAAAGGTGATCACCTTTTGGGGCCTTTACTAAAAATGGGTCCCAAAATGGGAAAACCAAAAGGTCAGATTCGCTCGATTCGCTTTGGGCAAGTGAGAAACTGACGGCTGACCTGGTCAGCAACCTTCTTTTGGGGACCAGACCCTTTATGGACTCCGTCCAATCTGCGGGGGAGTCAACCACGTTTGTTTACATTTGCACGGGGATCCTTGGCACCGGCACAGACGTTGAACCACATGCTTCATTGTTCTTGGATATCTCTTCAACTTCATCCACCCTGCCCTTGATTGTGCCTCAAACGGGCTGTACCTTGTTCTTCTCTCCTGAGAGGGTTTGGATGCGTCTTTTTGAGGAAACCCTTTTTCTGATGATCTGATGATTGATCAACCAAAAAAAAGGGATAGCCACACAATTACTTTTTGTTGTTTTGGATGCGTCTTTTTTGAGGGCAACTTTAAACCAACAAAAGGGATAACCACATGAGTCTTTTGCTGCTTCTTGGGGGAGCTGCCCCCTCGAGCCGAGGGTAAGAAATATGTGGCTTCTCCCAAGGATCCCCCCGCTGCAGGTGCCCCTTTGGGGCGTAGCCTCGGAAAGGGGGCCAAACAAAGCGACACAATCGAAGCGACACAATCGAAGCTCCTGACCCGATGCAATAGCCATGGGCTTCTGTGATACCACTGGTAAGCTTTCCCAGTTACCCTTCACCCCGTGCAATAATCTCTTGCAGACCGTCAGGGACTCACTTTCTGAGTGGAGTCCAGATGTTATATTTACCACTGACATGGGCTTCCCGAAAAGTTTGAAGTGCGCAAGTGAGGGGAACAGCGAATCCTTTTCTACCGAATCTCCAGCTGCTGAAAGCATCAATATTGGTTCCTCTATCCACTAAAGAAAGAAACGTACAAGAACATCTTCCATGTGCTTAAGTCCCTTGGGAGAAAAACAACATACAGCCTTAAAACCAACATGTTTTTTTTTAAGACTTTGGCCAGTTCCGAGATTGGACCCCTTGGAGCCCCACCTGCAACAAATCAAACGCCTGCAAACCGAAGAGGTCTCAAGACACCTTGCATGGGGCAAACACCTGGAGCAAACCGTTGCGGATCCGCAAAAAAAGCCGATGCTCCGCACACGATTTGTTCCGCAGTGCACCAAACTACCTGAGGTGGCCGGGAGGACTTTGGCAAAAGAAAAAAAACAACTCGGATAGGTCCCACGGCGTACTTTCCTCAGATTGGTCTCACAAGTTGGAGATTTGAGTGGTGCCCATGATCCATCGACTTTCAGCGCTACTAACATGGCTATGATGGATTAGATACGGCTCAGCACAACCACTCATTTATCGTCCCAACACGTAAACGGTCAGATCATGCACGTCACATCAATGTGTTCGCTCGGTTCAACCAGCGAGGGATTGGGTGTTCTTCCCGGTTTGGGAAGCCTTCCGCAAGTTTCGGAGCCCAAAACCCGCTCCGCCTCACGAGCAACAGGTCTATAGTATCTCCGCTAAATGGGGGACGTACTGTGGATGGGAAACCATGGTTGAAACCCATAATTTGTTGGTATTTCCAGGGAATCAGACCATTCCAGGGCTTCTTAGGTGGTGCGAAGTGGATTTCGCAACCATCCACCGTATCTCCGTGGGGTTACGAGTCGAGTTCTTGCCACCAGCTTCGCCACCAGCGGCGCCCACGGTGGCTGCCACTTCTGAGGTCCCAAAAAATGTGGAGTGAGCTCAGTTGACCCTTAATGGGCGGAGAAAAATGACCAGGTGATTTCACCTTTGGGGAACCTTGACTCAAACAGGGGATCACCGGATTTCCCCTTCAAAAGTTGATCCACTTGCTGGTTTCCATTACGATGAAGGTCTAAAACAAGAAAATGGCGGGACCCTGTAAACAACGGGAACCACAGAAATTGGGAAAACCAGCAGTGTTCAGGTCGGATCCTTTTCGAACCGATTTCGTCCATCCTCTTAGGCACCACCAGAGAAACCCTGGTGAATGAGTCGATTCTCCTTTAAATACCAACAAATTATGGGTTTCAACCATGGTCTCAAAGTGGTGCGAAATGGATTTCGCAACCATCCACAGTAGGCCGCTGGGTCTCTGGCCGCTGATAAGCCATCAGCAACGAGATCAGCTCGTGGATCGGGATGTCGAGATTCAGACCCAGGGAGATGGTGGGCCCAACGCCTCGGAAAAGGGGGGGGGGGGAGACAAGCGAACAAAACCAACCACCAACCAACCACCAACCCACCATCCGAGCCACCGACCACCCAACCAGTCCCCTGGCCGGGGCGAAGCCCGGAGCCAAGGATAGTCAGAACGTTCGGGGGGGTTGGGGAAACCGAGAGACTCCATGCCCACCGAAACAAAGAGGACAGCCGCCGTATCTTTTGATGGTGCATTATGTTAAATATGCAATACACATAGGCTATGATCAGCATATGCCTTATATGTCAAAAGGCTAAAGTAAGAAAGACCCATGAATAGGTGGTATCGCCGCAAAGAAGGCAGATCTATGCTTTGTGAGAGTTCCGATAGATAGATAGATAAATGTCATGTATGTACATTGTGCATCGTGTGTGCGCGCTTGTTTCCTTCAAGCTCACACCAAACCTTGTGAGCAACCGAAAAGGTCATAGAAAGGCTCCTTTACCCCTCATTTACTGTGGACCCCATATGAATCAACCCCAGTTTATTAATAGGGGGGTGTCCCTGGGTGAGACGTGGGGAATCAGACCACTTTTGGAGGGCCAAAGCCCACCCTATTGATAAATCAATTAGCGTTGATTAACTCGGATACTTTCTGCTCCCCTGCTGAAAGTTTAACTTTTAGTGGTTTAATACGGAAAACCCATTAGTTGCCAAAAAGTTAAAGTCCTAACATCCCTCGGCAAAATGCACCGAAGTTAACATGGGTCAACATTAAGCCCAGGTGATACCCCAACAGCCCCAGAACCCTCCTGAAAGCTGCCCCTAATTCCGGGTTGATTTATATGGGGTCAACCTCACCCCGGGAAGAAAACAAAAACAAAAACGGCAACAATGACTCTTGGCTGTAGGAGAGTGAAAGGAAACACTGCTTGGGTGTTTCCTCACTTCCGATCCTTAGTGGACTGGCCAACAAAAGTCCAGCCACATGTTGTTTACCTCAACATGAACTCAGGGAGTGATTCAAATAGACGGGACACCTCCAGAATTCGATAGATATCTCTCTTGGGCCTACTAGCTCCTGAGTATTTTTAAACAACACCCCCTGTCGCACCAGCAAGAAAAGGAAATGTGTCTCAATGGGGATTTGCTTGACGAAAAATGTGGAACTCATGGATCTTAACATGATTAGTGTTAGGCCCAGTTTTAGAATGTATACTTTCGTAATTGCTTCACTTCGAGTCACTGGTAAAATGTAAGATGTATCCTAAGTCTACCCCAGTTACCCTCCCACCAACTAAGTAACTCACATGGAAGTGCAAAAAGGCTCTTTTCAAGAGGAAAGTCGTCTTTCTACAGGGGGTCTGTGCACTTCCACGTTAGCTGGTAGGGTAAAAAGCCCCCCTCAGCTCCCCTCGAGTCATCGAGTCATCGAGTCATCGAGTCATCGGGGCGCCTGGACTGGAGGCGATTTCCTGAGGCACCGGGGCATTGACGCGCGGACATGCGCGGGCGGGCGCGTGCGAACGCCGCCGGTGGCGATGGCTTGGCCCGGAACAGGGATGCAGAAAAGAGATTTGATTCAAGGCAACCAGAGCCAATCGCTCCCGATTTAAACAAAAAAAACAACAAAAAAAAACATGGACCAAACAGGTTAACCTTTTTATTTCTGGGACCCAATGCAAGGGATATTAAGAAATCAAGAATAACACGGACAGGACCTGCAGAAGGAGACAAGTTTCACTATTCTAGGCATCCTTCTTTCTAAAAAAACACCCAAAACCCTGGGGAAACAGCAGAACGATGGTTGACAATAATGTCACTAGAACTATCCTAGAACTGTGGTTGCGAAATCCGGAAATCGCACCACTTGGAAACTATGGTTGAAACCACAATATTTGTTGGTTACAGGGGAAGCATCATTCCAGGAGTTTCAAGGTGGTGCGGGATTTTGTCCATCCGCAGGATGTTCAAATGTCTCATCTTTAGTCTATCCTACAATAGAAAATGGTATGGAATGATACCCCCCAAAAAAAATAGCGGTTGTCACACCCAAACTTTCTGGGGGGAGGGCAGTGGAAACTATTTCGCTACTTCCTGAGCGGACTGGCCAAACAAGTTCTCTCACCGCCTCTGAAAAAGACCTGTCATGCTCCACGGGTAGGGGGGCAACAATTGAAGTTGGGGAAGTGAGCTGTCACAGACCCGGCCCGGCTCGAAGCAAGCGAGCGAGCGATCGACCAACCAGCGAAACAAATTCGGTGCGCCTTGGACTGAATGGTGCAGCCGACGCAAGATACATGGATCGGAAGGGGGAACTGCCCCATGGCGAACTCTGCGCGATCGCGCGAAGTGAAAAATGCTCAAAATGGTGGTTTGGCTCGCACCTCGCGCTCTGAGAACCAAAGGCTTGGCGAGCCAAATCAAGTCCATGCTGCTTCTCCCTAAACTCTCACTTGAGTGGATTGGCCAAAGAAAGTCTGAACCTTTCATGTACCACTCAAATGGTCCAAATCCAAACGGGTGACTAAAGTCCAGGCTCTCAAAAAGTAAAATTTGACAGGACACCTCCCAAAATTCGACCGGTTTCCTTCTGACTCTGGGTCCATTGTCTTGCGGTCCGGTTGGTCGTACCAACTCTTGCTGTAGCAAAAAGCCTAAAGTTTTTTCTGCAGCCTACTAAAACATGAACACTAGGCTGGAATTAGGACCCCAGCAAAAAAACATATTTTTGTCTGGTTAGTGGAAAACAAAGGGACCGCACAAAAGCAAACAAACAAAAAGGGAAGCTAACTCAGGGGAAGAACAAAAGTCCAAACACGTCTAAAAGATATGCAACGCAAACTAAGAAACAGCCTCAAATTGGGATGATTAAAGTCATATCTTCGCACCAAGATCTGTACTGAGAAATCAGCACAAGCTGAGAGAAACATACAACAGCTGCGACTGAACATGCTAGATCACGTCGTGGGAAACCCAACCCACCAAAAGGATCTGTGATCCTAGATCAAATCGAAAACGAAACACCCAGCCAACATCAGGGGGTCTTGACCCAGACTTCCAACTCAAGCCTCCTGCGATATGACTTGTGGCGGGTTTTGCTTCCCTCGTTCTGTTCGTGTTGTTCAGAAAGCCTTGAGCCAGCATCCAGTGCTGAAGCTTCGGCGAGCGGCTCCCACGGCGCAATTTCCGGATTGGCCAGAAAAAGCCCACATTTTGCTTGCCACTACAATGGTCATACAAAAAATCAAGTTCAGCCAACGGTACAAAGTACACAAGAAAGGAGCAGGAAGCAGCGAATGGATAAACACCTTGTTTGTCTAACTAGGTCCTCCAGTAGAGATATTAGAATAAGGGCACCTTTTTTTCTGTAGTCTATTTTAGTAGGGGAACCCTCCCCCAAAAAAGGGTAAAAGGGAACTAAGGTGGTAAGACGTAAGTGTGGCAGTGTGGCTGAACCGATGGTACATGATCTTCTTGATTTGCGAAATTCGCAAGCCAAAGAATCCATGGGCTTTCCCAGTCAGATGTCTGATTCTGCACAGTTGCAGAACGCCATGCAATGTGGATATGACTCGATGATGGTCATATTGATATGTCTTCTTCGTGTGAGAAATGGTGAAAGAAACGATACCTGTTCTGGTGAGCCTTACGATTCGTGGCTTGGATTGGTGGCTTGGATTGAACCCCTTCTAAGAAGACCGCGATCTCCAGTTGGCTGATTGACTAATCGACGGGCAAATGGGTGGCTCGTCGTTTCTAAGGGTCGGTATAGCGAATGGAAGATCGGCCCTTCGAACGGCTTGACGCAACTTTCCTTCCGGCTCCGAAGCTACACGTTACGAGCAAAATCACGCCCAAGCAGAAGAAGTGAGCCACCTGGATATGCGAAGTTTTACTGCTACAGGCAGGGGGCGAGGGAAAACACATATCGTGTAAGGGAAGCCCTGGGTTCATTCCCAAAACCCTGGGTCAATCCCTGCTGAGCACCAGCAAGACCATAGCAAAACAACTTTTGAATTGGCGAGCGCCCTGGTTTTGTGACCAGAAATCGAGAAATCGAGTGCAGAGGTTAGAACAAAGGGTAGTACCCTTTTTTCTGCAGTCTATCTTAGTAGGGGAACCCTCCCAAAAAAAAGTGAGAAAGACTTGCACCAATTGCTGGGGGACCTAGACTCCAAGTTACCCCCGGCGGCGCCGTATCGAAAGATATCGCCATACTGTGGACCTGTGGATGGACGAAATCCATTTCGCAACAATTTTGTTCCCATGGTTGAAACCCATTTGTTGGTATTTACAGGAGAATCGACTCATTCACCGGGTTTCCTCTGGTGGTGCCTGAGAGGATTTCGCTACCATCCACAGTATGTCAGCCTAGGGCGCCAGGCCGCTCCTGGGCGCGCGCCGCCAGACTGTGGGCCTGCGCCAACAGCGGCCGCGCCACCGAGCGCGGCTCCTAGCGGCCAGCGCAAGCGCTTGCTGGGGAGGTCGGGAGCGAGGAGCAAGCCCAAACCAGCCTCAAACCGGGTGGTTTGGGGGTGGAAGGAGCGCAACCACCTGCAAACCACCCGCAAACCACCCGCAAACCACCCCAAACACCCCACCTGAAAAACTCTGGAAGGAACTGTGCAACCCTTGGTATGGTAGCAAAGCACTGACTGTGTCTTGCAGCACCGACGAAAAATGAACAGAACTGAAAAACCAAACTACCTAAACACATGCCCAGAGCAGTGAAGTGAAACCTGATGTTTGACCCAGGATTCCGAAGCGGTTCTTGGTGAAGCTCAGAAAGGAATCCGCGGGGTTCAAGGCCATAAGTCGACCCAACAAAGAAAGCTTGGATCAAAATGAGTCGATCTCACTTCCGATCGAGTGGACGGGCTAAAAAAACAACAACTGCCAGGACCCCCCAATGGCTGGCAAATGGTTTGCGGAATGACCTCCCAATGGCTGCTTTGGGGTCATTGGGGGGGGCCTGGTGATTTCTGTATTTACCAAAATAAATGTTCCTTCCAAAAAAAATGCAAGTCCACAAACCCCGGGAGTGAGAGCCAGCCTTGGCCACAAGGTGAAATGCTGGCGTTGGCGGCTTGCCCCAGTCACTCCTTGCGCAAGGCCTGCTCCGCAGAGGACAAGGCGCGAAGCGCGGCTTCCTGGGAACTGGGAACTGGCTGCGTGTGCCATACTTCTATTTGGTTAAGGCCCCAGGAAAACAAAATAATATTTCCAGTAGTGATGAATTTCGTTGAAACCCAACAAGGGAAATAAACAAAAATAAAATTGTTCTATAGGGGTTGGTGTCCCAGTCTTTTCAAGCATCGTTCTTCTCAAAAACCGATCGCTGTTTCCCTGGGTGTTTGATGGTTTCCTGAAAGGCTTCGGATCCCTGGAAAGCATGGGGAAGGTAGCCCTGGAATAGTGAAACTCCTGGCCGTGTTATTCTTGATTTCTTAAGATCCCCTGCATTGGTTCCCAGAAATCGCTCCATGAAAAAACAAATGAAATACAACGGAAGGGTGATTTGCTTTGGTTGCCTTGAATCAAATTCCCAAGAAAGTGGGTAGCCTTGACCGCTACCCCCCCCCCCAACAAGCTCGGACCAGGGCATGGATTTGGCCCCTTCCTTCAAACAACTTTACCATCTTTTGTTTGCAGTGTTTAGGGTATGTGCCCCTTCCAATCGTGCGAAACCACCCACACACACACACTTATCTCGAGAGGCTTCACTAGCCGAGATGAAAACGCTGGAAAAACCTGCAACTGCTGAAATTGCTTGACAGGTCGCAATGCAGAACAGAAACCAGGAAGCAACAGTGAACAGGACAGAAAAAACAGTCAGAAAAAACAGTCAGGAAAAGAGAGATTGCAGGTACGTCCAGAAGGCGTCCCTTCCGGATTTCACGACCAAACCATCACTGTCTTCGTTGGGCAGTGAGTGATGGCGGTCCACTGCCCCCCTGCTCAGAAAAAACTCCGAAGGGTTTAACGTCCGTGTTCCAGGACGGTTCACACACACAAGGCCCCGAGTGGGGCGAGCTCACTTGTGCAAGACCCATTGAGTCTTGCAGTCTTCGACTGTGCGGGAAAGTCTCGTGGCGATGACAGACCATGCATGCTTGGCCTTGGTATTGATCTTAAGCGAACGGAGGAGATCAACCTCCTCCTCAGTCCAAGGTTGCGGGGCTTCGGGATCAGCCTCAGCAGCGGCATCAGTCCTGGTCGATGGGGTAGCTTCGCGTTGTCCACGGGCAGGTTTGGATGCCGTAGAGCGTGAGGAGGTCTTGTCACGTGTGCGACGAGCTCGTTTTTTGTCAGGAGGAGACGGTGGAGTGGGTGGAGTCCAATGATCAGGAAATTGTTCATCATGATCAGCGAGAAGTAGTTCACCAGGATCTTCAGGAAGTTGTTCATTAAGATCACCGGGGGGGGTCAGGGGAGGTGTTGGTGGTGAAATGGCCATGTCCTCAACGGTGAGAATGAGTGGAGCTTCCGGTGCGAAATCCGGACCCTCAGTGAACTCGCGAATGGTGGCGAAGCCTTGCTGGGCAATGCCGATGATGAGTTCAAAGTCTTCAAGCAGCTGGCGTGCTGTGTCAGGATCCATGATCGCAAAAAGTTTTTATGTCAAACAGCTGCGGTGTGAAAACAGGTCAAGTAGGAATCTTCCGGGGGACAAAGAGTGAAAAAGGGCACAATCTCAAATAGTGGCAAAGGAAGGCCGGTGCGTTTTTTCTTCTGTAAGGTGAAACCGTGTTGGTGGTACAACTTCTTCAACAATGTGAGATCGTGATCTCGCTGAAACTCAGGAAAGGAAACCCGGCTGATCAGCGTACGTCTGGAGTAATATCCAGATTCCTTGTGCATCATTGGTGCGGCCGATTTGATGGAGAGCATGTTGTGCTTCTCATACGAGGGGATGAAGGAGATGGTGCCGCACTCAAGGTCCAGTCGAAAACCCAAGAAATCCAGGGCGGCTTCTGTCTCCAAAATGATGTCTCCTCCGTAGAAGTGCTCGTCGCACAAGATATGGGCTGCCGGGGTCGAAAACCATCTAGGAGTTGCGACCACGAGCCTGTTGTCCACATAGCGGAGCAGGAGGGTGTCCTCAAAGGAGCGAGGTCCCGAGGTAGGATGGGTGTTGGCCGAAATTTGCTCGGCGACCGCAATTACCATCAGGCATAAAGCAGGAGATGCGGGGGATCCCATCGGGGCCCCGCGTGTTTGCCTGAAGGAACGGAAGCCGACAGAAAAGATCTGCATGTCAAGGGTAGCTTGAATGATTTCGGGGATGTCGTCAAGCCACAGAGTGCGTTGTCCTGGCTTGTGTCGGCGACGGCGTCCGTTGTAGACGCGGGTGGTGGAAGAGGTGTCAAGTGTGTCCACAGTGAGGCGTGTGGTGGTGGAATGTGGTTGTCGCTGTCGGTACCAAGTCAAAAGTAGACGCCAGGCTGCTAAGAAGCGGTCTTTGTCAATGGAAGTGAAGAAACCGGAAAGGTACTGGTTTCGACAGTCCAGATGGGTGTGGCCGAGGCGGAGAAACTCATGCAAAGACCGCATGAGATCGAAAAGGTCGCCACCCGAAAATGCGTCTGGGCAAGCCGTGGCAACCATGCTGTGGAGTAGTTTGGCGAGAGCGTCAAGCATGGGCCGGAAGAAGGCGCCAACGAAGCTGATGATGGGTCGAGCAGTGGTCCAGTTCTTCTTCCTCTTGGGGAGGATGTAGGCAGCCGCTGGCCGTCCGAAGCCGGTCACGGCCCATGGATAGCGACCGCGGAATCTGCTGACGATGCTTTCTCGTTGCCGTTGATGGATCTCGATGGAGGGGACTCGCAAGGGAGCAAAGATGGCAGGATCCGTGAATGTGGCGTCCAGCATCTTGCCGTACACAGTGGGGCAATAGAGCATGAGTCGGGAGTCCGCATGATCTTCGCAATGGCGGACAAGGGGCTCCAGAGTTGTTAGAGCCTGTTGAACATGAGCGTGTAGAAAGTACTGTTGTGTGTGGGGAAGGTGGAGGTCGAAATGGAAATCGACAATAGTGGAAAGGGTTGATGGATCAAGCGAGGGCAGGTTGTTGGCCCTGGCCCAGTGGTGAAATGCCTGGGTCAGACGATTCATCAAGACCCCGCGTGGAGGAAAGAAGGAGTTGCGCATCGAACCAGAAAGCATGCTGACTGTGTCGGGGTCGAACAACTCATGAGTGTCGGAGCCAGAAAAAAGAAGGTGTCCCTCATGCTTCGGGAGGGATGGGTGTCGCTCGGCCAGATCGGTACACGTGCAGGACAGCTCGCCGAGACTCCAGGTTCGAGCTGCCTGGAGGTGTGAGAACAAGGCACTGGATAGTTTCCGGTGTGCCTTGAAAACGATGCGTGGTTGCGCCACATGAAAGGGTAGAGCACTGCGGGTGGTGGATCTGACAAACCCGCGGAGCTGGGTCAAAAGCAAAGTCCGAAAGGAGCAATGTGCGAAGAAGGGTGCGAGCATCGGCCTGGAGGGGCTGGGTGGAATTAGGCCCCTGAAGCGCAGGCTAGATCGAATGGCAGAGATGCATGCCTGGTGGTGTGGTTCAGGCAAGTGTGTAGCGATGCGATGAAGGATGTATAGGGCAGCGTGTGGGAAGTCTCTGCTCCGTATGTAACGGATGGCATCAAATCGTCGTAGGGTGTTGCTGCCAAGATCGCCCAAAAGTCGCCACAAGTCCAGGCGGTTGCTCATGCGCTTGGCCAGGAAAGCTTGTTGCAGAGCGATTGGTAGTCGTAGTCTGCGACGCTTTCGCCAAATGGTGGCAAAGCCCATGTGCCGGGATTGGGAAAAGTCCAATTGTCGTATGAAGCCCGTGCGTGGCCGAAAATGCCTCTCAATGAAACCAAAATTGAGAGACGGCTGCAGTTCCTGAATGTGGAACTGCTCAATGGCGAAGAGGTCTGTTTCGGGGACGGCAATGTGGATGGGCACTGAAGTGTAAAAGTGGAAAACATCGAAATGCGCCCACCATCGAACGGCCAGCTCGGCGTTGACCAAATGGTGTCGTTGAACCTGAAGTAGTTTGCGGAATCGGCTGTGGTCCCGAGCCATGAGAGAGGTGCGAGTTGCACCGACATAGAAAAAGGTTTGCCATTTGGGATGGCTGGTGAATCTCAGATAAACCGCGGAAGGGACAAGCTGAGATGAGAAATCAGAAGCAGGGGAATCCAGGCCGAGTCGGGCAAGCAGGGCTTTCAGTTGGCCAGAGCTACACGAGAGATGGCAAACGTCAAGTAGCTGAAGCTGTGCGAGTAGCCAGGAACAAAAGTGTCGTGCGGTGACGTCGTCGGTTGGGAAGAACCGGATACTTGGATCGGCTGTGTGCTTACTAGTGACTTAGCATGGTTATGATGGTTAGCTAACGACTTATAACAAGTTAGCTAAGTAGTTAACTAAGTGTTTCCTAAGTAGTTAGCTAAGCTTGAATATAGACTTTAGTCAGCACTCAAGCTGAAATATATAAGCCCGGGAAAGTTGCAAATTTCCTTAGTGAGCAGCCTTCGAAGCCTGACAAGCACATTGAGAACAATAGGAAAAGCCTATGAAGGCTGAGCCAAAAAGCCTGAAAAGGCTGACAGCCCCCCAAAGCTGAATGCCAGTGTGTAGCCTGAACAGGCTGACAGCACATGTCTCAAGCCTGAAAAGGCTGAGCCTGGCATGAGTCAACAAGACAGCAATAAGCCTGGAAAGGCTGACAGCCGATGCAAAAGCATTGCTGTTTTGCAAGTTGGCCCCGTCATGCATTTCACGGCCTGTGGGCCCAAGGCACCAGCACCCTCAGCCCATCTTTGCTGGGGCAAAAGGCGACAGGTGTCAGCAAGTCTGCTGTTTGCACCAGAACCAGCTCACCTGTTTCTTTGACCAAGGCTGAGCAAGTCTTTGCACAGTATTCCACAAGAGTAAAGGGAGAAACAATACTGTACACAATACTGCCCACTTGGAAATGTAGGGAGATGGCTGCAACCTCCCAAGCTTGGCCCTGCTGGCTGCCAGCCATGAGCACAACATCCTTTGCCTGACAAGAAGCACCAGTTCGCAGCTTGGCTTGGTTGCCCACATGGATGCAGTCATCAGGCATTCCCATGCCCAAAGTCATGCGAATGCGCAGGGCCAGCTTCTTGTTGGCAGCGCGAGGCTTCGTTAGGCACGCACCCTGCTGCCACTGCTGGAACACTGCGCTGTGCTTCAGTGAGTGCAAATCATGCGCAAGGACCTCCTCCAAGATGCTTTGCTCATAGACAGACAAATTTGTGGTGGCAGTGGCATATCGGGAGCATACTTTGTGCTTTCTTTCCAGTGACCAGCAAGAGGGCAAAACGCCATGCAGCTGCAGTGATGTTGCTAGATGCAACAGCCAGTGAAACTTTCGTGTCATGTAATTGGACCAGCCAGCTTCCTTTGTTTTTCGCAATGCAAATTCCACTTGCTTTTGAAGGACGGGGGGAGCCACTCTGTCAGAAGCTTGTAGTAGCTCCAAGACCCGATTCATGCTGAGGAATGCTTGGCATTCCAGCACATGGCTGCCCTTGGGCACGAACACATGCGCGGCCAAAAAAGCAAGAAGAGGGCATAAGCTCAGTGTTTCTGACGCGCTGCACTTGAACTTCTTGGCTTCCTTGTAGCTTTTGACCTTCTTGCTTGAAAAGAGCTCAGGCAAGGAGCCAGCCTTTTGCCAAGTAGCCGGCAAGGTCCACAGCTTCAAGTAAGTCTCCATGCTTTCCCAACCCAGTGTTGCACACAGCAGGTATATCATTACTTGCATAACCCCCTGTGAAGCCATTGCGTGCATCCAATCGTGGCACCACTGGCTGATTGGCTGCAAGACGTTCTGGTCCAACAGCTGTTTGCACAAAAAAAGGGAATGCTGGTTGTGTGTGACTCCACACGCCTGCTGCCAGTCATCAAATGCTCTCTTGCTCATGGCCGTCTGGTTGGCAGCACACCTCTGGTAAGCCTGTAGCACTTCCTGGTTTGTTGCAAGCTGACATTGTGAAAGGGTACACACATCAGACCCGAGCATGTCATTCTCATCCTCAAGTTCCTCTTGAAGAGGTGCTCTGACATTTCGGCACATCACGCAAAATTTGCTTCCTGAATCTCCTTTGCAGCTGTATATGTACTTCATTGCACTGCCATCAGCCAGGAACATTCCGAATTTGAAAAACAGCCTGATGTTCTGGCAGCTCTCTCCAGACTCATGCTTCAACAGGAGGCCAAGGCGTGGCTGGGCAATTTCTTTACAGAAAAACTGCTGAAGAACCAGTGCCATGATTTGGCTCATGTTAGCCTGCACAGTGTGGGCAGTAGAAGACCTCACACACCCCAGTAAGAACCAGTTGTCTTCTGAGGCCAGGAGCTGCTTCAGCTGAAGGAATGAGCCATATATCACCCAAGCTTTCCTCTCCTTGATAGCCCTCCCAGCAAGAAAGCATAAAGCACCCCTACAACATTGGCTGCACCCTGTGGCTCAACAACACGAAAAACAAGAACAGCTCCATGCTGGTTGCAGAGTAGAAGCGAGTCTGTGAGCTATGCAATTGCCTGGGACAACTTCATCTGCGTATAAGACCAAGTCCCACGGCCTGGTATGGGAGCTTGGGTTGCTTCCATGCGTGGTCTGAAGCATGGAAGCCCAAGACCCGCCTTGAGCAAATGATGCTGCCAGTAAGGAAAGCCCATTGACCAGCCACAACTGCACTGTCTCGCCAGAGGTGCCCACTGCATGCACTTGCTGCATCAAGGGCCCATACAGATTGTTCTTGCAGAGCTGGGCCCTCGTTGCCTCCGTCATATTCTTTGAAGACATTAAATCAGGAAGGCCATTTGTTTTGACGTTGGACAAGATGGCCTGCAGGGCACTTTTGCTTGCATATGGACAATCTCTCCTCAAGGAGTTTAGCCTTTGCAGCTTGGCTTCCCTGCCACTTTGGGCTGCCAAGCGGGCCTTTGGCTTTGTAGCAGCACGATCCATGGCTTGCTGCTCTTTGGCTGAGCCATGTCATGTGGGATGGAAGCATGTTTTGCCAGCATGCTAATACGCGGGCCCACGGTTGGAAGGGACTACTTGCTGTCTTTGCTGTATAAGTGTCATGTTTTGAGCAGGGGCTGCTTGCTTCTTGTAAAACTGAGCATGTGCAGCTGCAGCACGGCAGCCATCTTGGCCACAGCCTTCCAGATGCTGACCTCAAAGCTGTTCCTGCGCTCAAAAGCCTATTCCGGTCAACGTCTGGCTGATGTGCTTTTTCCTTGCAGGAAGTTTGAGAGCAAGCCTTGCTAGGCTAACGCATTGTGCCTCACACCATAATGAGAATTCAACAATGCAAAGACTGGCTGGCTGCCCATGGCAGCACAGGCATCGACCATTGCAACCTGTTGCTGTGGCAGTAGCCTGCAAAGGTCAAGTGCAGGAACGTGTCAAGTGCTGAATAGCTTAAGCCTATTTTGTGCTGCAACACATGAAAGGTATACAGACCTGAAAAGCCTGAAGAAGCTAAATGGTGACAAGCCTGAAAAGGCTGAGTGCTGCCTCAAAGCTGATGGCTGCAACTGGGAACTTTTCTCTGCCATGGGCAAATCTAAAGGGCAAGCAAGCTTTCTTTGGCTTGCTGCGTGGTCTCGCCCGCCTTAGTTCGTGCAGGTGCACGTGCTGTCTTCATCTACGAACTTGGCCCAATAGCTCGTGCTGCACTGCCCTGTCAGCAAGCCTTGCTTGGCCAGCATGTTTTCCCCTTTGATCCTCAGATGCAATGCTGCCACCAAGCGCACCGCTTCCACCAATCTAGAAAGTCACAAAATGCTAAAACCACCAGAACTGGCCAGCCAAGCTGCCACTCACACCAGCCAGAACTGTAGACAATGCAGAAATACAATTCATTTTCATACACCTCCCAGCTCAGTCTGCCATGTCGCTGCCACCAGTGTGGGTTCTCAGGCAGCCAGCCCAGCCTTCTTGCCATGCCCCCACCATCAAACATTGCCTTGTGGGGACCAAGGCTTGAGCTTGAATAGGAGCATCACTCTCTTTGCAACATGCTGGCGCAGCTTGGTCATCTGAGAAGCCTGACAAGGCTGAGAGCACAACATGCTGGCAACACACAAACACACAGGAAACACGCACAAACACACTCAATGCTGCTCCCCCCCCATGAAGCCTGAAAAGGCTTATGTTATCGGAGGCGCGTGAACCCCAGTGAAAAGATGACGCAAGTTTGGCGGGTCTTGCAAAAGTTGTTGCTCTGAGCGGAACATGCATCTTCTTCAAGAAGCTAGAGACATTCGGTGTCATCCACACAAACTGAAAGTAGCTGCATGTGTTGAAGATGAAACAGATGATAGTTGCCTGACAATGCGCACTCACCAAAGCTGGCATCTGAAAACAACTTCATGAAGCTCTTTCAAGGCTGGCAGACATCCTTCGTGCCATCTTGTTCTGGCGCAAATAGATTGAGCCTGCGCATGGCAAAGCAATGCTTTGCAGGCAGGGCACCCTGAGCAGCTTTGTACAGCTGCACGCATGCAGCTCACTTTTTGCCATTGGCTGCGGCCCATTCCTTCCACTCACCTCTGCTGTAGAACTTTCTGCCAGAAAAGCCTGGCTTCCTGCATGCTTTGCATCCGTTGACGTTTCCCCTGCACCGGATGCATCCCCATGAGCCAGAGGCTGAAGGTGGCCCCGCGGCACTGGAGCCAGCTGTCGGGACTCTTGCCGCTGGTCTTTTCATGACTGCAGCTGGCCTCTTATGAGGCTTTTGTTCTTGCCAACCTTCTTGTTCTGGCTTGAAGGAGGCTCACCTTTCTTCCTCTGCTTCTTTGCCTGGATGGACTGGAAAGCAGTCATCTCCCAGTCCTCTAAAGACTTCTCTTCCTTTGGTGCTTCCTCAGCCTTATCCTCCGGCTCAGCACTGGCTCCTGGCTGCTTGTCCTCAGGAACAGCTGGGGCGTGCTCTTGCTTTGCAGGCATCTCTTGGTCATCAAGCACATTCCTTCTTGATGGCACCAAAGGCAAACTACCGGTGCTCTTTGTCAAAAACTGGAGGTTGCAGGTGCCACCATTCAAGACATCCTTGCTTTGCTGCATGAAGCTTGCAAGCATGCCCTGCAGCATGTCCTGAGCTGCCACTTGCCAAAGCTGAGGAGCAGCTGTCGCCATGGGCAAAGCCTCCTGCTTCTTCGTTGCTTGGTTCTGCTGGGCCTCAACCTTGGCACCTCTCACCTTGGCAGAAGTAGACCTAACAGGCACATGGTACTGCACAAGGTTTGCCATCTCCGGGTAAGCTTTGGCCACAGGCTTGTCAGTACCATATGAAGCCTGCAAGTGGGCTTCGGGTAGCTGGAAAGGGTCTGCCGGATAGCATTGCAAGGCTGCAGCCCCAGGTGGAGCGGCAGTGGCACATGTCAGAAAGCAATGGCCCACATGCTGGCTCAGAAGGTAAATGCTTTCATGGCTAGGCCTAGCACCTCCTCTTGCCAGCTCACAAGAAATGAGCAAAGCTGTCACAACCTTCTTGGAAGACTCTTTCAAGCTCTTGACTCCCATCAGCCTCAGCCTCTTGCACACTACATGGGCACCCTCATAAGGGCTGCACTGCCCAAGCTTCTCATGCTCCCCTGCAGTCAGATAGTGGTTGATCCAGTCCACCTGCTGTGGCACTGCTGTAACCTTACATGGGCCACTAGCCTTCCCCATGCTCTTCTCATCCAAGATGTGCAGCATGGGATTCTTCATGGCATCGGGTAGGCCACTGCCCTTGACCAAGTCATACAACTGAACAAGTTGGGAGGGCCCGACAATCATGGCCTCAAGCTTGCCATTGAGGGCGCTGCCCAGCCCATGCATCAAAGGCTCATGGCCTGGCCGCGCCTGCAAGAGCTGTCTTGCAGACACCAGCTCAGACTCCATGTCAGCTACCGACCACATTGCTAGAGCAAGGTGAAGCCTGGACACCTGCCGCCAAAATAGCTACCGGTGTCAAGTGTCAACTTGGAGAGCAAGCTTGATTGGGATCCTCCTGCAAACACGCAGCCCTCAAACCAAGTGCAGCAGAATCCTAAAAGGCACTAGCACATTCAAATCACAAGGCAAACCTCCCACCAACAAAACAAATGTGCTCAGAAGATTTGAATTGCAAACGCACAAAAACAAACAGCCTGAAAAGGCTGAACGTGTCTCTATAGCAATGCTGTGCTTCACGTTGTTAGTTTAACAATGTAAAAAACAACTGATGCACACTCTGTCTTTGGAGATGCAAGGCTTCCAAACCTATTGAACTAAATTGCCAACAGATGCAAAACACTCTGAAGCCCGTGCAATGCTCCTTGGATGAATGGTTAAATGCGTTTGAAATAGAACTCATATTTATCTATGCAGCAGTTCGCAAGTCCCAGTGAAAGGCCATCCTTGTGAGACCATCCTAATCTGTAAACCTTCTTTCTCTGACTCGTCTGACAACTCAGCACATGCAGCTATAACAAATGCAACTTTCTGTGCAGCCATTGCAAAATGCAAGCTCAATCTGCTGGCATGCAGCCTGCTCACCCGCAATTACCTTGCAACCTGTCATGTTGGCTGGTTGTGCTGATACTGCTACACTCATGATGCTCTGTGTTTGTGTAGCTGGTGCATCTGTACATCCATAACTGGTCGAAAGCTATACTAATCATGTACAAGTTCAAGGAAGATTGTAAAAAACACATGCAATTTTAGGAAAGGTGTAGGCGCTACACCAAACCCCAAAAACCACAGCCGGTGAACACATGCATGTACAATATGATGATGCATAATTTACGAGGCAAGAATTTAAGTCTCGAAGGACTGGCATGTTGTGAGAAACATACGGAGTCATATGTCAAAATACCAAAGTGGATATCTTATCCTTCGGTTTCAAACATGAAAGATAAAAAATGCACTATCAATTTGGTGTGTCCATCCTCAAGAAAGATCACAAGACCTGCATAATCATAATGAGTTTCAACTTCAGAAATCTAAATTGGAAATCATGGAGCTACATTTCCACTTCAGCAAATTTGCATTTAGGCTTTAGATTCTTGATATTTTCAATTCAGAATTCTGAATTCAATTTATACACCCTTGATTTGTTCAATTCAGATTTCTGAATTGAAATTTCACAACCTTGATTTTCAATTCAGATTTCTGAATTGAAATTACACAACCTTGATTTTCAATTCAGATTTCTGAATTGAAATTACACAACCTTGATTTTCAATTCAGATTTCTGAATTGAAATTACTTAACCTTGATTTTCAATTCAGATTTCTGAATTGAAATTTCACAACCTTGTTTTTCAATTCAGATTTCTGAATTGAAATTTCACAACCTTGTGTTTTCAATTCAGATTTCTGAATTGAAAAAACATACCCCTGATTTTCAATTCAGATTTCTGAATTGAAAGTTTTGCCTTTAATTTTCCAATTCACATTTATGAAGTGAAAATTGATGCCCTTGTTCTTGCAATTCAGGTTTTATACATGAGAAATCATGCCTTTGATCCTCCAATTCAAAATTCTGAATTCAAACTTCATTCGGTTGGTGCTCAATTCAGATTTATGACAGTGATATCATCACTCCAGTGTGACTTAGAGTAACCATCACATGTTTCTTAACCTTTCTCATGCACGTTGGCATTTGTTTTTTTATTTTTATTTTGTTTTCAACCTCAATCTGTTTCAGTATACTTTTGCAACTGTGCTAAATGTGTAGACTCACACTAGGCATTTCTGACTAGTTCTAAACTCAAGAAATGAATCCTCCTGCTTCCTGGTGGTGCTGAGTGGCGCTGTTAAGCCTGCCAAGGCTGAACCATGTCAATCGTGTGGAAATAATCTTGAAATTGTGAGTAGGTTCGGCTTGAGCACTACTGTAAAAGCCTGTCAAGGCTGATAATGTCTCAGTGTCATCTGCTTTGTTAGCATCTACTGCTGATCTTGATTTCAAACATAGCCTGTTGAGGCTGACCATGAAAATGTGCAGCCTGCTGAGGCTGAAGCTCCACATGTAGCCTCGTGAGGCTGAACATGGATTGACAGCCTGCGTAGGCTAAACATGCACCTAAATAATCAGTTGGAGCAGCTTCTTTTTTCCTTCTTCCACCTCCTCCACAGTGACATGTCAGGCCTTCCAGCGGTCGCTTCGGCCAAAACGTGCTCATCTGCTGCATGTACTTGTCCACCCATGGCTGCATCGCCGCCTCGTCGTACATCGACCGGGCAGCTGCTTTTGCCTGGCCCCAGTCCTCGTTCATCACGTGCGCCACCAGCGGAACTGTCTTCATCTTCCAGCCGCTGCCTCGGTTGATCTTCTTCTTGTCCTGATGCAAGTCCATTTGGTGAGATCTAAAAAAAATCATTGGATGAAGCCTCTTGCCAGGCTAAAACACACCTCACAGCTATGCACAAGGTTGTCCAACACATCAAGATCATCCCAAGAGTTGCTACTAGTAAATGAGACAGATCAGTATGGATGAAGTCTAATGGGTTGCTCCTAATGGATTGCTCTCGGTTGGGTAAAATAGCCAGAAGCCTGCAAAACAAAGGCTGAGCTGGTCTGGCAAAAACATGCATGGCAGTTTCAGAAATACGGACATGCGGCGCAAACAAGTCCTGCGGGTAGATCTGGTTTGCATTCGGCTTCTGGGGATTGCTCCCCGTGGACTTCTCCGTGAACTTCTGCCGCTTGGCTGCTCGCTCCTCTTCCTCGGCCTCCTCCTGCATGCGCAGGACTTCGAGAAAGCTCTTGGCCTTTCCCTCTTCGCTGCCGTAGTCCTCCATGACCTCATCCTGCACAGCCTGGCTGCTTGGGTCCTCCTCCTCGCCACTCGCAGGGCTTGGTGGCACAAACCACTGGCCCTGCCATTCCTGCGGCATTATCATGCCTGCGTGCGGCTGCCATCCCCGCTCCGTCGGGTACGGCTTGTCCTCCGGCGCCTGCAGCTGTACCCACATAGCATCACGCCACACCCAGTCCCCGGCACCACTTGGCCAGACCCACTGGGGCTGTGCCCAGGCCACCTGCTCCTCAAGCCAAACCCATTGGCTTTTCAGCCAGGCCCACTCCTGCCTGCCCATACACCAGGCCCATTGGCCTTCTTTCCACACCCAGCCTTCCTCCTGCTCCGGCCGGCTTTCTTCCTGGCCTTTCTCCTGCTCCGGCCAGCTTTCTTCTTGACTCTTTTTGGCTGGTGCCACCTCTGTCTCTGTGGCGTCCGCCATCTCTTCTTCGGCCTTTGCAGCCTTGTCTTCTTCTGCAGCATCTGTAGCCACCGGGCTCGTTCCTGTGTTCTCCATGGCTTCCATGTCCGGCTCCGGGCCGGCCACTTGCAGCCTCGCTACCAGCTCCGCGAAGCTCTCCTCATCTTGAGCCATGTTGCTCGGTGCTGGGCCTCGCACAAAACGTATAGAGCCTGAGAAGGCTAAACAAAGTGGCATGAAAGGAGCCTGAAGAGGCTGAACAGTGTGTGGTCCAGAGTGTATGTCTGCTGGTGTAAACATGAATGCGGCTTTTACCATATGAAGCCTGTAAGGCTGAACATTGTCAAGATGCTTGTGCAGTGATCCAACCTGCGATGGGTGCAAGCTTTACGAATGCCTTGTCACAGCGCTCATAAAAATCTGAAACAAGCCTGATAAGGCTGAGCTGCAACCAAGCCTAAAGAGGCTGACTCAATGCTCTTTAAAAGCGCACACAAATACATCTGCTACCTCGAGCTACAAAGCACCCCGCAACCTTTTGGAGGATTGTGTTTGGCTGCTTCCGGGACTCCAGCAACACACATGCATTGTGCTCTGACATGTCTGGTGGACTTTTTCCCATTGAGCTTGTGCACCTGCGCCCTACTCACATTCCTCATCTTCCTCATCCTCTTTGGACAAGGCAGAGTATCTGCCAGACTTCTTATACTGCCTTTTGCTGCTAGGTGCTGCTGGGCAGTCTGCTTTCAAAAACTGGAATACAGCACTGAGCTGGCTCTCATCCAGTGCAACTTGGACATCATTTTGCTGCATCCTTTTGCCAGGACAAAAGACCTTGACATCAGTTCCGAAAATATCCACAGTGACAACACAATCCTCCCTCTGCCTCTTCTTTGAAGGAGCATTTGTTTCTGTGGGATTGCAATCACCGCCGCCAAATATATTGTCTTCCTCCTGCTCTGCTTCTTCCAGGCAGACGTTCTGCCAAGCCGCCAGCCTCTTGGCTTTCAGCTCCTGCATCTTAGCACCATTGGCTAGGGAAGCATTCTTGGGCAAGCGGCAGGATGAGCCACACACCAGCTTGGCAATCTCTGGCTTGGAGCCTCTGAGCTTCAGGAATGTGGTGCCATCAAAATCTCGCAGTAGCTCTGCAGGAATTGCTTGGGTGGTTCCATCAAAAGTCAAGGCAACGGCCCTCGTGATTTCCACCTTCCCAGCCATGGCTGGGCAGTGGCTAACTAAGAAGCACCCACCAGCCTATTGGCGCAGATGCTGCAGCAGACAGCTGGGGCGTCTCAGGCATCATGCGCCCAAGGTGCTTAAGCCTGATAAGCCTGAAAAGGCTAAGGAACCCACTTGTCACAAGCAATGCCAACTAGCCTGCCAAAGCCTGAGCCGAGCCCTGAACCTGGTGAGCCTGAAAAGGCTAAGCCAAACAGCCTGCCAAAGGCTGAGCCCTGAGTGAGCAGCCTGAATAGGCTAAGGAATCATCAGGCTAAGCCAAACAGCCTGCCAAAGGCTGAGCCCTACCCTGCTGATAAGCCTGAAAAGGCTAAGGAACCCACTTGTCACAAGCAATGCCAACTAGCCTGCCAAAGCCTGAGCCGAGCCCTGAACCTGGTGAGCCTGAAAAGGCTAAGCCAAACAGCCTGCCAAAGGCTGAGCCCTGAGCCTGAGCAGCCTGAATAGGCTAAGGAATCAGCCTGCCGCAGGCTAAGCCAAACAGCCTGCCAAAGGCTGAGCCCTGACCCTGAGCAGCCTGAATAGGCTAAGGACTCAGCCTGCCGCAGGCTAAGCCAAACAGCCTGCCAAAGGCTGAGCCCTGAACCTGATGAGCCTGAAAAGGCTAAGGAATCAGCCTGCCGCAAGGCTGAGCCAAACAGCCTGCCAAAGGCTGAGCCCTGAACCTGAGCAGCCTGAAAAGGCTAAGGAATCAGCCTGCCGCAGGCTAAGCCAAACAGCCTGCCAAAGGCTGAGCCTATAGCAGCCTGCCAAAACTAACGAGCTTCCAACATGTGACCAAGACTGGGTGCACACAACGCAACTCCTTGCAAGCCCATGCAATGCTTCCAAGAAGCTTGCAGGCACAGCTTGCGCCCCTTTATTCAGACACACCGTTATATGCTGCAGCTTCATGCTGAAGACTTCTTTGCCTTCTTCCCACAAGCACTGTCTAGCATTCTGGACGCTGAGTCCAAAAGCAGCTCATCCCCTCTGTCAAGGGGCCTCTTGTTCCTATACAGTGGAATTATAATGCCGTCCTTTTTCATGCTGGTCAGTTCCATGTTGCCAGCTTCGCCTTCAGGTGCGTGCTTGATGAAGTTGAATGGCACAAATAGCCCAGCTTCCTTTCTGAAATCCACTTTGCAAGGCGCAATCTGAAACTTAGTTTCCAGGCCAGGGTAAGTCAGCACCACAACATTCTTTGCAATTTTGTCAGGCTTTGCTTCCACCACTGTCCCCAAGGGTAACAACTTCAGTCCACCTCTCTTGACACTACTGCTGGCAAAGATCTGGTTGCTGCTTGACATCAAGACTTCAGGCTCATGACTCCTGGGATGGCTTGCAGGCACGGTAAAGCAACCCTCACAAAGCAACATGTAACAATTCCTAAAAACACTTGCCACTAGCATGTCTTTCCAAGGCAGGTTGCTCCAAGTACAAGTCATAGATGGCAGTTTGCAGCACTGCCTTGGCTTTGTCTACCTGGAGCTGCTCTGAATTCGCTGGCTGCATCTTCGTCAAAATGCTGCCGTCAATCAGGGCAGGCTCTTTCGA